>OZ024909.1:5625506-5640506 GCA_964017125.1 Flabesymbios commensalis | reverse complement strand
TTAGGTTTCTATGGCCAACACGAACGCCGTGAATTGATAACAACACGGTTGCCGCCAATCTAGAAATAGTTTGCGCCAAAGAAACCATCTGGTCTCGCAATCCAATTCTAGATTCAAATTTACAGCCAATTAAAAACAGTTTGAGCCAAAGAAACGCAAGTTTGAAGGTTTGGTAAATCCGGTTCTAGCTTGGGATGATCTAGTGCGAAAAAAACCTCTGGATTGGTAAAACGGTTTAAGATCGGTACGAATCGAGCGGGGCCTCAGTAAATGTATTACGTTTTCTGCATTATATATTATAACTATACTCGGATAGTCAATATATTTAACCAAACAATACTGACAGGAGCACAGTTTGATTGTCGCATATGTTTTGGACATATCAAGGTTTAAAAATAGTTTGTGTGGGTGAGTTATGGGGGGGGGGGGGGGGTGCACGTAGGGTGGTTGTAGCCCATGGCCTATAGCTATGTTTTAAAAAAGAAGTTTAAATAATACATTATTGATATATTACTCCACAAATCAAGCACTAATCATATGATTTTCGAGTCAAGGGGTGTCTCTGAACCAAATGACACCGATTGTAGCGGTTTTCTTACAGAATAAGACATGTGCTCCTAAAATATTTGCACAAAATGTGAAATTTGGAACATTTTCTTGATCATTTTCTAGCAGCCATCTTAGATTCAGCCGTATTTATCACATCCCAACTTTTGTAAATACTTGAACGAACATCAAAATGTAAGATTAGAGACCCAAACCGTGTTTGGCATGCGAAATTTAAGAAAATCATGTTCAATAATACATTTCATGGATTTTACGTCGGCCATTTTCAAATTGGCCATATTGATCTACGGTATAACTCGAAAAATCAAGCATTTGTCATTTAATTCTGATTTAAGGGATGTGTCTGAGCAAAATGATACCTCTCATGGAGACTTTTGTGCTGAGATGAACCTGTTTTTAAAAACTATACGCAAAAAACTAGAAATAAAAATGTTGAAAAATTGCATTTTGCAACATATTTACAATATCTAAAACAGCTCCTCAAAGTAGGATGCTACAGCAAAACTATATTATTTTTTACTATCTTATATCCATGGATAGGAAAAAATAAATCCACCAATATTTCATTTAAGTAGCCAAAAAAAGGGCATTTGTGACATTTTGGCGAATATTTCATCTAAAAATGGGGTAGGTGTACAAAAGTGTCAAATTCTCAGCTCGCCCCCATTTCCGGCAATGTCATCAACCAGATTATATAGCTAGAGACCCCTGGGAACAATTCTAGACATGTGGACAAATCTTGTACCGCCGGATTAGGTAACTGCTCCTTTTTTGTGTCTGCTGCTGTACTAACCAGCGCTGCAGGCGGTGACCTCATGCTATGCCGGCATTCCGCCCTGACGACAGATAAACTGGTGTGATATGAACAATGCCATAAAAAGCCAACAGGCGGTGACTGCTTACTTTACAAGAAAGCAGCGACTTTGGATTTGCAGAGCAGATTAGTGGTGGAATACAGAGTGGACGCCTTTGGCCCAGTCTTCAGCCGGCGTATGCCAGGGATTGCAGGGGGATTCAGCTGTGCGGGCTTTGGAGATGGGGATTAATAGGGTATCAGTCTCGGGCTGCACGCCTAGGTGACAGCCTCCCCAGCAAACACAAACCATCTGTATAACATACGGGCTGCACGCCTAGGTGACAGCCTCCCCAGCAAACACAAACCATCTGTATAACATACGGGCTGCACGCCTAGGTGACAGCCTCCCCAGCAAACACAAACCATCTGTATAACATTTGTACAATGTTGGGCCAACGTTGAAGACGTTGAGCCGGCGTTTTACAAATGTTGTGCAAATGATTTGTGTCTGCTGGGACCATCTACAGCATTGTAACGACTAAAAGGCAATAAATGTTTACTCGAAAAGAAAGCAGTTACTGTCTTATGGACCGCTGGGAAATATCACAAGGCAGTAATTACTTACTTTAAAAGAAAGCAGTGACTGCTTTTTAGGTTTTCCTGACAGGCCAGCCAGCCTACCACAGCGCCATGTAAACGCTAAAGGTCATTGCAACGACAAGAGTTCGTGTCCATAGCGACGAGTCGTCGCCTTGGTGACGCAGTTGGTAATGCTGTAATCAAAGTTGTTGTTCCTGTCCCATCCAAATGATGTGACATTTTGTAGCCCAATGTCCATGGAACATATATCCAACATATTTAGTCAACCTATATGGTGAGCCACTTGTCACTAAATATTTAAAAAATATATTTCCTCCGAACCATAATAATTCGCAATAATTTGCAGTCACTTGTGACGGTTTGATCCGGGCTTCACTTTCTCTCGTTTTACATAATCAGAATTATTAGGTATATGATGAAACACGTTTAAAAGATTGTGTCTTAATGTCATGGCATGTCATGTCACCTATAGAAACTTTAAACAATACATAGGTGCATCTAATTATGACTTATATGTATTGTTGACAATTATCATGAATTGTCGTTATTGAAAAAAATGCAGTGGGATGTAGTTTGCTAGCTGATTTCGTTTTGAATCTGATGATAAAACTATTTAAAAAAGTGTCATTATTAGATTTGAGAGGTTGAGTAAATGGTTTTTGCCTGCATAGCCTTGATAACAGTACAAGTGGTACCATGAAGACTATAATTTACCCAGTCAGCACCAGCTATCAGCACTGGTTGGATTAAGGCACTGGTCCAATCCCGACAAGTTTTCCCTCTTTTAAATTTCCCTATATAACAGCAGACCTACACTGCCGCGAAGTCAAGCTAACTGTTAATAAGTTTCCAATAATTCGTTGGCTTTGAAGAGCTCAGAAAATAGGCCTAACCTTTAGGATCATGTTTGTCGTAAGGTGCAACCTTTGAAAATCATATAGAGATATTTCCATCGGGTAGTTTAATATAAGGCTGTAAAGAAAAACAGAGGAACCAGTTAAAAAATTCCCCACAGGGAAAACACTGAGGATTTTCTAATTTGGTGAAATACGAAGAAAACACATGGAATTTTATCTGGCACGCTGTTGCAGAAAATATCATGATGAAAATGCTATTCTAGAACACCAAAATGGATGATATCATTCAGATACATTTTGTTTCTTCATTACGGCCTTGTGTTTTTGTTTTAGTTAATTAGATTCCTTAAGAAATCTCATCTGTCAACACATTTTTACTCATTGAATCTTAGAGTATAGTCCCTAGTCCACATTAGTAGGCGTTTGCGCGACCAAAAGGGTTACTGGAGGCAGCTTATTGATACCTAAGACAGAGAAAATATATATCTTGACAGAGAAAAGAAGAGATAATACAGGGAATTTTTTATACGTGAAATATCGTTAGTATCCTGTATGGCTAATGTAAACACATATGTTATATTACGATTTGATCCTAAGGTCATAACCATGATAACTCGTGTACTTAACACGTGGCCGAGACACATCCATTAATAAATTATCGCTTGATTATCGTGCTATTTCTGGGCGCAAGCCGCCTGCAAGGACGGGCGGGCGGACGGACGGACGGACGGACGGACGGGCGGAGGAGGGGCTTGATAGATGGATGGATTGGTGAGAAGAGAGAGCGGTGTGATTTATTGGCAGCGATAGAGGAGGCGGTGGTCGTACGTCTCGTGAAAATGTCAGGGGTGACCGCTGAGGTAGTCATGTGACCACACACTGCACGGGCATGTTAGGGGTGGGGGACATCGATCAGCGCACATTATTATAATTTCACATGTTTTTAAAAGTGCTATACTATTATTTATTTAGAAGATTTCTACGCTTTCAGGGGTGTTTTTTGCTACTATTTATAAACATATGTAGTTATTTTATCTCTGGTTCTGATGCGGGAAAAATGTACAGTGTTATGTATTATGTGACAGTATCTTAGTTCACATTACCTTAACTGTATATAATTATTGTGTATACAAATGCTACCCTGCACGTCGAAAGTAGTAAGCCTGCTGGTCATCAGTATTTGACATCCCAAATGCAGGCCAACACAAATCTGTTTCAATTGTAGATTTGTATAATAATTGTATATATTTGTGTATATAAATCGAAATAAAAATAAAATAGCCTAACCTTAGTATTCACCTTGAGACGCTATTCCCAGGTGAATACAATATAAATAATAATAAGTTATTATATAACGCACATACAGTGTTCTGTGCCCTTCACAGACAATTAAAGATCAGCGTCACAGAAAAGATGATTCCTTAATGCGCTTTTGAAGACATCTAAGGATTCGCACTTGCGCACTGAATCCGAGAGATCGTTCCACCGCTTTGGTCCTGTTCTGAAAAAACTTCTGCATCCGTCTGCAAGAGTTTAGTCTTGCGCCCACAAAAAAAAGTTATGATTAGCGAAGGCTTCTGCTTGGAGTGTAGCTTGAAACTAACCCTTGAGATAAATATGATTGCGCGCTACAATGGATTGTTTTGTACGTGAGCAGCAGTATCTTGAACATGATTGGCTGATAAACGTAGAATAAGCCTCTTAGGGAGGCAGAGATGACGGCATGCACCAACTTGTCCGTGATAGATTGAGTCAGAAGATGGCGAATCATGCCTCCAATTTTCAATGATCTCAGACAATGTTTGGACGTCTATTCAGCTCTGTAAGTGTAGAGAACGTCTGTCTTCCCCCCTTTTTGTTCTGATTTGATCAGAGACCATAGCCAGGTATATAACATAATAACATCCTTAATGTGACTGAGTACTCCTTTTCAACGCATTTTATTGAAAATATGGTGTATACATAGGACGGTAGTACTTAAAGGGTTAATATGACCCGTGTCGAAATATCATTATTATCATGATTATCATGGGCGGAACACTGGTTTATATTAAGCCATATACCCGTATTAACATTACATGATTATCATGGTGAAACACTGGTTTATATTAAGCCATATACCCGTATTAACATTACATGATTCTCATGGCGGAACACTGGTTTGTATTAAGCCCTATACCCGGAAAAACATTACATGATCATCATGGCGGAACACTGGCTTATATTAAGCCCTATACCCGCATTAACATTACATGATTATCATGGACGAACACTGGCTTATATTAGGCCCTATACCCGCATTAACATTACATGATTCTCATGGCGGAACACTGGTCTATATTAAGCCCTATACCCGCATTAACATTACATGATTATCATGGTGAAACACTGGTTTATATTAAGCCCTATACCCGTATTAACATTACATGATTATCATGGCGGAACACTGGTTTATATTAAGCCATATACCCGCATTAACATTACATGATTCTCATGACAGAACACTGGCTTATATTAAGCCCTATACCCAGAAAAACATTACATGATCATCATGGTGGAACACTGGCTTATATTAAGCCCTATACCCGTATTAACATTACATGATTCTCATGGTGGAACACTGGCTTATATTAAGCCATATACCCGGAAAAACATTGCATGATTATCATGGCGGAACACTGGTCTATATTAAGCCATATACCCGCATTAACATTACATGATTATCATGGTGAAACACTGGTCTATATTAAGCCATATACCCAGAAAAACATTACATGATCATCATGGACGAACACTGGTTTATATTAAGCCCTATACCCGCATTTACATTACATGATTCTCATGGTGGAACACTGGTTTATATTAAGCCCTATACCTGCATTAACATTACATGATTCTCATGGCGGAACACTGGTATATATTAAGCCCTATACCCGCATTAACATTACATGATTATCATGGACGAACACTGGCTTATATTAGGCCCTATACCCGCATTAACATTACATGATTCTCATGGCGGAACACTGGTCTATATTAAGCCCTATACCCGCATTAACATTACATGATTCTCATGACAGAACACTGGCTTATATTAAGCCCTATACCCGCATTAACATTACATGATCATCATGGCGGAACACTGGTTTGTATTAAGCCCTGTACCCGGAAAAACATTGCATGATTATCATGGTGGAACACTGGTTTATATTAAGCCCTATACCCGCATTTACATTACATGATTCTCATGGTGGAACACTGGTTTATATTAAGCCCTATACCTGCATTAACATTACATGATTCTCATGGCGGAACACTGGTATATATTAAGCCCTATACCCGCATTAACATTACATGATTATCATGGACGAACACTGGCTTATATTAGGCCCTATACCCGCATTAACATTACATGATTCTCATGGCGGAACACTGGTCTATATTAAGCCCTATACCCGCATTAACATTACATGATTCTCATGACAGAACACTGGTTTATATTAAGCCCTATACCCGCATTAACATTACATGATTCTCATGGCGGAACACTGGCTTATATTAAGCCTTATACCCGCATTAACATTACATGATTCTCATGGCGGAACACTGGCTTATATTAAGCCCTATACCCGCATTAACATTACATGATTCTCATGGCGGAACACTGGCTTATATTAAGCCCTATACCCGCATTAACATTACATGATTCTCATGGCGGAACACTGGCTTATATTAAGCCATATACCCGCATTAACATTACATGATTCTCATGGCGGAACACTGGCTTATATTAAGCCCTATACCCGCATTAACATTACATGATTCTCATGGCGGAACACTGGCTTATATTAAGCCCTATACCCGCATTAACATTACATTATTCTCATGGCGGAACACTGGCTTATATTAAGCCCTATACCCGCATTAACATTACATGATTATCATGGCGGAACACTGGCTTATATTAAGCCCTATACCCGCATTAACATTACATGATTCTCATGGCGGAACACTGGCTTATATTAAGCCATATACCCGCATTAACATTACATGATTCTCATGGTGGAACACTGGCTTATATTAAGCCATATACCCGCATTAACATTACATGATTCTCATGGTGGAACACTGGCTTATATTAAGCCCTATACCCGCATTAACATTACATGATTCTCATGGCGGAACACTGGCTTATATTAAGCCCTATACCCGCATTAACATTACATGATTCTCATGGCGGAACACTGGCTTATATTAAGCCATATACCCGCATTAACATTACATGATTCTCATGGTGGAACACTGGCTTATATTAGGCCCTGTACCCGCATTAACTTTACATGATTATCATGGACGAACACTGGCTTATATTAAGTCCTGTACCCGCATTAACATTACATGATTATCATGGTGGAACACTGGCTTATATTAAGCCTTATACCCGCATTAACATTACCCATTGTGAAGCAAGCTAACCCACCTGAATATTTTTTGTTATTATTTATTTATTAGGCTTTATATACACTATTATATACCATAACTATAAAAGTAAATTGTGGAAATTGTGTACATAAAGATGTCAAATGCAGGTGACCAGCAACCTTACTACATTTGACATCAGGATAAATTTTATATACACTAGAATTCAAGTTAAAATATAAATTGCGGATCGCGGTTGTGAGACACAGATTCAAGTGTGTTAAAATTAAAATGAGATAACTTGGCGGGAGAAGGGTTATAAGTCGAAGGCACAGAACTCTATAATAATCAGATAATATGATATCATGCTCAGCGTTATCACACACGAGTCTTTGCAATTCGTGATTGCATCACTGCTATGCAATACCAAATGAAAGTAACTGCTTGCTCTTTTGAGTGAGCAGCTACTGCCTTTTTTGAGCAGATGAGACTGCTGGTAGCCCCTTGGTAATATGGTTATATGACGATTTGTGATGCGTATCGAATAACTAATGTCCTGAAATAATAATGTGTGTACCTAATAAAGTGATGAATTGATGCCGACATTCATCCAACATCTAGCAGTGTGTATTGATTTAGGTCAGGTGAGTAAGTTGAGTGAGTGAGTGAGTGAGTGAGTGAGTGAGTGAGTGAGTGAGTGAGTGAGTGAGTGAGTGAGTGAGTGAGTGAGTGAGTGAGTGAGTGAGTGAGTGAGTGAGTGAGTGAGTGAGTGAGTGAGTGAGTGAGTGAGTGAGTGAGTGAGTGAGTGAGTGAGTGAGTGAGTGAGTGAGTGAGTGAGTGAGTGAGTGAGTACCTTAGCACGAGTATTCGCTCCCAGCAAAGCCAAGATCGATACCAAGACGCGGAAACATTAGATATACACAAAGTACATGTGTACTGCCGCGTAAGCAAAGGGCGGTATCTGCTTACTTTACAAGTGAGCAGATACTGCCTTTTGGTGTTACAGACCAGTATATAAGCACATCATCTGGGAATACATGAGGTAATAATGCAATTCGATTAACCCGCTAAGCCTTAAATCACAACTAATATCGTTCCACACCCATTTCACTAGTGGTTGGAATTTTGAACGACTTGATGTTGTGGATTGCGTGAGCGAAACACAACACATATCACAGCTGTTACTCTGTGGCCAACACAGATCACACCTGTTACTGGATGGCCGACTCAGATCACAGCTGTTACTCTGTGGCCGACACAGATCACACCTGTTACTGCGTAGCCGACACAGATCACACCTGTTACTGGGTAGCCGACACAGATCACAACTGTTACTGGGTAGCCGACACAGATCACACCTGTTACTGGGTAGCCGACACAGATCACACCTGTTACTGGGTGGCCGACACAGATCACACCTGTTACTGGGTAGCCGACACAGATCACACCTGTTACTGGGTGGCCGACACAGATCACACCTGTTACTCCTTGGGGGCGGGAGGATTTCAATTATTGTGGGTGTCTGTAGCTTGAAGTGGGGAATTTCAATTATTGTGGATGTCTGTAGCTTGAAGTGGGGGAGATTTCAGTTATTGCGGGTGTCTGTAGCTTGAAGTGGGGGGGATTTCAGTTATTGTGGGTGTCTGTGGCTTGAAGTGGGGGGGGGGGGAGATTTCAGTTATTGTGGGTGTCTGTAGCTTGAAGTGGGGGGGGGGGGAGAATTCAGTTATTGTGGGTGTTTGTAGCTTGAAGTGGGGGGGGGGGATTTCAGTTATTGCGGGTGTTTGTGTTAGATTACATTGTGTATCGGCGTGGCCGCTGTCTCAGGCTCCTAAAATGTATATATACTCAATACAAAACTCGCTACATATATGTGCCAGGGGCACTATCATGTTATCATCAATCGTTTTTATCTCAATGCCTTAGTGCGGACATACTGTTATCAGCTTGGTCGTTTTACTTTATCACTTTTACTGTTCAAGATATCATATTATTTTAGTCTGAATTGTCATTAAAATGGCCATACTGGCCGAAAAAAAAGACGTAAAAAAGATATTTTTTTGCCGGTGGGTAATCAGTCATACCGGTGGAGTAATCAGTCATACCAGTAGAGTAATCAGTCATACCGGTGGAGTAATCAGTCATACCAGTGGAGTAATCACTCATACCGGTGAAGTAATCAGCCATACCGGTGGAGTAATCAGTCATGCCGGTGGAGTAATCAGTCATACATGTGGAGTAATTAGTTATACCGGTGTTGCAATCAGTCATACCCGTGAAGCAATCAGTCATACCGATGGAATAATCAGTCATACCGGTTGAGTAATCAGTCATACCGGTGGAGTAATCCCCTTGAAATGTTCAGAAAATGAATTTGAGCGCCGAAAAAAAATTGCGACATGGTTCTCTTTTAAAGGCCAAGCTCCGACCCCCCAAATCCTCTAACATTCTCAGGTAGCCACCTGACATTCCGTCTCCACACACAAGCATCTCGGTGGCACTTTCAGCAGCCATTTAAAATGGACTACCCATGTAAATGATATATGTATTCGTGCTGAACAAAGAATATGCAATATATACTCATTATCTTTTGAATTAAATAGAAAAACCTTAGAGACTTTATACTTCAGTTTCATCAGACCCATCCTAGAATACGTCGATGTACTTTTAACAAATTTAACTGAAAGTAATTCTCTTAAAATGGAAAAAAGTTCAAAAACGGGGAGGTAAAATTGTATCTGGTGCTATTAAAGGTACCTCATATGATGTAATAATTAACGAACTCGGGTGGGAACCATTGAATGCTCGACGTAACCGCAGACAATTATTATTCTTTTCCGATATTGTTCATATTCATACACCATCCTATCTTTGTGACGACTTGCCTCCTTCCGTACGAACCAAGACTGACAATCGCTACCAACTGAGAAATAATGCCAATTTAACCAACTACATGCCCCGAAAAGAAACATTCCGTAATTCATTTTTCCCTTCCACCCTGAATATCTTGAACACTACCGATGAAGTAATCAAATTAATCGACGATCATAATATACTTTTATCTAATATAAAACATCCAATCCCTAAGAAAAATCCACATTTCTATAAATTCTCATGAAAAGTGAATAAAATAATTTCTAGATTAAGAATGAACTGCAGTGAATTAAAATATCACTTGTATATCAATCATGTAGCAGAAACTCCTAATTGTTTATGTGGATGTATAGCAACGCCTCAACATTACTTTTTAGAATGTCCATTATATTTAACTCATAGAAACTTTTTACTTGCATTTTTTTGAAATAAGTTCCCTTGTCTTTAAAAAATAGTCTTTATGGTGACATTCAAGACAATATGACCAAAACTTTAATTACTGCAGTTGAAAAATATATATGTGAAACACAACGGTTTTCTATACTAAGTTTATGTGAGTGGCACTGTATAAATGTTTTTCAGTTTTTAGCTTTGCCATGCTGTATTCAAACCGATGTAACATAATTAAAAATTCTGTTGTGCAACAAATGCTCTAACATTTTATTTGGTATTGACAATATATTGTCTTGCTGTGCTTCTAATATGTTCTTATTATTTAGACAGCAGCATGTCTGGTATCTCGGCATGCAGCCCGCTGAAACATTAGGGTTGCTAGACATGGTGAAAACATATTTATTTAGTACACTTTTTATATTATGTTGGTTATATGCCAGCATCACGTCTGGTATCTCCTTATAACAGCTATTATATAATTTACGCTGTGTACATGCCAGTAGATATGTATTCCAAGTGTTCTTTGATACCTTATATTTAACATTGTTCATATGACAGCATCTTGTCTACCTACGTCTGCAACCTATCGCAATGCTCAGTTAATGGACTCGTTGCTGTCATATTTCAGTTCTAAACACCACATTGTCTTCAGTGATACAGTTATAACTGTTTTATACTGTCACAGTACATTTTTTCTTGCCCTGACTTCCACTTCAATGGATCTACACTGACTTGTATCATACGACGGAGCGCTGCATTATTATTTAGACAGCAGCATGTCTGGTATCTCGGTCTGCAGCCCGCTGCAACATTGGGGTTGCTAGATATGGTGCAAATATATTCATTTCCTAGTTGTTACATATTCATTTCATTTCCTAGTTGGAATTCCACCCCCGCACCAACTACAGCAGCCTGCACGAAACCAGTCATTATGTCACCACTCAGCGGACGAAACCTCGTAAAAAGAAAATGAATTTATAGTGTAGTTGTACGGTGGGGGGGGGGGGGGGGGTACCCCAGATAGGACCCAATAATGATTTAAAATATGCCTCGTGGCTTCACTTTGCCCGCATGATCTTCATCCACCTGATGGTACACCTGTATGGTACACCTGATGGTACACCTATATGGTACACTTGTAAGGCGCGCACGTGTCGCGCTAATGTTATCTTTCCTGTATTCTATTTACCATGCTTACCCACCTGTTCATCGCAACGGCTTCAGCCCTGTAAAATCCCGCAAACCGTTGTGCCGTTTCTGTCCCAGCAGCGGAATAACATTCTGCCAATCCCTGTAGACATCGGGAGAATATCGACGACCAGCCTCTCTGTCATCGACCATTGATCCTTGCTTGGAGCAGCCAGGACAAGTATCTACAAACAAATAGCTATTTGGACGTGAGTGGTGTAATAGCGGCGCCGTGTTTGCCTTGCTGAGTGGAGGACATAGAAACACTCCAGTCTATTCGATTATAATCAGCGCATTACCAGTTACCACGCTACGTCAGACGGCGCATTACCAGTTACCACGCTACGTCAGACGGCGCATTACCAGTTACCACGCTACGTCAGACGGCGCATTACCAGTTACCACGCCACGTCAGACGGCGCATTACCAGTTACCACACCACGTCAGACGGCGCATTACCAGTTACCACACCACGTCAGACGGCGCATTACCAGTTACCACACCACGTCAGACGGCGCAATACCAGTTACCACGCTACGTCAGACGGCGCATTACCAGTTACCACGCCACGTCAGACGGCGCATTACCAGTTACCACGCTACGTCAGACGGCGCATTACCAGTTACCACGCTACGTCAGACGGCGCATTACCAGTTACCACGCTACGTCAGACGGCGCATTACCAGTTACCACGCTACGTCAGACGGCGCATTACCAGTTACCACGCTACGTCAGACGGCGCATTACCAGTTACCACGCTACGTCAGACGGCGCATTACCAGTTACCACGCTACGTCAGACGGCGCATTACCAGTTACCACGCTACGTCAGACGGCGCATTACCAGTTACCACGCTACGTCAGACGGCGCATTACCAGTTACCACACCACGTCAGACGGCGCAATACCAGTTACCACGCTACGTCAGACGGCGCATTACCAGTTACCACGCTACGTCAGACGGCGCATTACCAGTTACCACGCTACGTCAGACGGCGCATTACCAGTTACCACGCCACGCCAGACGGCGCATTACCAGCTACCACGCCACGTCAGACGGCGCATTACCAGTTACCACGCCACGTCAGACGGCAGTAACTGATGGCTTCCTCAGCAATCAGTTACAATCGGCGCATTACCGGTTACCACGCTACGTCAGACGGCACATTACCAGTTACCACGCTACGTCAGACGGCGCATTACCAGTTACCACGCTACGTCAGACGGCACATTACCAGTTACCACGCTACGTCAGACGGCGCATTACCAGTTACCACGCCACGTCAGACGGCGCATTACCAGTTACCACGCTACGTCAGACGGCGCATTACCAGTTACCACGCTACGTCAGACGGCGCATTACCAGCTACCACGCCACGTCAGACGGCGCATTACCAGTTACCACGCCACGTCAGACGGCAGTAACTGATGGCTTCCTCAGCAATCAGTTACAATCGGCGCATTACCAGTTACCACGCTACGTCAGACGGCACATTACCAGTTACCACGCTACGTCAGACGGCGCATTACCAGTTACCACGCTACGTCAGACGGCACATTACCAGTTACCACGCTACGTCAGACGGCACATTACCAGTTACCACGCTACGTCAGACGGCGCATTACCAGTTACCACGCTACGTCAGACGGCACATTACCAGTTACCACGCTACGTCAGACGGCACATTACCAGTTACCACGCTACGTCAGACGGCGCATTACCAGTTACCACGCCACGTCAGACGGCGCATTACCAGTTACCACGCTACGTCAGACGGCACATTACCAGTTACCACGCCACGTCAGACGGCGCATTACCAGCTACCACGCCACGTCAGACGGCGCATTACCAGTTACCACGCCACGTCAGACGGCAGTAACTGATGGCTTCCTCAGCAATCAGTTACAATCGGCGCATTACCAGTTACCACGCTACGTCAGACGGCACATTACCAGTTACCACGCTACGTCAGACGGCGCATTACCAGTTACCACGCTACGTCAGACGGCGCATTACCAGCTACCACGCCACGTCAGACGGCGCATTACCAGTTACCACGCTACGTCAGACGGCACATTACCAGCTACCACACCACGTCAGACGGCGCATTAGTAGTTACCACACCACGTCAGACGGCAGTAACTGATGCCTTCCTCAGCATTCAGATACTGATGTCTGGTTTTGTGCAGCACTGCACGTGGCACGTGCCCAGGGATGGCTAAGTCGGTAGCACGGCTGACTCTCAACCCAGGAATTCTGGGTTCCAGCCAGTTATGGTCGTGATGATTTGTTCGGGGCAAGCATAAATCCTAAACGTAGAAAACAGCAAAGGGAGCGCGAGCGCCAATATTATGGCGACGATTAAGAGGGAGAAACATACTATTTTTCTGAAAATCCTGAACCGAAACCGCACGACAGGCAGCGACATCAGCAAGCGCCAGGCTCTAACCATTGAAATCCTGAACCGAAACCGCACGACAGCCGGGACATCAGCCAAGCGCCAGGCTCTAACCATTGAAATCCTGAACCGAAACCGCACGACAGCCGGGATATCAGCCAAGCGCCAGGCACTAACCATTGCGCCATGTCTCTCTCTGACTGGCCAAGAACGTGACGCTGGCGCGACCCGCTCGCCTCAGGGCCGGTGTGCAGCCGTGGCAACGTGACATGGGGGACGAGGAGGGGGGAGGGTCACCTGGAGTAGGCTAATGAAGGGGATGCGCGGGGTCTTTGTCTGGATCATTGATCCCCTGATGTATACATATGGATACAGGTGTTTGCCGCGCCTAGTGACGTGTTCCGCCCGAGGATTGCACGAGTCATAGAATAAATATAGCAACTCAACTGCACTTCGCTTCTGAAGCCATTTGAATGCTAATGTGAGGTTGGCCTATTTGCGTGATATTATCATCATTTTTGTCAGCAATTGCGGGATTTATAAAAAAAATACCCATAATTTATATGTAATTTGTTTAGAAATACTCGCAATATACCCCTGCTATGTAACTTAAAGGGATATGATGATATCAATTATTCACAAATGCATGAATGTGGCTTTAGGCCAATTTTGGCAGATACAGGCTAAACTTGGTCAAGACTACCTTCTTGTGAGGGTGAGATGAATCAGAAAGAACATATTGAATCTTGACGGGGGCGTTGAGAAAAAACATATTTCTTTGAACCCTTAATATCGATAGCGAGCGTTGCAAGCGGTATAATAGTCTACTACATACACTTGTGAAGTCAGTACTGGCGGGTTTCTACTAATGAATAAAATGTGCATTCAGGTTGGTTTCAAAGAAACTA
>OZ024909.1:5588006-5623006 GCA_964017125.1 Flabesymbios commensalis | reverse complement strand
CATCCCACGATATTATGCGACTCTTGGTATCTCACGATATTATGCGACTCTTGGTATCTCACGATATTATATGACTCTTGGTATCTCACGATATTATACGATTCTTGGTATCTCACGATATTATACGACTCTTGGTATCTCACGATATTATGCGACTCTTGGTATCCCACGATATTATGCGACTTTTCGTATCCCACGATATCATGCGACTCTTGGTATCTCACGATATTATATGACTCTTGGTATCTCACGATATTATACGATTCTTGGTATCTCACGATATTATACGATTCTTGGCATCCCACGATATTATGCGACTCTTGGTATCCCACGATATTATGCGACTTTTCGTATCCCACGATATCATGCGACTCTTGGTATCTCACGATATCATATGACTCTTGGTATCCCACGATATTATTTGACTCTTGGTATCCCACGATATTATATGACTCTTGGTATCCCACGACATTATGCGACTCTTGGTATCTCAGGACATTATGCGACTCTTGGTATCTCACAATATCATGCGACTCTGGGCATCCCACGACATTATACGACTCTTGGCTTCCCACGATGGTATACGACTCTTGGCTTCCCACGATGGTATAAGACTCTTGGCATCTCACAATATTATAAGACTCTTGGCTTCCCACGATGGTATACGACTTTTGGCTTCCCACGATGGTATACGACTTTTGGCTTCCCACGATGGTATACGACTTTTGGCTTCCCACGATGGTATACGACTTTGGCTTCTCACGATGGTATACGACTTTTGGCTTCCCACGATGGCATACGACTTTTGGCTTCCCACGATGGTATACGACCCTTGGCTTCCCACGATGGTATACGACTTTTGGCTTCCCACGATGGTATACGACTTTTGGCTTCCCACGATGGTATACTGCCCTTGGCTTTCCACGATGGTATACGACTTTTGGCTTCCCACGATGGTATACTGCCCTTGGCTTTCCACGATGGTATACGACTTTTGGCTTCCCACGATGGTATACTGCCCTTGGCTTTCCACGATGGTATACGACTTTTGGCTTTCCACGATGGTATACGACTTTTGGCTTCCCACGATGGTATACGACTTTTGGCTTCCCACGATGGTATACTGCCCTTGGCTTTCCACGATGGTATACGACTTTTGGCTTCCCACGATGGTATACTGCCCTTGGCTTTCCACGATGGTATACGACTTTTGGCTTCCCACGATGGTATACTGCCCTTGGCTTTCCACGATGGTATACGACTTTTGGCTTCCCACGATGGTATACTGCCCTTGGCTTTCCACGATGGTATACGACTTTTGGCTTCCCACGATGGTATACGACTTTTGGCTTTCCACGATGGTATACGACTTTTGGCTTCCCACGATGGTATACGGCCCTTGGCTCCCCACGATGGTATACGGCCCTTGGCTTCCCACGATGGTATACGACTTTTGGCTTCCCACGATGGTATACGACTTTTGGATTCTCACGATGGTATACGGCCCTTGGCTTCCCACGATTTTGGCACCTGGTATATTATGCGACTATTGGCAGCCCAAGATATTATATGACTCTCTCTTGTTATCCCACGATATTATTTTAACAGATTTAACTACTATACATAATCTCGTAAAACACTTCAAAATCGGCACCCAGTACCCAGAGTGTGCTATGTCGCACACATATAAGCGACCTATATCCAAGCTGATTGACCAATGATATACCCAGGCTCATTGCTTTGAAAATACATTGCTTCGACAATACACAGTCATTGGAAATGAAATATATGTTTAAACATACGATTTGCAAATCTTTGGTGTCAAATTAAACAAATATGAGTAATTGTCACCACCTGAAGTTGTGAGTCGCGGTACCGAAGCACAACTTGAAGTAGGTCCTTATCAAATCAATATATGTGGATGCACCCCAAGAGGGTGCTTTTAAAATCAGGGTGGCATTATACCAGCCCGTTGATCAGCAGTGCTGGAACTCTGCTTTGTTTTATTAAGCTGATGTTGGCTTAGCCCTTTAACCGCCGGTGCCTCATATATTCGGGTTTTCGTTTTTTATCAGCACAGTGAGTACGCGATTTTAAAATATGTTAAAGATGAAATGTGACATCAACCAGCAAGATTTGAAAAGAGTTGACCTCCATTTTGTCAAATCGGAATAATTTTCACTCACTTGAAGTTGTGGATCGCGTCAGCGAGACACAACTTCAAGTGGGTGAACATTCAAATTGAATAATTGGCGGTTAAAGGGTTAATAGTAATATATAATAACAAGATTTAGCTAACATTTAGTAATATTTACCGCCGCTTTAGTACTTGGACCGTAGTATCCAGAATAAATTTGTTTAAAATCAACAGCCCTGACGTGCCCAATAGCCACTTTATTGACCCATTTCGCCGCGGTGGCTGCTTTTCGGGACGGAGAAGTAGTCACTTGCTGTGTGCGACCTTTCTGCACAGAAAACGATGACGTCATCGTCGCCTGTGCATGGTGGTCACGTCGCATGCGCAGCTAGGTCTGATGTTCACGCACAGAAATGGGTCGCCGGTACCAGCTATGGTGCAAAGCCAAAAGGCTGTAACTGCTTACTGAAAACGTGAGCAGTTACTGATTGTTGATCTATCCTACAGATACATGTACACCGCAGCACATAATAGCAATCGTTGATTTAATGATGTGTCCACGACTAAAACAACCGGCCCGATATTCAGTGATCGTTGTGGCAGGACTTGTTTTGTTAAAAGAGCGTCGCGGCACCACAAAGTAGAAGGCTTTGTCTGTTTGTCATTGTGGATAATAATATTTGTATTGTTCTGCTGTATAAAACTTATGGAGATGTGACGGTGGCTGTCACAATAGAAAACAGGCCGATCGATCTCATTTACATCCATTTGCCCATTCAGCATGCAACAGGGTAATAAGAGACGGCCTCCTGGAAATAGAAGCAAAATATTTTTTTCGGCAGACTGAAATACTGAAAACAATTATTTTAAATGAAATAATTTAAGAAATACTGAAAGCAATTATTTGAAATGAAATAATTTAAGAAATACTGAAAACAATTATTTGAAATGATATAATTTAAGAAATACTGATAACAATTATTTGAAATGAAATAATTTAAGAAATACTGAAAACAATTATTTGAAATGAAATAATTTAAAGAAAAGGGTTTTAAAACATCATGGGAGCAAATACTAGACGGCGGCCCACAACTTCAAGTGGGTGAACATTACCTGCCCAGCAAACATGAGACGTTCACCCAATGTTGCGACAATGTTGGTCCATCGTCTACGACGACGGCCAATCATTGTACCAACATTGGGTGAACGTCTTGTACGGGTAGAACAGTGACGTCAACCTCAGTGGTATTTCTGTGGTGTTGCTCTCACTGTTGTATTTTTGTGGTGTTGTTCTCACTATTGTAACCAGTGTTGGAAGAGAAAAATGGCTTGAAATCTGTGAAACCGACGTACGATGTGACATAATTTTACAAATACGAGTAGTTTTTATGGACCATTCAATTTAAATTGGACAGCTCTGGCCTGAATGAGTAAACACCACTGTGAGTTATTTGGAGGGTTAGCGGGATGCAGCTATATTCTAGATATAGCACGTCTTCTCTACGAATCACAACATTATTTGTATTCAAACAACACACAACACAATGATTTTTCCCCGTACTTGAACGCTGGTAGCGATTTGCTTTCGGGAATAGCATCGAGACCATTTTACAACGTACCTATTTTCAGTGTATGTGGCTGGCCGAGCCGGTCATTGTTTTAAAATAATAATTTGTTATGAAAGGCAACTGCGATCTTCACAACGGACTTCAGTGTCAGATATATAGGTTGAACGTAGACAAGCTAGTGCATACGCTTTAGATACCAATGATCTGGTGTTCAATGAGTGACTTTCAGTTGACGAAAGATGTGTCGTTATTTTTGGATGCCTAATGAAAGGTCTGCAAAGCCAAACCGTGCTGACCAGTAGTCATTATGTGAGAATATAGTAGTCGGCTTCAAGGCCAACAGAAAGTACCCGTCGAACCCTTTAACCGCCGGTGCCGCATATATTCGGGTTTTCGTTTTTTATTAACACATTAAGTACCACCTTTTAAATATGTTGAAGATAAAATTTGACATCAATCAGCAATATTTGAAAACAGTTGACTTCCATCTTGTCAAATCTGAATAATTTGCACTCACTTGAAGTTGTGGATCGCGTCAGCGAGACACAACTTTAAGTGGGTGAAAATTCAGATTGCATTAAAGCGCTGAAATACGTTTCTACAAACCATAAAGACCTAAGGGTTTTTATATTTTGAAATCATCATAAATGTATTACTTAATTTTTTCCGTTTTATTTGAATACCTAGATGTACGACCATTATTTATATGTTACTCTCTCAGACTTTATACGTCCCAGGTGCTTCACATGCCAGCGACCCTAGGCTTAGTGTACGTCCCAGGTGCTTCACATGCCAGCGACCCTAGGCTTAGTGTACGTCCCAGGTGCGTCACATGCCAGCGACCCTAGGCTTAGTGTACGTCCCAGGTGCTTCACATGCCAGCGACCCTAGGCTTAGTGTAGGTCCCAGGTGCTTCACATGCCAGCGACCCTAGGCTTAGTGTACGTCCCAGGTGCTTCACATGCCAGCGACCCTAGTCTTAGTGTACGTCCCAGGTGCTTCACATGCCAGCGACCCTAGGCTTAGTGTACGTCCCAGTTGCTTCACATGCCAGCGACCCTAGGCTTAATGTACGTCCCAGGTGCTTCACATGCCAGCGACCCTAGGCTTAGTGTACGTCCCAGGTGCGTCACATGCCAGCGACCCTAGGCTTAGTGTACGTCCCAGGTGCTTCACATGCCAGCGACCCCAGGCTTAGTGTACGTCCCAGGTGCTTCACATGCCAGCGACCCTAGGCTTAGTGTACGTCCCAGGTGCTTCACATGCCAGCGACCCTAGGCTTAGTGTACGTCCCAGGTGCTTCACACGCCAGCGACCGTAGGCTTAGTGTACGTCCCAGGTGCTTCACATGCCAGCGACCCTAGGCTTGGTGTACGTCCCAGGTGCTTCACATGCCAGCGACCCTAGGCTTAGTGTAGGTCCCAGGTGCGTCACATGCCAGATCCCCTAGGCTTAGTGTACGTCCCAGGTGCTTCACATGCCAGCGACCCTAGGCTTAGTGTGAGTCTCGGGACTGTATGTTTGTTTACAGTGTCTTCGTTTGATTCTCAAGTTTGATATCCAGCAAAATAATATGTTGATGAAGAAAAATCAAACATTTTATTTAAGCTTTAGACGGAAGACATATCAGGACTGTGAGTTTCAAAGATAACATGATCCTCATTATCTCATCCAGGCATCGCAGTGTCGCATACGTCTTCAACTTAAAAACACCTACATGCTTAATTGCAATCCGATCCCTATAATGCGCCAGGTATATTACTCTACTCCAGACCACAACCACTCCGCTACTTAGTTGCAGTGATGCACGTGAGTTGTCAATCAATCAATCAATCAATCAATCAATCAATCAATCAATCAATCAATCAATCAATCAATCAATCAATCAATCAATCAATCAATCAATCAATCAATCAATCAATCAATCAATCAATCAATCAATCAATCAATCAATCAATCAATCAATCAATCAATCAATCAATCAATCAATCAATAAATCAATCAATCAATCAATCAATCAATCAATCAATCAATCAATCAATCAATCAATCAATCAATCAATCAATCAATCAATCAATCAATTAAATCATTTTTTTTTCGGGATTGGCCATTAGAACAGTTAAAACCAATGTCACTGTCCAAGGCATTTTATTGCTGTCTTGTTTGTTTGCCTTAGGGTCTCACTGGGTTTGCCCTGCAGCTACTTTGCAACAAAATGAACCAAATTCCACGTTCCTGGAAACCTCGCGTTGAACTAGCTCAGTAAATAAACTTAGAGATGAGATTCTTTGACAGTGACAGGAAACGCTCCGACGAAGAACGACAAAGTACACGCCAGCATATTACGAGCCAGAAGATGACCCAGCGAACACTGGGCGCTCAGCAAATGTTGACTTAATGCTGGGCATGCGTTGTAGAATTTGGATCAGCATTAAAACAACATTGGGCATCGTGTTTGTTGTGAAAAGACCCAATGATGAAGCCGTCAAGGGCCAACCAGGTGACTTTAGCTGTATTGGCCTTTCTCCCAACAAACAAAAGACGTTGAGTCAATGCTGGCCCAGTGACGGTGGATTAACATTAGGTTAACACTGATTGATTGTTTTTCGTTAGGATGATTGTGACCTCGGGTCAGTTGATTTGCTATAGCTATTGTCCAGGGTGGCGTTTCACTAGGCTTTGGATCGAAATCTTTAATTATAAAGATGAGTTTTAAAGAGTGGTCAGGGTGGTCTTTACAGACGTCTTTAAAGACGATCATTAACATAGGTTGATTCATGAATTCGACTCTGTATTATTATATTTGCGTAGAGAACGACAACTCATCAGATGCCTGATCAGATATTATATTTGTGTAGGCTGTTCTAGGTCTACCGTCTGAAACCCTTTAAGTGGACATGCGAGAGCATGCGCACTGTACTTTTTAGGGCAAGCATGACATTTCGCATAGTTGTTCGTTAGATTAAAGTGAAACTTTTTCTCCAAAAAGACAAGTTGTCTCGATGGCTGCTAATTAGCGCTAATTAGCATAATTAATGCTAATTCGCTACAAGAAATGTATATTTATAGCTTCGACGCAAATTCAGACGGACACAATTCACAACAAGCTGATTCAGAAAAGGTCCCAGAGGTAGGCCCACCTATATTAACATATTAAAGGTCCCGGAAGAATGTCATTAACTGTATAAAGAGTGCCCCTGATTACTCTTTAAAACTCATCTTTATAATTAAAGATCTCGATCTAAAGATCTTTAGTGGAACAGTCAAATCTTTAATTACGTTCCGTGAAACAATTAGCTCTTTATTTTTAGGGAATTTTTTTTAGTAAAAGGGTTTTTTTCTCCGATAAAGTTCATTTTGGGCCTAAAGATTTTTTAGTGAAACGCCACCCTGGGCTACAACCGGTCTACTCGAGTGCAAGAGGAATCGTAAAATCTCCCGCACTCACTCGAACAAGCTTATACTATATATTCTGCCGGTGAAATCTCTTTTTCAATCTCAATTATTACTTTGACTAATTTGAGATGTCAATTGCGCAAGCAATTCTAGTTTCAAATGGACGAAAAATTCAGCACACCAAGATTAAGAATGACTTTTATGTGGTGTATAATTTACTCCTCGCTAATTATTCGAATCTGAATTCAATCAAACATGATAGGCCTAACTCTAGAATATCACGATGTCAGAAAATGCAACTAATTAGCAAGCCAGCAGAATCTCACAGATTTCAAGTTAATTTCTCTGAAGCATGGAATTCTCGCTGCAAAAATCCCACTAATTGCGCGAAACCATTTTCAAGACAAGTGCGAATACCATGTAGCGGAGTCTCGTAGATCGAGATCTCAAGACGATCCGTTGGCGGCCCAACATCCCCAGATGCGACCAGTGGGAACTTTGATATGCTAAATACAGTAAATGCTCACCTGAAAAGTGATCAGTTACCGCCTTTTGGCTTTACACGTCAGAGCTGTACCTGACGGGGCTGGTCCGGATCATTGTCACTCTTTTTCTCGAGGAAACGGCAGGACTGGATTTCTGGATACAATGCGCGGCACTCGCGAGCGGGATCCAGCTGCGACTAATTAGTCGTCGCTAATTGCCCAGGGCATCCAGGGGGGCAGTGATAAAATCGGCCAGGAATAGGCGCGATATTACTGGGTCCATTATAAAACTCCAGGAGGGTATATTCCGCATTAGCTCAGGCATCTGATTGGTGGAAATGGAGAGGCTGGTCATTCGGAGCGTGACATCTGGGTCGAGAATATGTATACCACGTCCGATTTTTCACACTTACTGAGCATATGTTTGGTAAAATGGTTTTAAAAGTACCTATGCAAGTATAGTATAAGAATAATGGGTGTCAAACTGATTAGGTGCCTGTAGTGACATCCTTTGCATACAGTTTCTTTGTACAATTATGTTATTTTTTGTATTGTTCTATGTTGTATAATGTAATTTGATTGTATAAATCAAGCTTAATAAATGGAACGTGTGATATACATTGTATAAATAGAACAGTTTTTCTTATTATTTGAATCAGATACGAGTTGATGGCAAATAATTATCACGTGGTGAAAATATTAGAATTACCCTAGAGCCCCTACTCTTGAAATTAAATTTTAATACGCATTGAGCTCTCTATTTCTCTGGGTAAAAACAACTGGCAACTTCATGCTGCCAAGGAGCTCTTTCCTTCTGATGGTAGAACCAAATGAGAACATCATACAGCTAGGAGCTCTTTCTGTCTGAGGGTAAACCTAATGGGAACATCATACAGCTAGAAACTCTTTCTTTCTGAGGGTAAAACTAACTGGGAACATCATGCTGCTAGGAGCTCTTTCTTTCTGAGGATAAAACTAACTGGGAACATCATGCTGCTAAAAACTCTTTCTTTCTGAGGGTAAAACTAACTGGGAACATCATGCTGCTAGAAACTCTTTCTTTCTGAGGGTAAAACCAACTGGGAACATCATGCTGCTAGGAGCTCTTTCTTTCTGAGGGTAAAACTAACTGGGAACATCATGCTGATAAAAACTCTTTCTTTCTGAGGGTAAAACTAACTGGGAACATCATGCTGCTAGAAACTCTTTCTTTCTGAGGGTAAAACCAACTGGGAACATCATGCTGCTAGGAGCTCTTTCTTTCTGAGGGTAAAACTAACTGGGAATATCATGCTGCTAAAAACTCTTTCTTTCTGAGGGTAAAACCAACTGGGAACATCATACAGCTAGAAACTCTTTCTTTCTGAGGGTAAAACTAGCTGGGAACATCATACTGCTAGAAACTCTTTCTTTCTGAGGGTGAAACCGACTGGGAACATCATGCTGCTAGAAACTCTTTCTTTCTGAGGGTAAAACCAACTGGGAACATCATGCTGCTAGGAGCTCTTTCTTTCTGAGGGTAAAACTAACTGGGAATATCATGCTGGTAGGAACTTTTTCTTTGTGAGGGTAAAACAAAATGGGGACATCATGCTAGGATCTCTTTTTATCTGAGGGTAAAACCAACCAGCTAAGCATTATGTTTCCAGCACTTTTTTCTTTCTGAGCTCTCAAGTCAGACTTTTTCTTCTAGCATTCTTTCTGACCTACATCAAATGTTATAGTTATGTCTCGTCTAGCCATTTGACCTTTGGCATGCATATGCAGTGAAAAGAACACTTGACCTTTCAAATAAAAAGCGTTGAAGCTGCCCGTAATTGCAAGAAAGTAAAACTGGTCACGGCCTGTAGGTCAGTTCTCATATGAAAGGGTGTATTTGACACACTGTGAAGTGAAAGAAATATTGATCCCCTTGGAGAACACTGAACTTGCAGTTTTTCATTATCGCCCCTTTGAGTATATAGTGGAAGGGCTGCGCCCGGCTGTAGTGGTCAGAGCTGTCTGGCTGTAGTAAGGCTAGACCTCGTGGATTTGTTCATCGCTCTGGCATTCAGGTTAAAAAAAACAAGTGTTTCTTCTCCGCTCCTTCGATATTGTGGGATCCTCCATGACCGAGAAGTAGCGTGCTTGGCCTCAGACTGGCTGGGTTCGCATTTCAAATCACGTGTCTTTAAGGCAGTGACATGTGATTCATCTCATCACTACCAGTAGGTTCTCCTGGCTCAGTTTAGCCTGTAGGCTTATGGGAACAAAAGTGGCCCAAATCCAAACTCATTAGGTTATTAGTACAGTGGCAGTGTAGCGTACCTTTGAAAATGTTTTCATTTATACTGCAAATTACATTTACGAGTCAATTTGAATATATTATAACATCTCGCGTTTTTCGCAGTAAAAACCCCAGTGCTTTCCCCATGCAGACTTCACATTGTTTAGTTTGGATGACGTGCTTAATTATCATTTGTGTGCTTTCAAAAAGGTCCACAACAACTATTCCAGCCACTTCGCCGATGTCTCAACTAATTGGAGATGTCGTTCGCATTGGGTCCACCTTAAAGCGCTGGCTCCAACGTCGAGGTGACGTCTCCAATTTGCCTTCGTCACATGCACGGCATTCTCTGATCACCCAAGCTTTTTGTCCGCGAGCGTAAACGGTGGTTGTCCCGAGCGCAGCATGGAATGGACCCGAACTCATTCCGAGCATTCATTAATTACATAAAAAACATGCCCCGCGACCGCGGGTCTGGCGCAACGTCAGATAAATGGATGAATCTTTGCTGCTTAGATCTGAGTAGGCTGAACTGGAGCGTGAAACCTCCAGAAATACTGACTCAAACATGACTCAATGCTGGGCTGACATAAGCCACCATTAGGCTAATGTTATGTTTTTGGAGAACCTTACCGCACAAAATTCCGAGTCTGGAAAGAAACGGAAACAATTATCAACGCAGCTCAGGACACGAAATGTTTTCGTCCCTGCCAGTCGCTCTCATCAATATGGCAAAGAGGCGGAAATGACCTAAAAATGATACCAGTGATATTTTATAGGCCTCCCAGCAAACAGAGACGTTAACCCCGATGTTGGCTTCAATATAGGCACGACGTCAGCGATGCTGGCCCAGTATTGAAACAACATTGGGTTGACGTCTCGTGTTTGCTGCCATGCTGCCAGCCACGCGAACATAAACAGCAGTAACTGCTTTCTGGAAAACCTAACAGTTACTTGTTGTTTATCTTTGAAAAGCAGGCGAATAATAGAGCTTTGTGTCGCGGCATGAAGTTATGCCTGGCAGTGTATTTAATCTGGACTGGAGAATGTTCAGGGGGTGGAAAGGGAAACAGAAGGGGGCCAACTGGTTAGGTGAAAAAACAAACAGAAGGGCGAAAACTGCTTGGATGGAAAGACAAACAGAAGGGGGCAAACTACTTAGGTGAAGAAACAAGCAGAAGGGGGCAAACTGCTCAGGTGAAAAGAAAAAGAGATGGGGGAAAACTGCTCAGGTGAAAAGAGAAACAGAAGGGGGCACACTGCTCAGGTGAAAAGAGAAACAGAAGGGGGCACACTGCTCAGGTGAAAAGTAAGCAGTACCTACAGTTTGCCTTCTCATCTAATGGCGGTATCGCTCGTCCTGGCTGACAAAATACAGTTGTATCAAGAATATACAATTATGTCATACATGCCTTACAGAACAGCCGTACAAAGCTATTATGCAGCATCTGCTTAGTTTCCATGTAAGCAGTTACGACCTTTTGTCTTTGTAGAGAAGAATAAGAGTGTCGGCTGAATCAACATATCACTGCCAAAGATGTAGGTCAAATGAGAGTGCTACAGCCATAAAGAAAAACAGCATATTCCCAAATTGTCCCTGCATTAGTTCCACGCGCAAATACCGCGCGGCGGCCTCGCACGCCTGCACACTGCGGTGCGGTGAGTTGAATTACCGCGGGACGGCAATTTTCGCAGTTCACCGGGCGTATTTGCATGATAATAGCCTGCAGGTGATTTTCCATGATGGACACATGCCATTTTCACATCGCTCATATTCTCGTACACCGACTGCGTGAGCGTATCATTTTGCACACGTGGTTAAACTTGTATTGACGTTATTTAATTAGGATTTTTTTTCACTTCTGTGTAATATTAGATTTTCCCTTTGAAAAATCATGTAAATCGATATAAATTCCAGTAGCCCGAGGACGGGCATTCATTTTCAGAAAGCAGACATAGCCATGGGGGATTATCAGCATAATAAATAGTGGCATAACGTCTTGTAAATACTGAGCCAAATTCTGCGACGTAGGCCCAACATTGATAGAAGGTTGTGAGAACCTCACATGCTCTTTGGGAATGCACTTCTCTCGTCGATGTGTTAAATTGACCGAAGCTCGTTTTCCTGACACCCCATTTTTTACACCGCGATGCAGCTCTATTGCTATTCGTGGCGAAACTAGAATGTTTGAAACACCGCATCTGGGAATACGTGTTAATTCTCAGCATAATTATACCGTCGCCTGGCAGGCAAAGGGTTTTATGTGCCACACTTTCCAGTAACATATGTAACACTTTCACTCTTAGAGGAAGATATAAAAATGTGAAAAGAAATTGTTTTAACAAATGTGGTCGCTTTTTGTCGCATAATGTGTTAAATGAAATAAACTGAACATAAAAACATAAGGATGATATGCTTGTGATAAAGAAGTAGACTAAATAAACATATCACTGCCTGAGATGATCACTCTCCTGGAAACAATGCATGTATGCGTATTTACCGGGTGTGTATACTTGGTGTAAGATGAAATCAGAATCCACTGCTCCTCATACACGGTGTAAGAAATAAAACATTTATAGTGTGGACAGATTATTATATATTGCAGACAGACACCAATGCGGGTAGATTCTGCGGGTCGACACGCACGTGTTGTCGGTGTGTGGTTGGTCACACTACACACAAGTTTGCTCAATGTACTTTTTTGTGTTAGATGTGATAAACACACAACTCCTGAAAGCATAATAATGCAATTTTGTGCATTTATTTTCGGACAATTTTGATGCAATGTTTGGCCACCGTCTGCGCCTCTGGCCAAGCATTGCATCACATTGGATGAACGTCACAATATTCTGCGAAACTCAATGACCTCGACCTCCTTTGTTTTCACCGAGCCGGCTGATACAATGCAGTATGGGAGGGGGTTCTTATATAACCTTATTTTCACCGAGTGACGTCACTGCGTTTCACAGGACAACATCCGTGACCGAGAGGTAGCGTGCTCAACCTCAGACCACCATGGTTCGAATTTCGAATCCTGTGTCTGGAGGGCACAGTTATAGCATTCATCTCACCATCCTCATGAGGATCTCCTGGCCCAGTTTAGCGACTATGTGCACAAGTCTGGCCTAAAACCCGATCCATTTCATTTCAGTTTGATTGATTTACACTACCTCCGGTTATTGTCTTGTCCATCAGTGATCTAAAGGTGACAATGGCTTCTGGCAATGGGCGCTTTTTCTTCGAGGATGACTAATTGGTCTGTTCCCCCTCACGGCAAGGATCCAAGCGAAGAGAAAATGTTGAACCAATGCTGTTTTAATGTTGGTCCACCGTCTGCGACGCTGGACCAACATTAAAACAGCATTGGGTCAACGTCTTCTGTTAGCTGGGATGGTTCTCGGTCAACGACACTGGGGCTGCTCGATGCGCTGCTGCCCCCAAGCCATTCACAGCCAGCAGAGGAGAGTGCCAGCTGAGTAGGACAGCAGTGCGGTGCAACGTAGCATTTTTGCCAATTATTCGCTGCAGATAACGTGTGCATCTGTTTATTTTCATGAGAAACAGTATCTACATGCGGTATTGTTACCATGACAGTATGTGTGACATCATATAAGTTTTAATTTATTGATAACATAACTAATAGCAAAATATACAAATCTTATAAATTAAATGTAATCAGGTAATAGTTGTCACAAAATGTTTCAATTGATGAAACAAAAAGGGTGGGACTTTCAAATCTATTCAAAATGTTGAACTCACATCCCTTTTTCTCTTCGGGTGACATTTTTCGTGAATTTCGCCAACCATGAAAAAATAGATAAAGAAAGACATACATTTACGGTACTTCCCATGAAAATCATCGCGCTCCCAGAAATAACCGGGAAAGCAACCCGTAATGCCTCCCTGGGGTCTTGCATAGACTATTACACTCAGTGGGGGCTGGACACAAATGGCCCCGCCGTCGGCCATGGTTTGTCTTCTCCTTTCGCTCGGCGCGTGGAAAAATTGAGTATATGGATCGAGTGTTAGGCGCTTGACATTCATAGTCTGCAAGTACATTCCCGGCGTTGGCGCAATACTGGACCAACGTTGTAGCATCGCTACAACGTTCCTTCAGTATTGAGTCGGAGTGCGTCGCTCGCTTCTCAGATTTGGCCGTATTTGAAGATATCTGTGCCAGGTTACAGCTACTCCGGGTGATCTTTAAATTCCCGTGACGATGAACCCGCATAAATTGTAAACATGATACAATGACTTTGCTGCACCTGCTATACAATAAAACTCGACAGAACGAATCATGGCTGAACCTGCATATTATGTATGTAGTTGCTGTTATTGACTTGAAAACTCACTTTTAAAATCTGATCAGGTTCAGGAATTTTAACATGACGTTCAATAGAGTGACCATTTCATGCTGACGGTCATAATATCACCTATTCAGTTTTGAACCTGGGGTCACAATTTTCATGTCTAGCTATGTGTTTTCAGGATAAGGGAATCCGCTAAACTATTTATATATACTCTTTCTATTACAGCACTGTTCACAAATCTCACACACTAATACATAGCGATACAAGGATATTTAGTTTTGATTCTATAGTGATGTCGATGTTGGAGCCTAGTGCACTAATAATATATAAGGATATTAAGCCTGTCGTCACCTTGAAAATAAACATGTTAAAGGCTCGTATAGAACTGGTATATTATTTTAGTATTTCTTTTTTATTTTAACATAATTTTGTGAGAAATTAATAAAATTATGTATGTTTCTTTTGCACCTTACACACTTCATAGTCATGAAGTCTGGGTCATATATTTTGGGGTATTTTTTAAGGACGCATACGCCACTGAGCGCCATCTCCTCTGGTCATGCTGTAGTTTTTATTTATTGTTTAGATCATTGTATTATTGTTATGTATTTATGGCAATAAACGAATGAAATTGAATTGAATCTGTCATTTTATAAAGTGAACGATGCTAATGGCTGGTCCAAAGTTCTATAACTAGCGTATATCAAATTGTGTAATCACTTGAAGTTGTGTGTCGCGGGAGCAGAACGCAACTACCAGTCATGTTTATTTAATGTGGTTTAACTTTAAAAAAAACATACACGAATCTTCTGATTTACATAGCAGATTTATCTCACCATCATTAAGAGATTATCCTGGCTTAATTAAGCCTGTAACTTAAAAAAAAGCCGGAATCACCATGTATTCGCTCTGCTCTTTCATGGGTGGTAACGTTGATAATGTTTCAACACGTATGTGCTTTTTTTCTCCATTTTATACCATGCAGTATATATGAGCCCAGCAAAAACAATTACTGTAATATGGATGTACACAAAACCCTGTATTCCTGAATGACGGAATATTTGTGGGAATCATTAGCAGTAAAAATTGTTGACATCGTATGCAGGGTAACGTAAGAGGGAGTATGGCAATACTGAAGAGAAAACATAGCCAAGAAGAAAATAAAATTGTTCAATATGAAAATCATCATGTTGAACAATGCATGCGAACATAATCATGACAATACTTAAATTCAATGGGAGACGATATCTACGGACTCAACTCCCATCTTCTAAACAACAATGGCGCATCCAATTTTATGTGAAGCCACGACTGACATATCAAATCAGTTCTTTGGAAGTAGCTGCAGCGCCTAGCGGGTTAATGGGATCTTGGTAAACCCATTAGGTGTCCTTTCTGGTGCGGTTTCAGATCAGGATCCGGCTCTGCGCGGAACATAGACTGCGGATCGATGGATGCAGCTGACGTACACAACCAAAAGGCAGTAACTGCTTACTTTTCAATTAAGCAGTTACTGCTTTTTGGTTTTGCAGGGCCGGTTCTATGAGATCCACGTGCCCATGAAACCTGGATCTAATGGTGAATGTGTCTCCATCCACGACAGGAGATGGCTGTCATATGTTCTGCTTTGAAGGGGTTTAAATGTTGTTGGGTGTGAGGTAGACAAATTAGTCAACTTGGTGCTGAATTATCTTTACGTTTGCGAGACTGACTTATCGAACAAATTTTTAAATTTTTATATTTTTAACTGATACTGCATCTAGTACAACAGTAAACATATATTTTTCATATCTGCAGAACGTTTCTTAAAATGCAAAGCGTCCTATCTATGAAATGCATTCTAAAGTTAAGTTTTTATTTAATTTATTTTTGAGTAAAATCATTCATTCGGAGTCAAACAAAGGAACCTAAATTCTACAGTACATTTTACTTACCCCGAATATTTCAAGTTTAACAAATGCAAAGTGACATCTGCACCGTCACTGGTTTAGTATTATCCATCCCCGGATGTATCTCCCGTGAGCCCGAATTCTACAGAATCGCTAGTCAGAATAACTTGTGATTTTGCATGTGGGCTTTTAAGTGCCCGACCCCAACGTGAAAAGGTTTTGGTCACAGTTCAATGATTTTTATTGAAATGACGGCCACATAAAAAAAATCTATCCTTTTTCGTCGCATTTCAGTGATTTTCAAAGACATTGTGGCTATTTTTGTATTTTTGTTAACGCGATAACGCGAATCGCTCGTGATTTTGCATGTAGACATTTACCAACCTGGCGCGATACGAAATGGTTTCGGTCACGTTTCAATGATTTTCGTAAAAATAAGGAGCATTTTTATTTTTCAAGTTCTTGTGAACGCGTTATCTCGAGAACCGCTAGTCCAAATCACGTGGGCGGGAGCCCTAGGGTAGTGGTTAGCACCGCTGCCTTTCACGCCAGAGTCCGGGGTTCGGTTCCCGGTCTCGGCGGTTTAAAAGAAACAAAATTGTTTCTTCCCCATCCACGTGTGAAAGTTAGTATTGCGGGGAGCCTCCGTGACCGAGAGGTAGCGTGCTCGGCCTCAAACCGCCAGGGCTCGAATTTCGAATCCTGTGTCTGGAGGACAGTGTCATCTCAATCATCTCACCATCCTCAGGAGGTTCTCCTTGCCCAGTTTAGCCTATATGTGCACAAAGGTGGCCTAAAGCCCGATTCATTTCATTTCCAAATCACTCATGACTTGACTTTCCAATAAACCTGACTGACTACGAAATAAAAATGTTTTGATCGCGTAAACAGTGATTTTTGTTAATATGGTGACCATTTTCAATTGTTTTGAGTCCGAATCTCTCGTGATTTCCTACTTTTGCGCAAATCTACATTGTAATCTCAATTTAATGTTGCCTCAACCAAAACAAAGGCTGGAGGGGATGCATTTGCCAGGTTATTATTAGCCCTTTACCGCCACCTTAGCATATTATTGACCTTTTACTGCTAAGTGAGATTATTTAAATTTCACACAAATAAACTTGTGGCTCGTTATACTTCAAGTAGGTAAAAAATAACTCATATTTGTTTAATTTGAGATAAAAAATGTTGAAACACACGTTTTATCACCAATATCAGTGATTTATTCTGCTGATAAAATAGAATAAAACGACTCTAGGCGTGCTTAGAGGTCAATGGTTAACAATTCCCAAATCAGCAAATCAGAAAGGACGAGACATGGATGCAATGCCGTGTTAATGTTGGGCCACCGTCTACGACGCTCGCCCAACATTAACACGGCATTGGGTCAACATCTCGTGTCAGTTAGCATGGACAACTTCCTCCATTGTGACATTGAATATAATTACATCATTTTATCCTGGAGTAATATGTCCAGAACATGACGCAGCCAGCCAGGCAATATTTGCATACTGTTTGATGAGCGTGACAGACCGTGGGGTGTGGGCTGTGGTGCGCGCGCACGTCCCGGGAAGGAAATGGACATCCGTGCACGTGACAAAACTCAGATGAGGGTCACACAGATCTGTCCAACACCCGGATTACCCAGGTGACCGCCTACACCCAGATAAGCTCCTACACCCAGATAAGGCAAACACACAGATAAGGCATACACACAGATAAGGCATACACCCAGATAAGGCATACACCCAGATAAGGCATACACACAGATAAGGCATACACACAGATAAGGCATACACACAGATAAGGCAGATGAGGCATACACACAGATAAGGCATACACACAGATAAGGCATGCACACAGATAAGGCATACACACAGATAAGGCATACACACAGATAAGGCAGATAAGGCATACACACAGATAAGGCATACACACAGATAAGGCATACACACAGATAAGGCATACACACAGATAAGGCATGCACACAGATAAGGCATACACACAGATAAGGCATACACACAGATAAGGCAGATAAGGCATACACACAGATAAGGCATACACACAGATAAGGCATACACACAGATAAGGCATACACACAGATAAGGCATACACACAGATAAGGCATACACACAGATAAGGCATGCACACATATAAGGCATACACACAAGGTATGAGGCATACACACAGATAAGGCATACACACAGATAAGGCATACACACAGATAAGGCATACACACAGATAAGGCATACACACAGATAAGGCATACACACAGATAAGGCATACACACAGATAAGGCATACACACAGATAAGGCATACACACAGATGAGGCATACACACAGATAAGGCATACACACAGATAAGGCATACACACAGATAAGGCATACACACAGATAAGGCATACACACAGATAAGGCATGCACACATATAAGGCATACACACAAGGTATGAGGCATACACACAGATAAGGCATACACACAGATAAGGCATACACACAGATAAGGCATACACACAGATAAGGCATACACACAGATAAGGCATACACACAGATAAGGCATACACACAGATAAGGCATACACACAGATAAGGCATACACACAGATAAGGCATACACACAGATAAGGCATGCACACATATAAGGCATACACACAAGGTATGAGGCATACACACAGATAAGGCATACACACAGATAAGGCATACACACAGATAAGGCATACACACAAGGTATGAGGCATACACACAGATAAGGCATATACACAGATAAGCGCTTACACACAGATAAGGCATACACACAGATAAGGCATACACACAGATAAGGCATACACCCAGATAAGGCATACACACAGATAAGGCATACACACAGATAAGGCATACACACAGATAAGGCATACACACAGATAAGGCATACACACAGATAAGGCATACACACAGATAAGGCATACACACAGATAAGGCATACACCCAGATAAGGCATACACCCAGATAAGGCATACACACAGATAAGGCATACACACAGATAAGGCATACACACAGATAAGGCATACACACAGATAAGGCATACACACAGATAAGGCATACACACAGATAAGGCATACACACAGATAAGGCATACACACAGATAAGGCATACACACAGATAAGCGCATACACACAGATAAGGCATACACACAGATAAGGCATACACACAGATAAGGCATGCACACAGATAAGGCATACACACAGATAAGCGCATACACACAGATAAGGCATACACACAGATAAGGCATGCACACATATAAGGCATACACACAAGGTATGAGGCATACACACAGATAAGGCATACACACAGATAAGGCATACACACAGATAAGGCATACACACAAGGTATGAGGCATACACACAGATAAGGCATATACACAGATAAGCGCTTACACACAGATAAGGCATACACACAGATAAGGCATACACACAGATAAGGCATACACCCAGATAAGGCATACACACAGATAAGGCATACACACAGATAAGGCATACACACAGATAAGGCATACACACAGATAAGGCATACACACAGATAAGGCATGCACACATATAAGGCATACACACAAGGTATGAGGCATACACACAGATAAGGCATACACACAGATAAGGCATACACACAGATAAGGCATACACACAGATAAGGCATACACACAGATAAGGCATACACACAGATAAGGCATACACACAGATAAGGCATACACACAGATAAGGCATACACACAGATAAGGCATACACACAAGGTATGAGGCATACACACAGATAAGGCATATACACAGATAAGGCATATACACAGATAAGGCATACACACAGATAAGGCATACACACAGATAAGGCATACACACAGATAAGGCATACACACAGATAAGGCATACACACAGATAAGGCATACACACAGATAAGGCATACACACAGATAAGGCATACACACAGATAAGGCATACACACAGATAAGGCATGCACACAGATAAGGCATACACACAGATAAGGCATACACACAGATAAGGCATACACACAGATAAGGCATACACACAGATAAGGCATGCACACATATAAGGCATACACACAAGGTATGAGGCATACACACAGATAAGGCATACACACAGATAAGGCATACACACAGATAAGGCATACACACAAGGTATGAGGCATACACACAGATAAGGCATATACACAGATAAGGCATATACACAGATAAGGCATACACACAGATAAGGCATACACACAGATAAGGCATACACACAGATAAGGCATACACCCAGATAAGGCATACACACAGATAAGGCATACACACAGATAAGGCATACACACAGATAAGGCATACACACAGATAAGCGCATACACACAGATAAGGCATACACACAGATAAACGCATACACCCAGATAAGCGGCTACATACAGATAAGCGCATACAGCTAGATGAGCGCACAATCCGCGAGGTACATCTAGACTACTTATTGCCACAGTGTTAGTTCAAGCTTGGAAAATAGAGGATCTGCGAAATGACTGGTCATTTCAGCTCTATTTGTGATACCATGAGAATTGATCCACGATTGTCTTCAAAATGCAAACTATATTTTTCCCAACCGACCGAAGTTTCTCCCCTCTTTACGCAGGCGGTACACTTTCGTAGCTCCTCCCGTCTTCACCTATGCAGGTACACTTTCGTAGTTTCTCCCCTCTTCACGCATGTAGGTACACTTTCGTAGTCCCCCTCCTCCTCATACTTGCAGGTACACATTCGGTTTAAATCGGTTAAATATGCGCAAAACACCTCCAGAAGGGGGGGGGGGAGGATATCTTATACATCTTTATTTTGACCCACTTTGTGGGTCACTACTGTGGCCTAATTATATTTTTTTATATAGACCTACACTTCGTTGCTAAAGCTATACTGCGACATGCAACTTTATGTGGGTGAAAAGGACTCATATTTCTTCAATATCTGAATATCATACACAACATTTACAAATCTTAATGTTTAAACACTCATGAACTGCTATTAGGATGAATTAAAAACAGCTTTTGTTGCGCTTAGCGCTTAAGGGGTCAATCATTCAGTTCACATATCTGGCGTATTGAAACACACCACTACATTATTGTCTTTGTCCGACCACCACACTCTAAGCCGGGAATGGAGAGTTATTGCTGATCAAGTACAGACCAATTATCATGGTAGTCCTATTGTATTGTGATATAATCAGTCAGGTGTGACCGAGCTGTTGATTATGAGGGATCCTCATTATGGTGGGATGTGTTTTAAGTCAGTTAAACCCCTTGGAGCTCTAAATTCTTAGCTGTGGAGAAGGCCTAGGCCTTTTCCACAGCTAAGAATGTAGAGTTCCTCGGGCTTTATCCTATACATAATCGCTGGATGAACAGTTGGTTTTGCTGAATATTTCAACCAATCTGTGACCAAGAATGTCCTAAAGTGCGATTTTATTTTCATTTTACTCGTCATTCGTCCAGTAGTGGAACTAAACCACGTGAGACGAGCCTGATAGGCCACGCCCACATCCATTTGTGAACCCCCACGGATCATTGCCTTCATCCAGGCTCTGCTGATGGACGACAAACTCGCCGTGAATTCCAACACCCTTTCAACTCTGGGATCAATTGAGGAGAATAAAATACTTGCATATTCAAAATGATCTATCTACCATGGAAGCTGTCATTTGTACACACATTAGCTATCCCGCTAACCATAGTAAACACAAAGCATTTGTATAACATTTATACAATGTTGGACCAACGTCGAAAACGCTGGGCCGGCGTTGTATAAATTTTACACAAATGTTTTGTGTTTGCTGGGTTAACCCTACCCCATCTACAGCCATATAGTAGATAATACATCCATATAACCCTTTAACCCCTCATGATGCATCACAACATTATTATGCAACCTAGAACAAATCCTGACTTATTTCCCCACATAGGGGCTTAGCAAACTGTTTAACAGTATATGACGACTTCCTTCCTTTCTTCATCCTCTTCAAGCCATCTTCATTCACAACAATTTACGATTTGTTAGTGGCGCATATATTCGCAACATAGAATTCGCCATAAATAGAGAACGCCACTTTCCATTAAAATAAGCTTGAGTTTTATATATAATATAATTGAGTGATTTTATTTACTGTGAGGTGCGAATTGTGATTGCAATTCACTGTGGAGGAAAATAATAAGAACAATGCGAGTACATGTCCGGGTATGTTAAGGGATACCACGCAAAATGGACTGTTTCCGACATGAACATGATCAGCAATCAATGAAGTAGACAGTCATACCAAACAAGCTTCATCACACCTTCAAGTTGACAGTCTGTGGCCAGTCATTTCTGTGATTCTAAATGTCGTCGCTATAAACGCGTAATTGCCGAGTCGTGACCTAAGACTGCAGAAGGTCATACTTTCGTTCCATTAGTACTGACAATTTTCTCATTCGCCGTTTCGCTCGTTCACAATCACCATAATAGCCCTGGCCTAATGAAGTCCTGACGGTCACTAATTCAATCAACCCACTCACATCCTTGTCCAGCGGCCCGAAATATCACAGGCAGAAATTCACGGCCGTGCCATTGGAAGCTAAACAATATATAACGTCTAAATGACCGAACTCAGAGGTCAGAAATGATGTAATAAAGCTATCACGACACACATATATTTTTACTCACTTGAAGTTGTGTCTCTCTGCCGCGACCCACAACTTCAAGGGGATGCAATTACTTGTAAATTGTTAATTTTAATGTTAAAGATTAACACTGATTATAATGGTGCTTGGAGCTGTAATCCTTTCAACCCCGCGGGGGTAGACTTTAGACGTCAGAATCTGACGTAACCCTTTCAGCGCCAGGATACACTTTAGACGTCAGAATCTGATGTCTATATAGACGTCTAAAATTGCTCTGGAAAATACTAGCCGAACACTATAACATATAGATATGAAGCGGAAAGAGCTAACTGAGACATTTATGATGACTTCAAATTAAAAAAACCTTTGGTTTCCATGGTTCCTATATAAATATTTCAGCGTTTTAAAGGTTAGGGAGTTTTATCATGCACGATGTCGAGGGTGAGATGTATAATGCTTTCATCTACATGTCACATTGTAAGAACGCTAAGATAAATTGTATTACATAATTATAACATCGCTGTGCTCAGAATGATTTTTCCTTGCTGTTTTTTTTTTCTGTACAATAACTAATGGTCACAATTTAAAATTTTGATAATTTACTAGATTTTAGGTCATCCCGTTAAATTATTTCATATACTAGAATTATACTAGAATTATTATGCCATACTGTTCAAAGCAGGAATAGTTACCAGCTTATAAAATTAAGCAGAAATAAGGCATTTTTTATGATTTACAACAGTGCTAACGCAATTGCTAACTACGAATGTGCCTTAACTGTCGTCGTTGAAAAAATGTTCATTGTGTATGATTTTGATTAAACAGACAACAACATATTTTATTGTGCGAAAATGTATAGCTCGGGAAATCTTATTAAAATGCCATGGGGATTTTATGAAAAAAGCTGCACTTCCTCCAGTATCCTACGTTAGTCACGAGTAAAACATTGGTCAAATAAAGCGCAAAAAAATAACTTAACGTAATCTTGGTAAACAAAACAAACCGTGAAAAAAAATTCTGGCAGAAAAAATCTCACCCCCCACCCCCCAATAATTTTGATGGTCGCGGTGATGGTGGTGGTTGTGGTGGGGCTTTAATAACAATTGGTATTCCAGAAAGCGCAGCCTTTAATCTTTCCCCATGTCGTATGGCGTAATATAAATAGATGGCATTTCGCTTCTGCGACTGCAAATTGGATTGCAGCATCGGTTACGTGGCAGCTGACGGATCTTCCCATTCCCAACGGGATCATCAGCTCTGGTCTGCAAAGCCAGAATACAATAACTGCTAACTGTACAAGTAAACAGTTGCTGTATTCTAACCTCGCCTGATAGATCAGCTCTTTTTTTCGAAGCCAAAAAGAGGCAACTGCTTACTTGTAAAATAAGCAGTTGTTATCTTTTGGCTTTGCATGGTAGATCTGCACTTTGACCATTCCAGTCACACTCTGAAAAATCCGTGTCATTTCAATGCAATCCCATCCTAGTGCCAGTTCCAAATAGAGGCGCTGCCACTGATTTGTGTTTGGTCTTAGTGACATTCCAACTTGTCTATGTTCGCGGTCTCGACCAATAAATGAACGGGAACCAGGTCAATATATGGGGGGGGGGGGCGCTTCCAATCATCTGTTTTCTCAGAATGTTATTACGCTCGATAATAAAGAGATGATATAACTAACAAGAGATGATATAACTGCAAAGTCGATAATTACAGACCAATATCACTTCTCAACAGTGTGAGTAAAGTTATGGAACGACTTGTTTTCAATCACATTTATCCGGTTGTCAGTCCACAAATTAATTCGGCTCAACATGGTTTTATGAAACATCGCTCTACTACCACACAACTAATTGATACATATTCTGATATCAGTAGAAATTTAGACTCTGGAAGTCAAACAGACATTATATTTCTTGACTTTGCTAAAGCCTTTGATTCTGTACCGCACGACCTGATAGTTCACAAGCTTAAAACATTTGGCTTTGGCAGTAACTTATTGCAGTGGATTGAAAATTATCTACAAGGTCGGTATCAGTCAGTTATGATAGAAGGTCAGGTATCATCACCTTTACCTGTAACATCAGGTGTACCGCAAGGTTCCATTATTGGACCACTATTATTTGTTTTATACATAAATGATATCTGCGATGTTTGTACATCATTTATGAAATTATATGCTGACGATGCCAAACTTTATCGAAATATAAAGTCAAGACAAGATGTACTTTCCCTTCAGAATGATCTTAATGCACTGTTTCTGTGGAGCAAAATTTGGAGAATGAACTTCAACATATCAAAATGTAAATTCATGTCGATATGCCGTAAAGTAAAAATAGATTTTGACTACTCCATTGATAATAATATCTTATCTAGAGTAACTGAATTTAATGATCTTGGAATAACCATCACTAGTAAATTATCTTGGTGTGAGAATGTGAAAACTGTTTCATCAAAAGCCCATTCTATGGTAGGAATGATAAAACGTTCTGTTGGCTTTAATAGCCCCATTGATGTTAAGCGCCAATTATATTTGGCCCATGTCAGAAGTATTCTTGAGTACTGTAGTCCGATGTGGAGTCCCAATCATGTTAAAGACATAATCAAATTAGAACGGGTGCAACGTCAAGCTTCAAAATTCATTCTCAATGATTATGTTTCACCCTATCACGAAAGATGCACAGCATTATCTATCTTGCCTTTGTGCTTCCGTCGAGAAATAATCGACTTGTGTTTTTTATACAGCTACCTTCACGGTAAACTATCTTGTGATTACTCTAGTAATTTTGAGTTAGCTTGTCCGCATAATGGCCTCAGATCTGCTCAACAGGGTGTTCTATTCAAATTACCTCTGTGCAAGACTGTTCAGTTCCAATGTACGTATTTTTATCGCACTGTTCGCTTATGGAACACTTTACCTTTTGTTATCCGAGATGCTAGTAGCTTGCAGATTTTTAAGAAGAACCTGAATGAATTATATCTCGCCATGGTAAACTTATTTGATGTGAATAATCGATGTACCTGGAGCCTGGCTTGTGCTTGTGTGAATTGTCGAATATAGCGGAACATTTCTTGTCTTAAACTACCTGTGCAATTTGAATCGGCTGTGAGACGGCTATTTGAGCTGTCACCAGCCACTCATGACTAAGGACGGAGGGCTCCGTTGTCGATACGCATGTGTTGGCAGATGACAAACCGCCCTGCCTTACTTATACTCGTGTATTGAATATATATCTATATATTTAGCACAAATGGTACCTTAAGTGATCGACCTATGAACGATAATCTGCGAATGTTGCTTTGTGTTGTCTGCCTGGCTCGAATTCAGGCCGGAGACAGTCTCTGATACTGTTCGGAGCAGACCGACATCACTCTACATGATCACGCTTGTCATGATCTGACTTAGAGTATTACCACATGGCATGGATGGCTGTTCCCCTCAAAATTATTATTTGTCTTTTTTCTGTTTTATTTTTAGGTTTAGTGATTTTTCAGTAGCCTTTGTTTCCAGACCAAGTGGGTCCTTATGCTGAATTTCAAAAATCTCTAATCAACTGATTTACTTCTTGAGTTTGGGATTTCTTTTTCCTCCAGTCTAAAATTGCATATGTGGTACTACTCAGCATATTTCGGCTGCGCGACGGCTATATGAGCTGACGTCAGTAGATGTATTCTAGGTTTATAGTATTACTTTTATTTAGGGATGTATGTAGGCCTATGTTAAAATTAAGAGGTTAAGAGGTTTTAATTAGGTTTCTACGCTTTCCAGAGTGTCCTTTTTTGCTACACGGTGTAGAGCACAGTGTAGCTATTTTATCTCTGGTTTTGGTGCGGGAAACAGATGACAGACAATTGTCGGTTATTTTATTTTATGTGTACAAATAGTAAACTTTATAATCTATACTATGTACATTTTTAAATTGTTTTTGCTATTTTAAACAATGGATATTATTTTATTCTATAATTTTAATTCACTTATATGGTTGACAGGCATTGTAGAGGTCGTCTCGACCTGTTCCCGTCAACCAAAGTTATTACCATGTTCAAAAAATGATAATAATAATTATAATGTACCATTTTTGCATGTTCTTAACTGGAAGTCAAATAAACAATAAACTATAAACATGGTCTCTACAAAGTACAGGCCTTCTCAATATCCTACAATAGGAACACAGTTCGCATTGCATTTGACAACCCACCACCCTAAAACGAAAAGAAGGGACATGAGAAATATCGTTACAAACCCTTTCCGTTTCAGGTACAGAATTTCAAACTTGAATTGATTTGTTAAATTTACTAAGAATAACACAGTTTTCAATTATTTATAGCAGAAAATAAAAAGTTAGCTTTAATAAATCACAGAACGTCAATAAGAAAGGGACAAACATTCACATACATTTTTAAATGAGAATTAATGCTTTATAAAAAGTAGCTCGCTATTTCACCATGACAGGCACGTGGAGTCTTACAGCGCACATGGCAAACGACATAAACGTCGTTGACGTTGATTCAACGTCGATACAGGTGTCGTCGATGTTGAATCCACATCGATATTACATTTGTGGCCAGTGACCCTGTTTTAGGCCTATATATATCTAAGCTACATTGTTATGACGTTGTATTTGTTATGACAAATAAGTCAATGAAACATATATCTATCTGTATTGGTTGTCCAACGTCACAAAACACATCTTCTCCTGAGTATCTCATGTATACTTACCGTATCTTTCGCACGACTTGAATGCACCAAAAGGTGCCGCCGGGATGTATAAGTTATCTCTATAACGCATGCGCAGGTGCTGACAGCGTTTCCAAATGCAGTGCAGACATTTCAATTTCCGGTGATGTAGCAGAAAATGACGATGGCCGCCGCCGGGTAAGGAGACATGAACGCGGTGAAGACGGATGGGCAAATAGTGAGGTTTTTATGCGGGATCGGCAGTCCACCCCCGGGGCATACATGGACACGATCAATGTCCAGAGGTGATCGTGCGATCACCATAAGGCCATTTTGGACCAGCGCCGATTCAATTCCCCACTTATTCATCGCGGCGGTGCTCCGTCGACGGCGCTTCGACGGTCAACGTTGCAAATTGTGTCCGGCGACGCGGCGGTGGAGAGTCGCGGAAACCATAACTCACACAGACTACTCCGCGGGGTCGCTTCTCGCGCTCACCAGAGTCCTAGACCGCTCCACCAACACCCCTCCCCCCCCAGTCCCGGCAATAGACCGGGGTCTCCCCTAGTCCCGGCAATGGACCGGGGTCTCCCCCCAGTCCCGGCAATGGACCGGGGTCTCCCCCCAGTCCCGGCAATGGACCGGGGTCTCCCCCCAGTCCCGGCAATGGACCGAGGTCTCGCCTGCGATCAACACACAACATACGCCGCGCAAAAAACGAGCCACGTGTACCGTAACGAGGTAAAGCTCAAAGGCCAGAGCCGCTAAAAGACTTCTGGTGGTCCATGACCATAGCTTATGTTTGCAAACCCTTCTGCAGCACTCCTGTGGGGTTTCCCTGACCATTATAGACAAGCAGATGATAAGACTTTATTGATTATAATATGATCATCGTGAGAACACTTTGAATTATACGTTTTGAAACATCAGCAGAACATAACACCTGCTGAGGCCTGCGTCAGCAGAACATAACACCCGCTGAGGCCTGCGTCAACAGAACATAACACCCGCTGAGGCCTGCGTCAGCAGAACATAACACCCGCTGAGGCCTGCGTCAACAGAACATAACACCCGCTGAGGCCTGCGTCAGCAGAACATAATACCTGCTGAGGCCTGCGTCAACAGAACATAACACCCGCTGAGGCCTGCGTCAGCAGAACATAATACCTGCTGAGGCCTGCGTCAGCAGAACATAATACCCGCTGAGGCCTGCGTAAGCAGAACATAGTCCCCGCTGAGGCCTGCGTCAGCAGAACATAGCACCCGCTGAGGCCTGCGTCAGCAGAACATAACACCCGCTTAGGCCTGCGTCAGCAGAACATAATACCTGCTGAGGCCTGCGTCAGCAGAACATAGTACCCGCAGAGGCCTGCGTCAGCAGAACATAGTACCCGCTGAGGCCTGCGTCAGCAGAACATAACACCCGCTGAGGCCTGCGTCAGCAGAACATAGTACCCGCTGAGGCCTGCGTCAGCAGAACATAATACCTGCTGAGGCCTGCGTCAGCAGAACATAGTACCCGCTGAGGCCTGCGTCAGCAGAACATAGTACCCGCTAAGGCCTGCGTCAGCAAAACATAGTACCTGCTGAGGCCTGCGTCAGCAAAACATAGTCCCCGTTGAGGCCTGCGTCAGCAGAACATAACACCCGCTGAGGCCTGCGTCAGCAGAACATAGTACCCGCTGAGGCCTGCATCAGCGTACAGAACATATTACCTGTTGAGGCCTGCATCAGCGTACAGGACATATTACCTGTTGAGGCCTGCATCAGCGTACAGAACATATTACCTGTCGAGGCCTGCATCAGCGTACAGTACATATTACCTGTTGAGGCCTGAATCATGTGACTTTGTGGGTATAGGGTTAAATAAGATCACTCAGCGTGTTTTGTACAGTGGTTATCACACATGGAGTATTGCTTTTTGTTGTGACTGTTTTTTATTCAATTCATGTCATTTTATTCAGTGAACTGGACACAATATTTAGAACAAAAATTTGATAACAATCAGCTAACATGACAATGTATCATGATATAAACACACGTTACATATGTAAGTAATCTCACAACTAGACTATAAACCTGATAAGCAGTATATCAACGTTCGTGGTCCATAACTCAAAACAGTGTAGACTGGTGATCACACTTATTCATATTTCTGTCTTTGTCAGTGTTTATACATTCACATTCAAATTCGTAATTCACATGTCTCTAAAACTATATCTTATTATCTCCATCTCTCTATATATATCTGGTACTCTCTCTGATTCTGACTCGTACTAGCTATCCAGCTCATCATAGGAGCGCGCAGCGCAAGGGCTGACGCGAGATTATGCACTAGTTCTGGTATAAACCTTATAGTGCCTCTCTCTTTTCACCTGGTGATTGTACAAAGCATTGACAAGTAAGTCCGAGGGTCATTTAACAAGACGGCAATATGTTCAATATGAGATAAACTAAATAAGATTCATTGGATCTTTTACTCCAAACTACCATTAACATCAAGCACGACTAACAAAACCTATTTTCTCGAGCATCAGTTGCTTTAAATTGTATATAAACGATAAGTAATTCGTAGTCCGTGCTTGCTTAATCCATCATTCTCTTGTGATGTGGCTGGGTTTGCTGATGAGCGTTATTTCACAGTGGTATCTCAGCCGTTGCAGAGGTCTGCTTTGAGCGCTCAGAGCCACGTCCCTGTGGACATGGTGAACGGGGCAAACCGTTCCCGTACTCAGGCGAAACCGATGGGTTTAGACCCCTTTCAAAGGGCGTCCTCTGGCGAGGTGCGAACGAGTCCCGCGGACACAGAGGCACCTAGCCCAGCGTTGGTTCAATGTCGGGCCGACGCCGCAAGCGTCGGCCCGGCATTAAAACATCGGCTGCAGGGTGAGGGATCCTTGATGGGGATTCCCGCCATTTCTGATAAGCTTCACAGATCTATTCTCCAACCGACCACAGCCCGTATCCCGGTAAAACAGGATCGCCCTCTCCAGACACCAGTGTCCATCCTCCCCAGGGGGACGGACGTGTCTGCAGCCTTGTTCTGGCGTGTCCTCCCTGACGCGTTTTTATTGACACTTTAAGTCCGAGGATGATTTTTCAGTGAGGGACACTCCGTCATATAACGATGATAACTGAAGATTTGGCAATTCCTTAATATGTTTAGCTGCAAACTTTTCAAATGCATGGGGTGTACATTTGACAGCATCGAATGATCTTAGACCAGATTTTCGCGCTTTAAAAGTTTCTATTATTATTATTATTATTATTATTATTATTATTATTATTATTATTATTATTACTATTATTATTATTATTATTATTATTATTATGATTATGATTATTATTATTATTATTATTATTATTATTATTATTATTATTATTATTATTATTATTATTATTATTATTATTATTATTATTATTATTATTATTATTATTATTATTATTATTATTATTATTATTATTATTATTATTATTATTATTATTATTATTATTATTATTATTATTATTATTATTATTATTATTATTATTATTATTATTATTATTATTATTATTATTATTATTATTATTATTATTATTATTATTATTATTATTATTATTATTATTATTATTATTATTATTATTATTATTATTATTATTATTATTATTATTATTATCTTTGTGAAGCGTATGACATTGTTTTGAAACTGAAATGAATCGGAATGCTGCGCCAACAAATAGTATTTGGTATTAGGGGAATCCAGCGGATGCGCCAATGCAGAATTAAGCAATATTTCTGAGAGAAAAAAGAATTATTGAACAAATTTGAGGGTTTCACAGATAGATTACCTTCCCACAAGACTCACCCACCTATATTCGCGATAGTAATGTATACATTTGATTCATCCTCCTATATTTTTCAATAACGTCTCCAATATTTCCTATATGTTTATTGCAGAACTCTTCACAAAAAAAGACTGTATATTGTCACCATGATCAATCATCATCTGAAATGTATGCCACCAAATGAGCGGCTTTTGTTTCTGAAATCATGATTCCAAACAGTTTATAATTTCAATGAATAGCCATTTGCCATACCACTAGGATCAATACAATGTGATGATTTGCAATGTACAACTTGATTTGAATGTACTGCTATATTGTGACCAAAGGCCTCTTTCATATATTATTTAGTTCGCAAGTGGATATGACGCTGTTCTCATCATAACTGTCAGATAGCTGTATCTGTCTTCACATAGTTAGTTGTCTAGTCTCGCATGTATATATTAAGTAAAGATGAAGGTACTTTGACCAGCGGAGAAGCTAAACTCCTCGGACCAAACCATTAAATATTCATCTAAACGATCGTGTTGTGATGCTACAATTGACCGCTCAATCAAAGACGTCGAGGACACTCTGCGATTCAGGATCACGTCAGAATAAGCACCGGGACCTCCCAGCGAACACGGGACGTTCACCCAGTGCTGGCTAAATGTTGGGCCAGCGTCCACGACGCTAACCCAACATTAGGCCAGCACTGGGTCAACGTACGACTTGTGTTTGTTGCGAGATGTACACAGGTGACCGCGGTGCGAGCACAATCCAATGTGTATTGTTCAGTACACGCTACGTGGATGTAGGATAAGGCATCGGAGACACCTCCCATAATCATTATAACGTTAACGGTGAGGACAAAAGGGCGAGAAAATAGCCGAATTGGCCGCGAGAAAACGAGTCAATTTGGCCGAGAGGGTTCAAATGGAATCTCTCTCTCCTCCCAGCACGCGAAAATAAACGACTCGGCTTCTGCGACGGGCACCGTCTTCCGCGTCGAGGCCAACTGGCGGTAAATCTCGTTGCGCCCTCATCTGGGCTGATAAAATATTCATGGAGTCCCCTCGCGCGTCCGTGTTCCACGGGACCGTTTTAAGAAACTTCGCCGTTGCATTCAGACCACGCGTCGTTACATTAACGTTGATTTATTGGTAGGGCCAGCGTCGAAGACGATGGGCCAATGTGAAGGCAACAGTACGTCAACGTATTGTGTTTATTGGACCGGCCTCTTAAGTGTTGTAAGGGAAATAGTAATACACTCATGGCAGAAAGCGTGTACACTCATAGCGGAAGCAGGACAGAGTATGAGCGTGTACACTCATTGCGGAAAGCAGGACATAGTATGAGCGTGTACTCTCATACCAGACAGCAGGAGAGCGTATAAGCGTGTACACTTATAGCGGAAAGAAGGACAGAGTATGAACGTATACATTCATAGCAGAAAGCAGCACAGAGTATGAGCGTGTACACTTATAGCGGAAAGCAGCACAGAGTATGAGCGTGTACACTCATAGCAGAAAGCAGGACGGAGTATGAGCGTGTACACTCATAGCAGAAAGCAGGACAGAGTATGAGCGTGTACACTTATAGCGGAAAGCAGGACAGAGTATGAGCGTGTACACTCATAGCGGAAAGCAGGACAGAGTATGAGCGTGTACACTCATAGCGGAAAGCAGGACAGAGTATGAGCGTGTACACTCATACCAGACAGCATGACAGAGTATGAACGTATACACTCATAGCGGAAAGCAGGACAGAGTATGAGCGTGTACACTTATAGCGGAAAGCAGGACAGAGTATGAGCGTGTACACTCATAGCGGAAAGCAGGACAGAGTATGAGCGTGTACACTCATAGCGGAAAGCAGGACAGAGTATGAGCGTGTACACTCATACCAGACAGCATGACAGAGTATGAACGTATACACTCATAGCGGAAAGCAGGACAGAGTATGAGCGTGTACACTCATAGCAGAAAGCAGGACAGAGTATGAGCGTGTACACTTATAGCGGAAAGCAGGACAGAGTATGAGCGTGTACACTCATAGCGGAAAGCAGGACAGAGTATGAGCGTGTACACTCATAGCGGAAAGCAGGACAGAGTATGAGCGTGTACACTCATACCAGACAGCATGACAGAGTATGAACGTATACACTCATAGCGGAAAGCAGGACAGAGTATGAGCGTGTACACTCATACTGGAAAGCAGGACAGAGTATGAGCGTGTACACTCATACCAGACAGCATGACAGAGTATGAACGTATACACTCATAGCGGAAAGCAGGACAGAGTATGAGCGTGTACACTCATACTGGAAAGCAGGACAGAGTATGAGCGTGTACACTCATACCAGACAGCATGACAGAGTATGAGCGTGTACACTCATAGCGGAAAGCAGGACAGAGTATGAGCGTGTACACTCATACTGGAAAGCAGGACAGAGTATGAGCGTGTACACTCATACCAGACAGCATGACAGCGTATGAACGTATACACTCATAGCGGAAAGCAGGACAGAGTATGAGCGTGTACACTCATAGCGGGAAGCAGGACAGAGTATGAGCGTGTACACTCATACCAGACAGCATGACAGAGTATGAACGTGTACACTCATAGCAGAAAGCAGGACAGAGTATGAGCGTGTACACTCATAGCAGACAGCAGCACAGAGTATGAGCGTGTAGTCTCATAGCAGACAGCAGGACAGAGTATGAGCGTGTACACTCATACCAGACAGCAGGACAGAGTATGAGCGTGTACACTTATAGCAGTGTGCCTGCATGGTGTTCTGAGAGCGAGTGTCTGTCTCTTTTAACCCTCAGAAACACGATCACAGTCGTTTATAATTTGTTTTAATAGCCGTTCAAATCACTGTTAGTGAGAAGGGAAGAAATTTAGAAATGCTTGATTTGAAATTAAACAAATAGCAATGATTTTCACCCACCTAAAGTTGTGGGGCGCGGTAGCGAAATAGTGGGTAAATTAGAGACCACTGTTCAAATTAGGCCTACACGAGACAAAAGGGCCCCGCAAACAGTTTCGACAGAACTCTTCCCATGGTGAGAGAATGCAATTTGTGATGTGATACCTACATATTCTTCAGTCAGTAGCCCACGTGATTGTTTTTAATTTAGAAAGGGCCGACTGAAAACATGGGTTGTCGCATCCTAAATTGTATAGCTCTAGCGCTGAAAGTCGTTTGTTTATGCTACACATACATGTGCTTATGATACCTCTGAACATTCCTCAGATTCTCCACTGTGAGCGCATGCCTGTGGACATGTTGACTGTGAGCGCATGCCTGTGGACATGTTGACTGTGAACGCATGCCTGTGGACATGTTGACTGTGAGCGCATGCCTGTGGACATGTTGACTGTGAACGCATGCCTGTGGACATGTTGATTGTGAACGCATGCCTGTGGACATGTTGACTGTGAGCGCATGCCTGTGGACATGTTGACTGTGAACGCATGCCTGTGGACATGTTGACTGTGAGCGCATGCCTGTGGACATGTTGACTGTGAGCGCATGCCTGTGGACATGTTGACTGTGAACGCATGCCTGTGGACATGTTGACTGTGAGCGCATGCCTGTGGACATGTTGACTGTGAACGCATGCCTGTGGACATGTTGATTGTGAACGCATGCCTGTGGACATGTTGACTGTGAGCGCATGCCTGTGGACATGTTGACTGTGAGCGCATGCCTGTGGACATGTTGACTGTGAACGCATGCCTGTGGACATGTTGATTGTGAACGCATGCCTGTGGACATGTTGACTGTGAGCGCATGCCTGTGGACATGTTGACTGTG
>OZ024909.1:5443006-5583006 GCA_964017125.1 Flabesymbios commensalis | reverse complement strand
GCCTGAGCTGTAGCCCTCGTGGAGTGATTAACGTTATATTGTTACGGGCTGAGCTGTAGCCCTCGTGGAGTGGTTAACGTTATATTGTTACGGCCTGAGCTGTAGCCCTCGTGGAGTGATTAACGTTATATTGTTACGGGCTGAGCTGTAGCCCTCTTGGAGTGGTTAACGTTATATTGTTACGGGCTGAGCTGTAGCCCTCGTGGAGTGGTTAACGTTATATTGTTAAGGGCTGAGTTGTAGCCCTCGTGGGGTGGTTAACGCTATATTGTTACGGGCTGAGTTGTAGCCCTCGTGGAGTGGTTAACGTTATATTGTTACGGGCTGAGTTGTATATTGTTGCATTATATCATATGTGTACAGGGCAGTACCTTCTGATTAATTTCATCAGAAGGTTATCCTGGTCTAGTTTAGCCTGTATATGCAGAAGAGTGACATAAAGTCGTATTCATTCATTCATTCATTCATTCATTCATTCATTCATTCATTCATTCATTCATTCATTCATTCATTCATTCATTCATTCATTCATTCATTCATTCATTTATATTATATATATTATATATATATTATTTATATATATATATTATTTATATATATATATTATTTATATATATATATTATTTATATATATATATTATTTATTTATTTATTTATTTATTTATTTATTTATTTATTTATTTATTTATTTATTTATTTATTCATTTATTTATTTATTCATTTATTCATTTATTCATTTATTCATTTATTCATTTATTCATTTATTCATTTATTCATTTATTCATTTATTCATTTATTCATTTATTCATTTATTCATTTATTTATTTATTTATTTATTTATTTATTTATTTATTTATTTATTTATTTATTTATTTATTTATTTATTTATTTATTTATTTATTTATTTATTTCCAATGGCAATGATACACTATACATGTAGATATTGAAGTATATCCTCAAGATTTCCAGTGAAACAGTCTCGCGCTCCCAAATTCTGGATCAGTTTATCAAGGAGTTCGTATATTCTGAAGCGATCCCCTGGGCAATCATAGACGCTTGTTGGGGAATTAACCGTTTGACCCCAAGAGCCGGTCATCACCGTCATCTCCCATTTAAATCCCACGTTCTAAGAAACAAAGCCAAGCCCACCAGGCTTTGTACAAACAGGCAAGCAGACTCACAGACAGACAGACAGTCCAATCTAACTTTTTTGTCATAGGTATATGAAATAAAAAATGGGCTAGTCTTGGAAACACAATATGTCACACAACAAAAACAAACATACCTATCATTGTAGCGGCCTGTATCCCACGAAAAGGAGTGATAGCCCTAGTAAAGTTGTTAACGTTATAATGTTAGGGACCTGACTGGTAGCCCTGGTGAAGTGGTTAACGTTATATTGTTACAGCCTGAGCTGTAGCTCTCGTGAATTGATTAACGTTATATTGTTACGGCCTGAGTTGTAGCCCTGGTGAAGTGGTTAACGTTATATTGTTAAAGCCTGAGCTGTAGCCCTCGTGAAGTGATTAACGCTATATTGTTACGGGCTGAGCTGTAGCCCTCGTGAAGTGGTTAACGTTATATTGTTAAAGCCTGAGCTGTAGCCCTCGTGAAGTGATTAACTTTATATTGTTACGGCCTGAGCTGTAGCCCTCGTGAAGTGATTAACGTTATATTGTTACGGCCTGAGCTGTAGCCCTCGTGAAGTGATTAACGTTATATTGTTACGGGCTGAGCTGTAGCCCTCGTGAAGTGATTAACGTTATATTGTTACGGGCTGAGTTGTAGCCCTCGGTGAGTGGTTAACGTTATATTGTTACAGCCTGAGTTGTAGCCCTCGTGGAGTGGTTAACGCTATATTGTTACGGGCTGAGTTGTAGCCCTCGTGGAGTGATTAACGCTATATTGTTACGGCCTGAGTTGTAGCCCTCGTTGAGTAGTTAACGTTATATTGTTACGGGCTGAGTTGTAGCCCTCGTGGAGTGATTAACGCTATATTGTTACGGCCTGAGTTGTAGCCCTCGTGAAGTGGTTAACGTTATATTGTTACGGCCTGAGCTGTAGCCCTCGTGGAGTGATTAACGCTATATTGTTACGGGCTGAGTTGTAGCCCTCGTGAAGTGGTTAACGTTATATTGTTACGGCCTGAGCTGTAGCCCTCGTGGAGTGATTAACGTTATATTGTTACGGGCTGAGTTGTAGCCCTCGTGGAGTGGTTAACGTTATATTGTTACGGGCTGAGCTGTAGCCCTCGTGGAGTGATTAACGTTATATTGTTACGGGCTGAGCTGTAGCCCTCGTGGAGTGGTTAACGTTATATTGTTACGGGCTGAGTTGTAGCCCTCGTGAAGTGGTTAACGTTATATTGTTACGGCCTGAGCTGTAGCCCTCGTGGAGTGATTAACGTTATATTGTTACGGGCTGAGCTGTAGCCCTCGTGGAGTGGTTAACGTTATATTGTTACGGCCTGAGCTGTAGCCCTCGTGGAGTGATTAACGTTATATTGTTACGGGCTGAGCTGTAGCCCTCTTGGAGTGGTTAACGTTATATTGTTACGGGCTGAGCTGTAGCCCTCGTGGAGTGGTTAACGTTATATTGTTAAGGGCTGAGTTGTAGCCCTCGTGGGGTGGTTAACGCTATATTGTTACGGGCTGAGTTGTAGCCCTCGTGGAGTGGTTAACGTTATATTGTTACGGGCTGAGTTGTATATTGTTGCATTATATCATATGTGTACAGGGCAGTACCTTCTGATTAATTTCATCAGAAGGTTATCCTGGTCTAGTTTAGCCTGTATATGCAGAAGAGTGACATAAAGTCGTATTCATTCATTCATTCATTCATTCATTCATTCATTCATTCATTCATTCATTCATTCATTCATTCATTCATTCATTCATTCATTCATTCATTTATATTATATATATTATATATATATTATATATATATATATATTATTTATATATATATATTATTTATATATATATATTATTTATATATATATATTATTTATTTATTTATTTATTTATTTATTTATTTATTTATTTATTTATTTATTTATTTATTTATTCATTTATTTATTTATTCATTTATTCATTTATTCATTTATTCATTTATTCATTTATTCATTTATTCATTTATTCATTTATTCATTTATTCATTTATTCATTTATTCATTTATTCATTTATTCATTTATTCATTTATTTATTTATTTATTTATTTATTTATTTATTTATTTATTTATTTATTTATTTATTTATTTATTTATTTATTTATTTATTTATTTATTTATTTATTTATTTATTTATTTATTTATTTATTTATTTATTTATTTATTTATTTTTTATTTATTCATTCATTCATTCATTCATTCATTCATTCATTCATTCATTCATTATTTATTTATTTATTTATTTATTTATTTATTTATTTATTTATTTATTTATTCAATTATTTATACCTTCATCATGTGCATTAATTCATTCGTTCTTCCGTCATGTGCATTCATGCATTCAGTCATCGACAGTCATTTATTAATTAATTCATTCATTCATTCATTAATTCATTCATTTATTTCTTTATTCATTCATTTATTCATTCACTTGTCATGTTGTTGTTCTGCTACATGTGAACCTCAGGGGTCTGAAGCCTGGTCAGTAGGACGCCGTGAGAGCTCTTGGTGTGTCAACAACCTTCACCTCAATGACTCTCAACAGCAAACACAATGTTAAATCAACTCATGTTTTACTGTATACATCAGTCCGCTACCCACAACTTAAAGTGGAGGAAAATTGCTCATGTTTGTTTAATTAAACACCAAACTTTACATTTTGCAAATCTTGATGTTTAAACAACCTGTAATTTGATCGGTTGGTAGCGCGTTAATTACAGGGTGAAAGCCGGCTCACCTGCGTGTAAATGGAGGATTATATTGCCCACACCTGAACACGGGCAGGGTGGTGGTGGCGGTGGGGGAAGGGGGGTGATGCAGGTGATCGCTGATCCAGACGTCAAATTAATTATCCCTGTGACTACTCACGGAGGATTAGGGGCTGTAATCCGCGCACGCTCCCCAGGCTGGATCACACTGAAGCACCGCTCCAGATTGGGAGAACATGCGAGTGAAGTGAGCGGTGGAAGATTAACGGCACGCTGTGCATTCCTGGAGAAACCTAAATCTCATGTTTCCACCAAGTAGAAACACGAGGGCCTAGAATTAGGCTATTCCTAAGCAGGATGCTCTGACAGCACCCTGAAACCGGCGCAATGCCCTACTCGCTCCGCAACACGTTGCCCATGCCCTTTACCATGTAACGCTCTTTTTGTCGAAAAAAACCCGTTAATAATTCTGCAGCTCCCAAGCAAGCAGCAGTAACCGCTTTCTTGAAATTGTAGCAGTTACTACTCAGCAACTTTGCTGTGGCAGCATTGTTTGTCCATGCAAAGTAAATTGACGCCCTTCTAAAACAAGTGGTGGGTGGGTGGTGGAGGTGTTACGCCTAATGCTGTCACGCCGTAACGTTAGTGGGCGTCCATAAATTCTGGTATTCAAATGTTAACGAACAAAGAAAGGTTTCTTCCCCGCCACTCGTAGAGAATCAGTATAGAGGAGTATAGGTCACAGACCTCTGGAACAGCGAGCCTTGCGTTGAAAGATTCTGTGACCATTAGGAAACCCTAGTGAGAGTATCTGTGACCAAGAACACGCTCGGCAAGACAGCGTCTGGAGGGCAGCCTCATTTGATTCATCGAATAATCCTCAAGAGGTTAACTAGTCCAGTTTAGCCTGTTTGTTCAGGCAAAGCCTCATTCAGTCATTCATTCATTCGTTTGTTCGTTCGTTCGTTCGCTCGTTCGTTCGTTCGCTCGTTCGTTCGTTCGTTCGTTCGTTCTTTCTTTCTTTCATTCGTGCATTTATTCAATTCATTTAATATTTTCATTCATTCATTCATTCATTCATTCATTCATTCATTCATTCATTCATTCATTCATTCATTCATTCATTCATTCATTCATTCATTCATTCATTTATTCATTCATTTATTCATTCATTCATTCATTCATTCATTCATTCATTCATTCATTCATTCATTCATTCATTCATTCATTCATTCATTTATTCATAATCCTGTCTCTTCAGCTGTATTTTTGTCATTGACGTTTTTTTGTTACATACGCTACATTTGACGTTGCTTTTGAAGGTTATCATGTTCTGTCGGACAAAGTATCCGCTTACTTCATACGTAAGCAGATAGTGCATTTTGGCTTTGTAGAGTAGTGTTGTTTTGTTTACTCTAATGTAGGTTTGTTTTGCTGATGTTACAGATGACGGTATAGAATGCCCCGTCAGCGTACTCCTGGACGGCGAGGAATCTGTGATGGAGTTCATTGATCTGCCTTACACAGGGGTAAGTCAAATAGTCCAAACGATGGCGCAATGCTGCTACACGTTGGCGAAACATTGATTCAACGTCGTACTGGCCTGTTGTCTGAGTATTTGTCACTTTAATTAACTGGATACATTATGTGCAGCAAATACAAACAGCTGCGGTGACTAACTGCTTACATTTTCTGCTGTTTTCATTTTATTAATATTATGACCATAATAATTCTCCCAGGAAAGGGCACACACCAGTTATTGCTGTTACCTTCGCATGGCTCTCTAATTCTATCATGGCAAAAGGCAAACGGTGGTAACTCCTAACATGAAAAGTAAACAGTTACGGCTGTTTACATGTTTGCAGTGCAGTATTATATCAGTATTATATCATTATTCGTAATAGTATGATGTTGTTATGCGAGTCGAGGTGGCACGGCTTTCATATTATTATCGTAATCACATTTACCTGCAGGCTCTTGAAGTGATTTAGCAAATCGATGACTAACTGAATTTCACGTGCTCCAAGCACACGTTCGCGATTTAAACTCCATGCTTAGTGGGTTTTCCACTTTTCTGGTTTCTTCCTAACAATGCCTATTTTTCATCCATATGGTGGTGACTGCTTACTTTTCTACTATCACATTTACCAGTAAGCCATAGGGTGGTGACTGTTGACTTTTCTACTATCACATTTACCAGTAAGCCATAGGGTGGTGACTGTTAACTTTTCTACTATCACATTTACCAGTAAGCCATAGGGTGGTGACTGTTGACTTTTCTACTATCACATTTACCAGTAAGCCATAGGGTGGTGACCGCTTACTTTTCTACTATCACATTTACCAGTAAGCCATAGGGTGGTGACCGCTTACTTTTCTTCCCCCACATTTACCAGTAAGCCATAGGGTGGTGACTGTTAACTTTTCTACTATCACATTTACCAGTAAGCCATAGGGTGGTGACTGTTAACTTTTCTACTATCACATTTACCAGTAAGCCATAGGGTGGTGACTGTTAACTTTTCTACTATCACATTTACCAGTAAGCCATAGGGTGGTGACTGTTAACTTTTCTACTATCACATTTACCAGTAAGCCATAGGGTGGTGACCGCTTACTTTTCTTCCCCCACATTTACCAGTAAGCCATAGGGTGGTGACCGCTTACTTTTCTTCCACCACATATTTACCAGTAAGCCATAGGGTGGTGACCGCTTACTTTTCTTCCCCCACATTTACCAGTAAGCCATAGGGTGGTGACCGCTTACTTTTCTACTATCACATTTACCAGTAAGCCATAGGGTGGTGACTGTTGACTTTTCTACTATCACATTTACCAGTAAGCCATAGGGTGGTGACCGCTTACTTTTCTTCCCCCACATTTACCAGTAAGCCATAGGGTGGTGACCGCTTACTTTTCTACTATCACATTTACCAGTAAGCCATAGGGTGGTGACCGCTTACTTTTCTCCCCCCACATTTACCAGTAAGCCATAGGGTGGTAACCGCTTACTTTTCTACTATCACATTTACCAGTAAGCCATAGGGTGGTGACCGCTTACTTTTCTACTACCACATTTACCAGTAAGCCATAGGGTGGTGACCGCTTACTTTTCTTCCCCCACATTTACCAGTAAGCCATAGGGTGGTGACCGCTTACTTTTCTTCCCCCACATTTACCAGTAAGCCATAGGGTGGTGACCGCTTACTTTTCTACTACCACATTTACCAGTAAGCTATAGGGTGGTGACCGCTTACTTTTCTTCTACCACATTTACCAGTAAGCCATAGGGTGGTGACCGCTTACTTTTCTACTACCACATTTACCAGTAAGCTATAGGGTGGTGACCGCTTACTTTTCTTCCCCCACATTTACCAGTAAGCTATAGGGTGGTGACCGCTTACTTTTCTTCCCCCACATTTACCAGTAAGCCATAGGGTGGTGACCGCTTACTTTTCTACTACCACATTTACCAGTAAGCTATAGGGTGGTGACCGCTTACTTTTCTTCCCCCACATTTACCAGTAAGCCATAGGGTGGTGACCGCTTACTTTTCTTCTATCACATTTACCAGTAAGCCATAGGGTGGTGACCGCTTACTTTTCTTCCCCCACATTTACCAGTAAGCCATAGGGTGGTGACCGCTTACTTTTCTTCTACCACATTTACCAGTAAGCCATAGGGTGGTGACTGCTTACTTTTCTACTACCACATTTACCAGTAAGCCATAGGGTGGTGACTGTTTACTTTTCTTCCCCCACATTTACCAGTAAGCCATAGGGTGGTGACTGTTGACTTTTCTACTATCACATTTACCAGTAAGCCATAGGGTGGTGACCGCTTACTTTTCTACTATCACATTTACCAGTAAGCCATAGGGTGGTGACTGTTAACTTTTCTACTATCACATTTACCAGTAAGCCATAGGGTGGTGACTGTTAACTTTTCTACTATCACATTTACCAGTAAGCCATAGGGTGGTGACTGTTAACTTTTCTACTATCACATTTACCAGTAAGCCATAGGGTGGTGACTGTTAACTTTTCTACTATCACATTTACCAGTAAGCCATAGGGTGGTGACTGTTAACTTTTCTACTATCACATTTACCAGTAAGCCATAGGGTGGTGACTGTTGACTTTTCTACTATCACATTTACCAGTAAGCCATAGGGTGGTGACCGCTTACTTTTCTACTATCACATTTACCAGTAAGCCATAGGGTGGTGACCGCTTACTTTTCTTCCCCCACATTTACCAGTAAGCCATAGGGTGGTGACCGCTTACTTTTCTCCCCCCACATTTACCAGTAAGCCATAGGGTTAACTTTTCTACTATCACATTTACCAGTAAGCCATAGGGTGGTGACCGCTTACTTTTCTCCCCCCACATTTACCAGTAAGCCATAGGGTGGTGACCGCTTACTTTTCTTCCCCCACATTTACCAGTAAGCCCCAGGGTGGTGACCGCTTACTTTTCTCCCCCCACATTTACCAGTAAGCCATAGGGTGGTGACCGCTTACTTTTCTTCTACCACATTTACCAGTAAGCCATAAGGTGGTGACTGTTTACTTTTCTTCCCCCACATTTACCAGTAAGCTATAGGGTGGTGACCGCTTACTTTTCTCCCCCCACATTTACCAGTAAGCCATAGGGTGGTGACCGCTTACTTTTCTTCCACCACATTTACCAGTAAGCCATAGGGTGGTGACTGTTGACTTTTCTACTATCACATTTACCAGTAAGCCATAGGGTGGTGACCGCTTACTTTTCTACTATCACATTTACCAGTAAGCCATAGGGTGGTGACCGCTTACTTTTCTTCCCCCACATTTACCAGTAAGCCATAGGGTGGTGACTGTTAACTTTTCTACTATCACATTTACCAGTAAGCCATAGGGTGGTGACTGTTAACTTTTCTACTATCACATTTACCAGTAAGCCATAGGGTGGTGACCGCTTACTTTTCTTCCACCACATATTTACCAGTAAGCTATAGGGTGGTGACTGCTTACTTTTCTTCCCCCACATTTACCAGTAAGCCATAGGGTGGTGACTGTTTACTTTTCTTCCCCCACATTTACCAGTAAGCCATAGGGTGGTGACCGCTTACTTTTCTACTACCACATTTACCAGTAAGCCATAGGGTGGTGACCGCTTACTTTTCTCCCCCCACATTTACCAGTAAGCCATAGGGTAGTAACTGCTTACATTTCTCCTAGGCCTACGATATTTACCAGTAAGCAGGTATTTCCTCCTGCCTTTGCAGAGCTGAAAATTGAAGGTGCAGTAGCTGCTTATTGTATTAGTCAGCAGTTACGGCTGTTTAATTTTGTCGCACAGTATAATTTAGTATTCACATATGGACACAGCGAGTCACATAAAGCTCTGTGTAACTGTTTATCATCCCAGAGAGATTCATACAGCTAGCCCCGGCAAACATGTCTACAGTCTGACTGAAAAAAAACAAAATGACTGGCTTCAATTATCAATGAAAAGTCTAAATCATTTTCCAAAGGAGAATTTTAATTATTTAAGTGCTGTGTCATTTGTTATTTAATTACAGTTGACGCAACGGGCAGCATTAAATGAAATATATCCGTAAAGTTTGAAGACTAGACCTGTCAAAAATATTTACAATGTTTCATTCTTTAGAAGCATGCTATTTGACAAATGTTATTGTTGTGGAAGGCAGCAAAGAAAACATTTTAACCCAATTAACTGAAAGTGGGTGGACGTTTTCAAGATTTGTAAAAATGGGTCAAAATGTTTTCAATCTTGCCAAAGGAAGATCAGTTTTATCTTCAAAAATGATTTTGGAATGCTGTAATATAAAAAATTATTAAAAACGACGAAAATCGTATCTGGAGCTTAAGGGGTAACACGGTCAAGATAAGGGGACTACCCCCCCCCCCCCCTCCCTCCCTTCCGAAAAGATGGATTCTCGAAAAGCGTATCGAATCTAACAAAGACCCGCCTCATTTGATGGTGCTCTGCTCAGGTGAGCTGTATTTATCACAACCCGCCTGTCGACAAGTAATTGTTGCTGATTTGTCCTGACCTACTTCCCTACACCTGATTTTGAGGTGTGTTTTGACCACATAGTAATTCTGTTTTACTCTATATTGACGGCGGACCTGAATGTCAGCCCGCAGAATGCATAATCTCTATATTGACGGCCGACCTGAATGTCAGCCCGCAGAATGCATAATCTCTATATTGACAGCCGACCTGAATGTCAGCCCGCAGAATTCATAATCTCTATATTGACGGCCGACCTGAATGTCAGCCCGCAGAATTCATAATCTCTATATTGACGGCCGACTTGAATGTCAGCCCGCAGAATTCATAATCTCTATATTGACGGCCGACCTGAATGTCAGCCCGCAGAATTCATAATCTCTATATTGACGGCCGACCTGAATGTCAGCCCGCAGAATTCATAATCTCTATATTGACGGCCGACCTGAATGTCAGCCCGCAGAATTCATAATCTCTATATTGACGGCCGACCTGAATGTCAGCCCGCAGAATGCATACAATCCCCTGGAAGATAACATCCCCTGCGAAGCATTCCTTGGGAGACGTCACCAGTGGTCACTGACCGTCGTCTCAGACACGGCACCGCTCCGGGCCGGCGTCGGCCCAGCGCGTTACCGCGTCTGAGCCGACGCCTCGAAAGCACTGTTTGAAATCCCGGTGCCCTCGATCCAGGCTTGGGATCAGTGCGCTTTAGTAGGCCTATCAACTGGGCCACGATGTGAAGCGGTGGTATCCCCGCAGACATTGTCTGTCTGCTCCTCAACCTTATAATTTAGTGTCGCGGAATGCATGTATCTGTATTTTACAGACCCCACGAGACAGCATTGTCTGCTCCTATTCTCTTCTTGCATAAATACCTGGAAAACATACTGTAATTTACAGTAAATTACTGCAGCTACTAACTTACTCTAATAAAAGTACAGTTAAGCAAAATTTACAGTGACGTAAAACTATACCGCACTTTTTTGACAGTACAGTTTATGTAACTCAAGACTAAGCTACAAAATGTAAATCTAACGAAAATGTAAAGCATCCTCAGCAGTAAATTATTCTAGTATGTTCAATATTTTTTTTTTTTGTGGATTAGTTAATGCAGCTTAAATCAGCACCTATCAGCTCGGATGTACGCTAGTTTAACCTTTAAGTGGCTAATTTATATAATTTAAATTTTCCCACACTTGAAGTTGTTGGTCCCGGTAGCGAGAGGGTGGGTCACATACTTATATTTGTTTAATTTTAGACCAAACGTTGGCAAATCTTGATGTTTCAACACTCATTTCATTCCCAATAACTGTTAACAAAGGACAGTAGTTGTCAGCAGTTTTTGTGCCAATATTGTTCAGAAAGTTCAGAAATACATTTTGTTTTCAGATCAACTATAATCATAACATTATGATGACATATAGATTGATTGAATATCACTCTTTGTTTGCCTCAGCGCAGATTCCTATTAACCAAGGTTATAATAGTGTCTGTGTGAAGATGAGTTTGGACGTTTGAAATAAAGGTCAATATAATTGCCTTCAGTAATAATTATAATAATAATGAGTCACGTTTTCGATTAGATGGTTTGATATTCACCCGATTTTTACAATGACACCCGTGAAAGTGCCAGCACTATATGATGAATATTACCCACGAGCGAGATGAATTTGTCACTTCTGCATTGGTCGTCCAAACATAACGCAGCCCGATCCAAAATTATGAAAATTGTATTTGTTTATGTGTCTCGAGACAGGCGTCATGCTATTCTCAGGAAACACACCTCCTTTACCTATTCCCACTACAGTGCTTACATAACTATACTGTACACAATTATATACGTACACGTCACATGAGAACCAGCAGAGGAGAATATACTGACAGTGTAGAGTTATTTCTCTTATGTTATTTCACTCACTCACTCACTCACTCACTCACTCACTCACTCACTCACTCACTCACTCACTCACTCACTCACTCACTCACTCATCCACCCACCCACCCAGCCAATCGCATAAAATTGTCTATTTCAATTCATATCTACATTTTTAGGTTTTTCTATATCCAATGAAAAACATGCAGTGAATATTATTAATATCACATCAGTGTTACTTGGAAATTATTCCGATTTTCCTATTCTCGTAGTTAGCGTGGGTGCAGCGCAAATTGCAGATATTGCTGACTCGTCAGATTGGAAAAGAGCCGTCGCAAAATTATTTTTGAAATGTCAGCGTGTGGCATATTATTTATAACTGCGGCGGTTTGATGTGTGGGTGTAAGGCGGCTGTATTATTAGGAAGCGGATAAAAATAAACTACTCAAGAGGTTTTACTGCGCAGTATCATTAATAAAAATTCATCCACCTCAAGTTGTGTCTCGCTACCGCGTAAATTTTGTTTAATTTGAGAAAATGTTCAAATATTCATTAATCCCAATATTTGTGATTTAACATGCAAATAATTAAATGTGTAAAAGTCCGTAGCATTATCATGATTATCCGGACATGGTGCCCAATGCCGCATCCATTATGGAACAGCGTCAATTGAAAGAAAGTTAACGTTATGCCGCCAGTCAGCCCGGTCCATCAACCACCTGATCAACACAGCACAAGATGTTCACCCGATGTCGGCCTATTTTCAGACCAGCGTCGTAGACTGTGGACCAGCACTAAGTCAACGTTACTTTACATCTCGTGTTTGCTATGCGTGGAGACATGACCGACAAACTGGACTGGTTGATGTTTAAGCAGTGCGAGCAATAAATAATATAAATTAACATATATATAATATTGTAAGTATTGCAAGTTTATTTTTAAATCCCTTTACATGCTAGTGAGGTTTATGACACTGTACTGTGAACCCGTTACCAGACATGAAGATTACCTTAACTTTCTCTCGTTTGCAATGGAAAAGTTGCTTTAATATCAATAAGAGAAAGTTAATTTAATTTTAATTTTCGGATTTTAATGGGCTGGCCCCCATGATGTGAGCAGATATTGATGATTTTAATGGGCTGGCCCCCATGATGTGAGCAGATATTGATTTTAATGGGCTGGTCCCCATGATGTGAGCAGATATTGATTTTAATGGGCTGGCCCCCATGATGTGAGCAGATATTGATTTTAATGGGCTGGCCCCCATGATGTGAGCAGATATTGATTTTAATGGGCTGGCCCCCATGATGTGAGCAGATATTGATTTTAATGGGCTGGTCCCCATGATGTGAGCAGATATTAAAATAACTATTGCTAGCACAAAGCCTGGCCACTGTATGGGATAAAATAAATACACATTAAATCTGGAATAAAATAGAGATCCTCACGAGTTAATTACATTGGACTGTCATGACGGAGGGTCCATTGACAGGCTCGTGGGCGTATTCTCAGGAAAACCAGCGATGTTCAGCCGACACTGGCTTACTGGTTGTGAAGTTGGCACAGCATTGAAAACCCTGTGCGATTCGCTCTCCCATTGATAGAAGCGCGGTACGGCAGAGCGGCGGGGTCAGCCCCTGCCACGGCTAACGATGCTCATTGCCTGCAAATCAGCCATGGCGCGGTGTCCATAACTGGTCGCGGAGTGGCGACCTGCACTCGCGACCCTCTGCTCTACCGGCCAAGACTTCATCCTTATCCACTAACGAGATGTCCTCCCCCCCCTCCCCCAAAGCTGGCGTCGTGTTGGCCCCTGTCTCCGACGCTGGCCCAACACGATGCCGGCTTTGGTTCATCACTGGCTGTCAATTCATGTGTCAGGTACAAATGTGATGTGTGGACATTTTTGGCGTATTTCAAACCGGAGCGAAATTCACGGAAAGAATGCTTTCCTGTGCAGAAAAAAATGATCAAGATCCAGGATTGTGGGGAGCCTTCGTGATCGAGAGGTAACGTGTCAGGAAGGCAGTGTCATGTAATTCATATCCTTTTCCTCAAGAGGTTCTCCTGGCCAATATTAGCATGTTTGTTCATACAAAAGGCCTAAAACCACATGCATTCATCAGTTCATTCATTCATTTCTATTGCGAAATACGTCCATTCGGCCGCAATAGTGCAATATGTAACATCGGAATATTTCCCAATATACCTAGATGATGCAAACGTCTCCGCTGTTATCGCAAATGTATTTTGCGTCGCAAAAGAGGCCTATTTTGTACAGTAGTCATTATTGTCTCACAGCACGAGGTAAAGGCTGTGTTAATGCTGGCTAACCGTCTTCGGTGCAGGCCAAACATTTACTGGACGTCAGAGCCAAACAGAGACATTGGCACGTAATAATAGAAGCAGGTTGAATGTCATGAAATATCACTTTACAACTATATGTCATCAGTTTACAGGTAATAAACCAAGTTATTAGGTTGACACATGCGCGAGGCTATACATTTTATGATTATATTGCCAGGTTAATTTACAGATGTATATTCTCTATTGATTTGACATTATCCCTGCTAGAGTTAGATTGTGAAGGTAGCCATGGTAACACCATTTCTGGTGTGATGTTGTGCCACCATCTGAAACGCTGACCCAACATCAAACCAACACAGATGCCACGTCTTGTGCAGGAGATGTTTACCATCGGCGAGTTTTCATGCACAATTATGTGATTAGAAATTAGTAGAATTTGTCAATGTGTAAATTTAGTGAAATTATAATAGAGCTATTCGATTGTTTGACAACATTTACATATTGACTGTTCTTTGTGAAATAAATTACTAAATGCAGTACCTGATCACTGCTGGAGAGAGTAATGGTTTACTGGTATAGTTCTATCACTGTGCGTATTAAATGGAATGGTAAGCTAGTCATCATCAAAATAATAACCCTCAAAATAGAATAATTTTAAATTTCATGCCACGTGCGTTTTAATATCTACAAATATAATTTTGTATTTACTGTATTTTTTATGTTCTTGTCTTTTGACGGCTGATAAATGAAATTAGAATATACACTTTGTCTGGATGCCTTTAACATGCTGTATCAAGGGCTCCTATCAAAGGCTCCTCCTTTCAACATGCTGTATGAAGGGCTCCTATCAAAGGCTCCTCTTGGTCCAGCTCATTACCTCAGTATGTCCATCCCATGTGGCCTCTTATCGTTACGACACTGGCTGATACAAACAATGTCCAAGAATCGTGGAGAGATCACGACAATGACATGCTGTTTTGGTGCTTACAGAATTAATTCAATTAAATAAGCAATGTTATATCAGAAGGCGAAGCAATGTTATAATTATCACAAGACGAAGTTATTGTTGCATCGGAAGACGAACGAATGTTGATTTAATGTTGCTCCACCGTTTACAACACTGACCCAGCATTAAGACAACATCGGGTGAGTGTGTGGTGTTTACCAGGTAGGTGTGGTCTCAGGATGGGACATGAATTAATGATCACTCCCTGATTGTTGGACTCTCTAGAATGGCACGTCCACGGCCCAGATTATCGACCAGGTGTGAGAACGGATCTCACCTCACAGGTGGACAGGCATCTGGGGGAGTGCAGAAATCCACCGCTATTCTCCTGATTACTTCGCCCACCTCCAGCTTCTTTGTCTGTCTGATAACAACTGCCTGGAGCAAAAATGAGGATTGGAGAAAAAACTCACTTGAAATAATTATGTTTAATTTTTAGTCATTTGAGATTCTAGCCATCTGCGACACAGATAAATGTTATCTGATCTAGAAAAACCCATAAATTTAAAAAGATACTCATTAGGGATTTTTTTCCTGAGAAGTGCATAATGATAGGCCTAATTTTTTTTTTTTTGCACTTTACCACATATTGTCTGTGTAGATTTAAAGGGACTGGCTCAGACTAAAATCACCCAAAAATCGGTGATTTTTTAAATTTTGTGCTGCGCATTCACCAGTTAGACTAGATATAGAGACGAAATTCCCCTATTTCCTATTTTTGACATGGTTGTCAATAATTAGAAATCAGGAATTTCGTCTCTATATCTAGCCTAACTGGTGAATGTGCAGCACAAAAATTAAAAAAAATTAGCAGTTCTAGTCTATGGACATGTTTACATCATATGGTCATATTAATAAGCTAAAATAAAATCACCGATTTTTTGGTGATTTTAGCCTGGGCCAGTCCCTGTGACGTTCACGGCCGTATCCAACTTAAAAAAACGTCTCAACTAAATCGGAGATGGTAGACCAAAGTCGTCGTCATAACCATATGGGTTATATTAGATCACAAGATTGTTGTTATGTGCATTATGTATGGCAGACTAACAACAGTTTGGAGCTATAGCATGCCAAGACGTAAATACGTCATGGCATGCGTATTTGACAAGAATATACGCATGACATTTGTAGATACCGCATTCAGATTAGACATAATAAAAACAAATAATGTCGACAGATCTTTGTAGATACCGCATCCAGATTTAATATGACATAGACATAACGGCGACAGTTTCAGGAATGCCAAACTTATTTCCAGTGTTTAAACAGCGCTACGGGCGGTAGATCAACACTGAAAAAGCATTCCCAATGCATTGTTTTTACCGCACAGGTGGATACTGTTGACCTGACAAATATTGCCATACAAAGTCAGAAGACATTAACTGATCACTTGAAAAGTGCGCAGTTAGTGTCTTTAGCAGAACGGCAGAACGGCGCATGCTCGAGAATGGGTGATCCAGGTGGACCCACGTCCACCCAAACACGCCCGGGATCACCGCTTGTCTGTCACAGAAGATGATCCGCATCGCATGCCACAAAAGAGGGCTTCGTGTTTCAAACGGAAGGTACACCTGACTCAGAAATAGAAGCCTTCAGCCGCGCAATGTCAGTACTGGTTTGTCAGCTGCGCGATATCAGTACTACGCTTGATCGAAGGAATCATCGGGGCCAGCCGGCATGGACAAAGATTTAGAAATGACGTAGTATGCATTTGAAACCTGTTTATTTTCCATTTTGACCACGTCCGCCCTGCGTTCCTTAGACTGTTAATGACTCCGTGTGGACTTCATTGGTCCATGTCTACTGGTTGTCGGGATATCTAACTAGACAATGACACAGTGCTGTACTAATATTAAACCGCTGTCTGCTACCCTGATGACATCGCAAGGCTCTGACACAGTGACTTCTCTGCTACCCTGATGACATCGCAAGGTCTGACACAGTGACCTCTCTGCTACCCTGATGACATCGCAAGGCTCTGATACAGTGACCTCTAGTTTTAAAAGTATTAGTTCCAATACGACCACAAGTTTACGCCTGCTGAAAATGGCCTAGTTTTCATAGACACTTGAAATATTCGTCTCAATTTCTTGGCATCCGAGTTTTTTTGGTAATCAGCGCGAGTGTCGTTTTTACACAGCTGGCTGTGTGAACAAAATGGCTGTCAGTGTGACTGGCCTCGTGCAGTAAATGAGTTAGGCGGCCCAGTCATACCGGGTAGCTGCCTGCAACGTGGCCCCAACACTAAAGTAATCTAGGGTAAGCAAGTGACCATTGCTTCCCAGAAATCTCTGTGAGACAGGCCAGGGGCATGGATGAAGTCAGCCGCCCTGATTGAATATGACTTGCTGGCGACCAAGCCTCTCTCCAGTTTGCCAATCAATTTCCTCCATGGTAAGGCGAGTGTACCCGCCTGCCATAAGTCTCCATGGTGATAAGCTGCGAGTGTACATGGCTGCCATAAATCTCCATAGTAATAAGGTGCGAGTGTACTCGGCTACCATAAGTTTCCATGGTGATACGCAGCAAGTGTACCCCGCTGCAATAAATCTTCATGGTGATAGTGTACCGCTGCCATAGGTCTGTGGTAATACGCAGCGAGTGTACCCGCCTGCCATAAGTCTCCATTGTAATACGCAGCTAGTGTACCCCGCTGCAATAAATCTCCATGGTAATACTCGGCGAGTGTACCGGCTGCCATAAGTCTCCATGATAATACGCAGCGAGTGTACCTGCCTACCATAAGTCTCCATGGTAATACGCAGTGAGTGTACCCGTCTGCCATAAGTCTCCATGGTAATACGCCGCAAGTGTACCCTGCTGCAATAAATCTCTATGGTAATACGCGGCGAGTGTACCTAGCTGCCATAAGTCTCCATGGTAATACGCGGGGAGTGTAGACCTACCCAGCTGCCATAAATCTCCATGGCAATACGCAGTGAGTGTACCCGACTGCCATAAGTCTCCAGAGTAATACTCGGCCAGTGTACCCAGCTGCCATACGTCTCCATAGTAATACCCCGGCTGCCATAAGTCTCATGATAATACTTGACGAGAGTACCTGGTTGCCGTAAATCTTCATAAAAAGACTTGGCGAGTGTACCCAGTTGCATTAAATCTCCATAGTAATACGCCGGTGAGTGTACCCGGCTGCCATATGTCTCCATAGTAATACGAGGCAAGTGTACCCGGCTACATTAAGTCTCCATAGTAATACGCCGGTGAGTTTACCCGGCTGCCATAAGTCTCCATGGTAATACGCGGCGAGTGTACTCGGCTGCCATAAGTCTCCATGGTAATACGTGGCGAGTTCACCCGGCTGCCATAAGTCTCCATGGTAATACGCAGCGAGTGTACCCGGCTGTTATAAATCTCCATGATAATACGTGACGAGTGTACCCGGCTGCCATAAGTCTCCATGGTAATACGCAGCGAGTGTACCTGGCTGTTATAAATATCCATGATAATGCGTGGCGAGTGTACTCGGCTGCTATAAATCTCCATGATAATACGTGGCGAGTGTACCAGGCTGCCATAAGTCAGCATGGTAATACTCGGCGTGTGTACCCGGCTGCATTAAGTCTCCATGGTAATACGCAGCGAGTGTACTCGGCTGCATTAAGTCTCCATAGTAATACGCCGGTGAGTTTACCCGGCTGCCATAAGTCTCCATGGTAATACCCAGCGAGTGTACCTGGCTGTTATAAATATCCATGATAATGCGTGGCGAGTGTACCCTGCTGCTATAAATCTCCATGATAATGCGTGGCGAGTGTACCCTGCTGCTATAAATCTCCATGATAATGCGTGGCGAGTGTACCCTGATGCTATAAATCTCCATGATAATGCGTGGCGAGTGTACCCTGCTGCTATAAATCTCCATGATAATGCGTGGCGAGTGTACCCTGCTGCTATAAATCTCCATGATAATGCGTGGCGAGTGTACCCTGCTGCTATAAATCTCCATGATAATGCGTGGCGAGTGTACCCTGCTGCTATAAATCTCCATGATAATGCGTGGCGAGTGTACCCTGCTGCTATAAATCTCCATGATAATGCGTGGCGAGTGTACCCTCATGCTATAAATCTCCATGATAATGCGTGGCGAGTGTACCCTGCTGCTATAAATCTCCATGATAATACATGGCGAGTGTACCCGGCTGCATTAAGTCTCCATGGTAATACGCGGCGAGTGTACTCGGCTGCATTAAGTCTCCATAGTACTATGCCGGTGAGTGTACTCGGCTGCCATAAGTCTCCATGGTAATACGTGGTGAGTGTACCTGGCTGCCATAAATCTCCTTGATAATACGCGGCGAGTGTACCCGGCTGCCATAAGTCTCCATGATAATACATGGCGAGTGTACCCGGCTGCATTAAGTCTCCATGGTAATACGCGGCGAGTGTACTCGGCTGCATTAAGTCTCCATAGTACTATGCCGGTGAGTGTACTCGGCTGCCATAAGTCTCCATGGTAATACGTGGCGAGTGTACCCGGCTGCCATAAGTCTCCATGGTAATACGCGGCGAGTGTACTCGGCTGCATTAAGTCTCCATAGTACTATGCCGGTGAGTGTACTCGGCTGCCATAAGTCTCCATGGTAATACGTGGTGAGTGTACCTGGCTGCCATAAATCTCCTTGATAATACGCGGCGAGTGTACCCGGCTGCCATAAGTCTCCATGATAATACATGGCGAGTGTACCCGGCTGCATTAAGTCTCCATGGTAATACGCGGCGAGTGTACTCGGCTGCATTAAGTCTCCATAGTACTATGCCGGTGAGTGTACTCGGCTGCCATAAGTCTCCATGGTAATACGTGGCGAGTGTACCCGGCTGCCATAAGTCTCCATGGTAATACGCGGCGAGTGTACTCGGCTGCCATAAGTCTCCATGGTAATACGTGGTGAGTGTACCTGGCTGCCATAAATCTCCTTGATAATACGCGGCGAGTGTACCCGGCTGCCATAAGTCTCCATGGTAATACGCGGCGAGTGTACCCGGCTGCCATAAGTCTCCATGGTAATACGCGGTGAGTGTACCTGGCTGCATTAAGTCTCCATGGCAATACGTGACGAGTGTATCTACGTAGTTGGCTGCAATAAGTCTCTGGTTTATGGTTGGACCAGTGGCCGGAGCAGCTGCCCAGATGTGAACAGACGCTGGTGCATTATTCGCGTCATGTGTGGGTCTTCCTTCGTCTTACTTTTCGTCAATCTTCCACGATCAACGAGTGTTGGGATCCGATGTTACATTTTCGGATTATCTTCCACGGACATTCGCCGCTATGATCCCCTTGGTCAGCTATTGAGGCAATGTGTAGGTGAATTATTTGGTAGAAAAGGTGATCTGCAGAACCATGACATAGAGCCTACATACATAAATACATACATGTACCATTCACGTAAGATAAAATATAATTTGTCACTCAATTGAAGCTGAAAATTTGCCTCAGCAACTCAAAAGTTAAGTTATCATTAATTTACCAGAGATATATTATATACAATAAATGTAGAAACATGCATAATATAATATATATTATAAAATTAGCGTTACACAATCACTTAGTTCAGTTAATTAGAAAATCATGATGCAAGGTGGTTGCTATGGTTACGCAATAATTCCCTACACGTGCCCCTAATTAATAACCGGCGACGTCATAATCTGGGCCTGCTATTAATCAGGTTAAGCTCCTATAATTACAAGGTTAATTAATTGGAACGATGCCATTGAACGTGAGAGTGAGGCTGACATCAAAGTGACCTTCTGCGTGCCGTAAGGCCACTATGTTTAATTCATCTGTTTAGATCAGAAAAAATCCAAAATATAATGAGGGAGGGCGGGAAAAAAAACATTTGAGAAAAAAAATTATGGAAAAATTTATGAGGGCGACAAAATAAAAAAAAGACCTATTTAAAAACAGAAATATTGAGGGCGACGGAAAAAAAACAAGCAAAAAAACATGACTGGAAAAACATTTTTTATCTCTCGAAATGAACTTGTTTTTGTTCGGAATGTTTTTTTATTTCCCGAAATTGACTATTTTTCATCGGAAATCGGCAACAATGTAATGCGCGCGCTGAGCAGAAAAAACACATGTTTTTTTGGTAATGCACGACCCAAATCTAATGAGCGCGCTCATCTAAAACAGAGAAAAAAACCATAGATGCGACCTTCTGCGTGTTGTAACGTGGTTTATCTTTAGCCCACGATGCGACCTTCTGCGTGCTGTAACGTGGTTTATCTTCAACCGGCGTAGCGACCTTCTGCTGCTATAACGTGGTTTATCTTCAACCCTCGATGCGACCTTCTGCGTGCTGAAACGTGGTTTATTTTCAACCCACGATGCGACCTTCTGCGTGCTGTAACGTGCTTTATCTTTACTCCAGGATGCGACCTTCTGCGTGTTGTAACGTGCTTTATCTTTACCCCATGATGCGACCTTCTGCGAGCTGTAACGTGCTTTATCTTTACCCCGCGATGTGACCTTCTGCGAGCTGTAACGTGCTTTATCTTTAACCCAGGATGTGACCTTCTGCGTGCTGTAACGTGCTTTATCTTTACCCCAGGATGTGACCTTCTGCGAGCTGTAACGTGCTTTATCTTTACCCCGCGATGTGACCTTCTGCGAGCTGTAACGTGTTTTATATTTACCCCAGGATGTGACCTTCTGCGTGCTGTAACGTGGTTTATTTTCAACCCACGATGCGACCTTCTGCGTGCTGTAACGTGCTTTATCTTTACTCCAGGATGCGACCTTCTGCGTGTTGTAACGTGCTTTATCTTTACCCCATGATGCGACCTTCTGCGAGCTGTAACGTGCTTTATCTTTACCCCGCGATGTGACCTTCTGCGAGCTGTAACGTGCTTTATCTTTAACCCAGGATGTGACCTTCTGCGTGCTGTAACGTGCTTTATCTTTACCCCAGGATGTGACCTTCTGCAAGCTGTAACGTGCTTTATCTTTACCCCGCGATGTGACCTTCTGCGAGCTGTAACGTGTTTTATATTTACCCCAGGATGTGACCTTCTGCGTGCTGTAACGTGGTTTATTTTCAACCCACGATGCGACCTTCTGCGTGCTGTAACGTGGTTTATCTTTAACCCAGGATGCGACCTTCTGCGTGCTGTAACGTGGTTTATCTTTACCCCAGGATGTGACCTTCTGCGTGCTGTAACGTGGTTTATTTTCAACCCACGATGCGACCTTCTGCGTGCTGTAACGTGGTTTATCTTTAACCCAGGATGTGGCCTTCTGCGTGCTGTAACGTGGTTTATCTTTACCCCAGGATGTGACCTTCTGCGTGCTGTAACGTGGTTTATCTTTAACCCAGGATGCGACCTTCTGCGTGCTGTAACGTGTTTTATATTTACCCCAGGATGTGACCTTCTGCGTGCTGTAACGTGGTTTATCTTTAACCCAGGATGCGACCTTCTGCGTGCTGTAACGTACTTTATCTTTACCCCAGGATGCGACCTTTTGCGAGCTGTAACGTGCTTTATCTTTAACCCACGATGTGGCCTTCTGCGTGCTGTGACGTGGTTTATCTTTAACCCAGGATGTGACCTTCTGCGTGCTGTAACGAGGTTTATCTTTAACCCACGATGTGGCCTTCTGCGTGCTGTAACGTGGTTTATCTTTACCCCGCGATGTGACCTTCTGCGTGCTGTAACGTGGTTTATCTTTACCCCGCGATGTGACCTTCTGCGTGCTGTAACGTGGTTTATCTTTAACCCACGATGTGGCCTTCTGCGTGCTGTGACGTGGTTTATCTTTAACCCAGGATGTGACCTTCTGCGTGCTGTAACGAGGTTTATCTTTAACCCACGATGTGGCCTTCTGCGTGCTGTAACGTGGTTTATCTTTACCCCGCGATGTGACCTTCTGCGTGCTGTAACGTGGTTTATCTTTACCCCGCGATGTGACCTTCTGCGTGCTGTAACGTGGTTTATCTTTACCCCGCGATGTGACCTTCTGCGTGCTGTAACGTGGTTTATCTTTACCCCGCGATGTGACCTTCTGCGTGCTGTAACGTGGTTTATCTTTAACCCACGATGTGGCCTTCTGCGTGCTGTAACGTGGTTTATCTTTAACCCACGATGTGACCTTCTGCGTGCTGTAACGTGGTTTATCTTTAACCCAGGATGTGGCCTTCTGCGTGCTGTAACGTGGTTTATCTTTAACTCACGATGTGGCCTTCTGCGTGCTGTAACGTGGTTTATCTTCAACCATTGTTAACAATTGCTACCGCGATCCACTACTTAAAGTGGGTGAAAATTACTGATATTTGTTTATTCAGTTAATTTTAGACCAAGCATTTGCAAATCTTGTTGTCTAATCACACATTTCATTCGACCGACATTTCACATCATATAAAACTACAATCATTTATAGCCATCCTTCCAATTCTCTATTTTCCCAGGGCGTACTATTTTACGACGCGACTCGATATGCATTTATTTCTTTAATCGTTTGCTTCGTATTTGGCGCACCTCCACGCCACTCTCTAAGGGACTGATTCCTCGGACGGATGGAGAGACACAGGTGGAACTCTCCATGATTGATGATCTCCTGATCAATACAAGATGCTGTGGCAGCGTCGGCCCGACGTCTGCGACGCTGGCCCAACGCTGCCAAATCATTATGTTTGAACCACAGTATCCTGCAGGAATCGTGAACTTCTAAGGAATGGCACACTTTTGAACTTGAATAAATGACTGTCTCTAGCAGTCATATTGCGTGATAGTGGAGTAATGACTTACAATCTGCGGTGCATAAAGGCACCGGGGAAGCTTCCGTTGGCCTCTAATGTGGCACGTAATGTTACTTAAAAATGGAGGGTCCTTATAGTTTTAGGCCATTCGCCAGAAGGCATGATGACATGATGACAAAACGATTGTTTACGATGCGGCGGCCGGCTATGCATGTGTATGCTTTAAAATGTCAGTGATACATAACTCGATCTTAATGTGAGCTTTTTCTTAAGCAGTAAAATAGTCAACCTTGAAGGTTACATAGAGTAGTGTGTCATCAGCAAACAACTGATACGCAACACATTGCTACGTCAATTGACACTGTGTATTGGGTGAATAACAAAGGGCCCAACGCGGATCCCTGAGGTAGGCCCCTACTCCAAGTGTCAAGTGTACAGATATGATTGGAACCACTCTAGGGTTATACCACGTGTGTCACCATCCGGGCTGCCATGCACGTGTCTCGCTATAATAGTATAAAATAGTGCAGCAACAAATGTTTATTTTTGTTATTCTGTATAAAGAGTAATGTTCCATAATTACTAATAAAATACTTGAATCGGTAATTTTTCCACTTGCATCACCACATCGTTCTGTTGTTTGTGTTTGTTTAGGAGACTGACGTTTGGAAGCAGTACGATGTGGATGCCTTCGTCATAGTCTATTCCATCACGGCTCGCCGATCTTTCCAGAAAGCAGTGGACCTTCTGTACGACATCAGCCAAGACGAGCAATGTAGTCAGTGGGCGGTGCTCATGATTGGCAACAAAAGCGACCTGGTTCGAGCCCGCACCGTGGGTGAAGAAGGTAACTAGCTAACTCTCTGATCACCACAATATAGTCATTTTCAATTTGTTTTAATAGCCGATCTCATTGGTTTTGGGAATGCAATGAATGTTACATTTGAAATTAAACTTTTCAAGCACTTGAAGGTATGTCATGCCAGCGAGGTACAACCCCAAGTGGGTGAGAAGTTGAGTAGGATAACTTGGTGGATAAAGGGTTTACGCTTCTAATAATACACTTTTGACATCAGTCAACCTGAAAAAAATTGCAACTGTCGGAACAAGTAAAGCAAATACTTTACAATGTTTAACGAGCGCGAAGTTGTGGGTCGCTGAAGTACGTTTGGAAAGTTAAAGTTGTTGTTATGCTTTTTTTCAGAGGGGCGCACGGCGGCAGACACGTACAACGCGCGTCACATGGAGGTGTCGGCCATTTTGAATCACAGGGTGGATGATTTGCTGGTGAACTCGCTGAAGGAGGTGCGCATTACGGTGGCGAGGCGCAGGAAAAACACGGAGCAGTCCGGGTCGACAGGCAGTCTGGACCAGGGTCCCAGGAACAGCCTACAGGACCCAGGCTGTCTGCAGAAAGCTAAGGACAACGTGATCGGAAAATTGCTCAAAACCTCCAAGTGTGGTGCTTCGAGATCGTGCGAGAACTTAGTGGTGCTGTAACGTGAGAGTGGCAGATATAGGGCGCAGCTGATTATAATACCCGATTAGCACCTGCCGGGACGTTGTCCAACGTTGCCGTTTGCAACTGATCTGTGCCAGATATGGCCACCGCTGCGTATGCCAGAGAGTTTTAGAAATATGTTAGCGGAAAAGCCCAGGAAAATCACATCACGTTCACATGTTCACGTCAGTTGTACATCTGTGATACAACAACATTATTTTAAATAACGAATATGATAGCGAAATCTGTTTAATGTTCGGTTCTTGTAAATTTATTTAATTGTTCAGGGTAAAAAACAGAATGCTTCAAATATAGCACACTTTTGTAACACATGGGGGATATGTACACACGTGTGTGGGATTCCCACGGTGTAGCCTTCACACGTGTGATGATTCTCTCTGTGTAGCCTACACACGTGTGATGATTCTCTCTGTGTAGCCTTCACACGTGTGATGATTCCCTCGTTTCGAAGACGGCACGCGACACGTTCAAGTTCTGTGATCTAAAACTCTCTGAGGCCACCAGCATCTGGGCAACAAACTGGTTACTCGCACAAAAACTGAATCCTTCTAGATACAAGAACAGAGTGAGGATTGATTGATTTCACGTGACCAATGTTCAATGACTCTTTACGAATCACCCACAAGACACCTATCACAAAGCATCTTCTCAGACCTAAAGTGCTCCATCTGCTACTCTTAGTTTGGCTCTAGGAGATGTACGTCATGTGATCCAGTGAGGGTGCAGCTTTCTCAATAACGAACAAATGCTCATTTCAGAGATCTCATATTCACTCTTGACGCAATATCCAACACTAAAGCACGCAGGGCTGGATATCTTGATGGACTTATCTTCAAGGTTAGACACTGCCTGCGACGTAGGCCAAACTCTGACCCAACAATGTAAAAAAAAATTGCGGGTGGTATGCTGGTTATTACATTGTGTACATTATCTTAACAGGACATCACGCACTCAATGGGTGTACACCAGTAGAGAGACAGACAGGTCGGGCATGTCACAGATTATCATTGGTTGACATGACTCAGAAGGCAGAAGTTGCAAATCACAATTGAATACCCCCCATGACCACCCCCATGACATACCCCTAGACATACCCCATGGCTACCCTCAGACACATACCTATGTTTACCCCCAGACACATACCCATGTAAATCCAAGAATATCAGACACCCCCATCTCCACCCCTAGACATACCCCATGTTTACCCCCCAGCCACATACCTATGTTTACCCCCCAGCCACATACCTATGTTTACCCCCATACACCCCTCATGTCTGCTCCTCAGACACCCTCATGTCTACCCAATAACTTTATATAGATCAAGGTCTTGTAAACCCATATTTTGGAGTATGCTGGTAGAACTGGTTAGGTATCATACTGTCCCACCTGCGCATGGGATATCTCAAGGAAGTTGAGATATTTACAACTATTGACACATGAGTTTTTACAAACAGATCTCATACTGAGCGAGAGGACACACAACCCAGATACTACATTCACGTGACGGTCACTCGTTAACTCTGCTAGATTACAACAGCCTGACTTTCTGTACACAAGGGTCTTGTATGACCTAGTTAAGTGTCCCATTTGCATTAAGAGTGTTATTAAAAAGAGGTTCTTATAGGGTTTTATCTGTGTGGTGTAATGGACATGGAACCGTTCTCTATTAAACCATACAGAACAAAACCTTCGATATTTTTATCTGAGAGTGCTGCTGTCTCCGCTTTAGAGATTTGATAGATTGTGTGGTGTATGTCATTTACTACTATTCAAAATGAGCCTTGTGAACTCTGTGCCAGATGTATAAAATATATATACAAATAACCTTTGACCTGACCTTATTTTGGTCAAAGGCCACCCCTAACCTCTGCTGCGGTTTGTGGGACGTAAAGTAAAATGAGATTGTATTTTTCATACGACATGCCCCGCTCATTGTTGGTTTGTAATAAAACTAACTTATTGTGATGGTCGGCTGCAGGAATCGAATCCTATGTCGCCCCCATGGACCATTATATAATATGTGTAATAATGTTATATCGTGATAATAGCACGGGACCTTTTGTTCCGCTACCCTGAATTTTGTGACAAAAAGACTTAAAGCAAATGATTTTAATGTTGTTTGTGGCAGGACATATATGTGGGAAGGTGTTTTATATGGGGAACGCACGCTTGCTAGCACGAAACGTTGTCTAAATTCTGGTTTAATGCTGGTCCAATGTTTGCTACACTGGCCCATCATTAAGCCAACACAGGGTCACTGTCTAGTGTTTCACGATGTGACATCATTCGCCATGAATAATCAAAGTGCTGCCATTGTGAACACATTTACAGCGCTCTGACAACGCAGCACATAAAAATGATTACAGTGTTGTAGCAGTGGACTTTAACCTCGACTTACATTTTGTAACATTTCCGGTACTGCGAACTGAATTTACATCTTGTAATCCTAATTGTTCAGAAGATCAGATTGTGTCACATTTAGTGAATTTTGACAATCAGAATACTAAATAAGACCGCCATCTAATTTAATATCGCATGTAATATTTTTTCAGACAATATTTGTATTTGTAGTTGAACAGCATGCATTGTATGTCGGCAGCCTCGACTACATTTGAGACCAAGCATGTACACATCTTGATATTTTGAGCACTCATTTCATTCCTAATATCTGTGATTTGATCGGGTAATAACACGGATTTTAACCACTTAGTCGTGGATAAGGCGTTTCCCGGTGTCGACGGATTGAAAGAATTAAAGATATTTCTGCCCCATCCACTCGCAAAACTCAGTCTTGTGGGGAGCCTCCGCGACGAATCGAATCGTGTGCTTAGAGTGCAGTGTCATCTCGCTCATCTCACATCCTCAGGAAGTTCTCCTGGCCCAATTTAGCTTGTGCACAAAAGTGGCCTAAAGCCCGATTCATTTCATTTCGTTTTTGCGACGCGGCCGAGCATTCAATACCTAGTGGTTACTGCCAGTGTCCCAAACACGACAGCATTCTCCAATAACATCATACGGGCTGTTATCTAACCCTTCTACCGCTCAGCACATCTACAGTGGTTTTAATCCCTGTCATTAGCCGAGCAAATGTTATTGAGAATGAAATAAGTGTTTTAATACCAAGGTTTGCAAATGTTTTGGTCTCAATTAAACACATATTCTGTAAAACGTAGTGACGTCAGTCTGTGAAAACAAGGTTATGTAACACCCCTCCCTCATACTTCATTTTGTGAAACGCAGTGACGTCACTCGGTGAAAATTCATTGTATTAGCCAGCTCGGTGAAAACAAAGGAGGTCGAGGTCATTGAGTTTTACAGAAAATCTGTAATTTTTACCTATTTTAAGTTGTGAGACACAATCTCAAATAGGTGAAAAGGTCTAAGATGGCTGGCTGTCACTGTGTCAAAGGCTAAATTGTGCTCAGGGTACAATATACGTCTTTTGTATTTGAAAGGCAAATTTTGTAGCGATACATATCAAAGATTATTATTTTATCAATAACATTAAATTCATATTATTAAACGCTTTAAAGCAAAACGCTTTTACCAATAATCCTGTAATGATCATAATTCTAATTATGATATGATTTGTAAAATACACATGTTTTATTTATAACTGAGTCATTTCGCTATTTCAAGATGTTATGAGATAGTTGAGCGGTTTGTAAATTATACAATTGCTTTGCCTCAAATGTAGGTTCCGTTAAATAGGTAAAACATTAGTTACTATGGTATTGTTACAAATTGTCTTTATTATTGTTTTGTATGGTAATTGAACATGTGATAACAGTGTAGAATCACTAGACCCCAAGTTAAGTAAACGTGGAGTTATGTATTAAAAATTCCAGAACATAATGTTAAAACAAGTAAATACAGAGGAGAGAATAGTATTGACCATATCTTCTTACCAAATGTTTAACATTTATTTAAACAGGGCCCTGCCCATCTTAATCGTATATATCTGAAAGTGCACAAATATGTCACACCACCAGGAACCTAATGCTCGGGATACATAAATATGTCACGCCACCAGGAACCTGATGCTCGGGATACATAAATATGTCACGCCACCAGGAACCTGATGCTCGGGATACATAAATATGTCACGCCACCAGCAACCTGATGCTCGGGATACATAAATATATCACGCCACCAGGAACCTGATGCTCGGGATACATAAATATGTCACACCACCAGGAACCTGATGCTCGGGATACATAAATATGTCACGCCACCAGGAACCTGATGCTCGGGATACATAAATATATCACGCCACCAGGAACCTGATGCTCGGGATACATAGATATGTCACACCACCAGGAACCTGATGCTCGGGATACATAAATATGTCACGCCACCAGGAACCTGATGCTCGGGATACATAAATATGTCACGCCACCAGGAACCTGATGCTCGGGATACATAAATATGTCACACCACCAGGAACCTGATGCTCGGGATACATAAATATGTCACGCCACCAGGAACCTGATGCTCGGGATACATAAATATGTCACACCACCAGGAACCTGATGCTCGGGATACATAAATATGTCACGCCACCAGGAACCTGATGCTCGGGATACATAAATATGTCACGCCACCAGGAACCTGATGCTCGGGATACATAAATATGTCACGCCACCAGCAACCTGATGCTCGGGATACATAAATATGTCACGCCACCAGGAACCTGATGCTCGGGTTACATAAATATGTCACGCCACCAGGAACCTAATGCTCGGGATACTTACATCAGTTTCCATTGAGTTAAAAAACTACATACGTAATAAGTGCTATTTAGTTACAGGGTTTTTATTAGTTTATATCAAAGCAATATAAACGTTGACGGCGGCCTGTGTACTTCATCTCCTCACATTGGTATTCAAGTATCGCGTCTGCCACTTTAAAGGTGATCTATCACCCCTTATATGGTATGAATAATTATGTCCTTATATGGGGTGATTGGCTATCATGTGACTCTCTCAGAGGGTCACATGATAGCCAATCACCCCATATATGGGAGTGACTGGCTATCATGTGGTTCTCTCAGAGGGTCACATGATGGCCAATCACCCCATATAAGGAAACACTTGTGCCTCATCTTGTGGCAAATTTGATTTATTTGGCACAAAATTATTCATACTATATAAGGGGTGATAGATCACCTATAAAGAGTGGTATATGTCACGATATGTTCATGCAGCTCTATATATGCGCGTGGTCCGAGTTTTAAAAGCATTGGACTATATGATTTTCACCTATTTGGCTCTTGATATACTCGACCAATCACATGGTTTATATCTAGGTCAACCAATAATTATTCACGTACATGTAGCAGCGGAGTTCACCTATTGCTGCTTAAATGTTAGTTTTTTTATTGGCCTAACATTAAGCCAGCCAAGGATCTGAGTTTCAACAGTGTTCTGCCTTTATGATATTATAATGTTCGTCAGCTCACAACGGACTGATCACGGACTCTGCCGAGATGGCTCATTGCTTTTCGTATTTTGGTACTACTACAGACTGATCACGGATTCTGCCGAGATTGCTCATTGCTTTTCGTAATTTGGTATTACGCATGGAACGTTTTGATGACAACGACACTGTTTAATATACAGCATATCATACTGAGTAATAAGGGAAGGCGAGATTGTTATATATTATACACATCAGCTTTAATGCGGTAACCAATACTTCTTCTTCATAATAATATACATAATTCACCTCTCATATCTTGTCCCCTATGAGGTCAAAGGGTGTATCTCCCACTTTACAAAGTGATAGACACACCCTTTTGATCCAAAGGGGCAAATTTAGCAAATAATACGTAAACAAATCAGTATATTTATACCCACAGTTACATTGCCACCGAGTGCTTTCAAGGCGACCTCTCTTTTATAACTTTTGATCAACGAGTTAATTAAATACTTTGGTGTTTAAACGTCATAACCCTTAAAGTGCCAATCACATCTAGAGTCGCTTTCAGCCTTTTAATTTGTCTTTACAAAATAAATATTTAAAAGGAATTGAACATTAAATTTGCGATATTAACATATATTTTTATTGACAGTTCACATAAGTTTACATAAGTCATTTTTCATCTACTGGAAGTTGTGGATCGAGGAATTATTCTAGGTCCTGACAAAGTTTTGTATGCACTTTATTTAGAAGAGGCTATCTCAACTGTTTTGGGCTAATTCGACCCCAAGGAGCAACATGGGAAGTATGCCAAATTCTCTATCCAGGACGAAAAGTGTGAAAAATACACTCGTTCTTCGAATAAAACGTATTATTTATCGCGAATACCGATTTTACATATTTAACTATATATTCTTATTTTTATGTTATTTTCATCTTGCAGTTTATATACTGAGACATTTGAATTATGGAAAATGTGCATGTTTGTCATTTCTTAGAATATATTTTTATGTGGGGGGGGGGGGGTATTATTTGGATTTTTTTACATAGAAACACGTTTGTTTTCATCGCGAATGCCGATTTCATTTATTTGGCTACCTATATAATAAAATCTTATTATGCAAGTTATGCAGAATATCCATGTTTCCTAGTTTATAAAATATATTTAGATTTCTTTTGAATTTTTCATATATTTCGTGTATGAAAATAATCTACCCATATTGTAGTTTTCCAACAATAATCGCCACTCTCTGCGGTTTGGTGCGTCGAGTCTAGTCGCCAGTCAGGTCGCACAGCATCTGACAATATTAACCATATCCTGGTCTGTGGATGGTCAGATCACATCTTGGCGGCGATTGATCGCAAACCCAAGCAAAGATATCAGTGCCTAAAGCCTGACCCCCCCCCCCCCCCAAACGTCTAAAGGTATGTTCATAAATAAATCAGCAAAGGCCTGAAAAATCTTTAAAACCAGCGCTATTATTAGCGACTTTATGGCCTGTGTTAGAAAAAAAATCACTGCAGAAGCTGAGTACACCTGGAAAGACTTCGATGTTCCTTTGACATCTATGGTTTATAAAAGCTGTACGCTGGACTAAGTCCTTACATTGTTTGACTTTTATACAGATGACATCAACAAGAGGCACAGGACATAAAATGAATGACAAGATTATAATAAATAGCTAAATAAGTAAAAGCAGCATTCGCGATGAAAAAAACGTTTTTTTTTGGCAAAATAGTCCAATTAATACACAAAAAAATAAATTAAAATCTAATATCCCAGAAACCGACAAACATGGACATTTTGCATAATTCAAATGTCTTAGAACATAACATCCATGGTAAACTAAGAATATATAGCTAAAAATGTAAAATCTGCGACTAAAAATCTTTTTTTTTTCGAAAAGCGATGTCATTTTTCAGAGTTTTTGCCCCGGATAGGGAATTTGGCATACATCCCATGTTGTTCCTTGGAGTTGAATTAGTCTAAAACAGTTGAGTTGACTTCTTCTAAGTAAAGTGCATACAACACTTCCTCAGGACCTCCACTAAAGCGAGGCACAATTTTAAGTGGCTAAAATGTGTATTATCTGACCTGGCGCTTTAAGGGTTAAGTATTATCTTAGCTGTTATTTTACTTATGATTATCATTGTCTACCGTAGATTCTGTGTACCCACTGTTATATATAAATTACACCTTATTATTAGTGGATGTACCCTGTGAAAGTTTCGGCGTTCGTTCAGTGTTGAATTGTGTTAATTTGTATTGGGGTATTGCGGAACAACAATGACAGCTGGTGACAATTCTTGTTTCTGGTTTATTACCATTTCTATACAGAATTATTATATATTAGGTTGGACACAAATATTGCCAAGCGTCTGAATGTCTACGCTTTTTTCTACAATAAACTCTTTGGACGTGTACCCGCTGTTGTGTTATCTTATTTCAGACTGCAGTATCACCAAGATTACACATCTCATAGTCACTTGCACATCCCTATGTTGGTATGAATGCAATGTTAAAATTTGAAAAATTGACCAAACAATTTATTTGCGTTTTTGCCCCCCCCCCCAAAAAAAAATACGGTTAATCTTTGGCTGTTATTTTGAATTACAGTAGAGCCTTGAAAATGCCACCTGCACATCTCCATATCGTAGGGAAAGTAAAATTTGAATAATTTCGGACTTTATGTTGTGGAGTTTTGCCCCCACAAAAAAAATGGTGTTGAACTCATTTGGTCATTTTAAATTTTGGTAGCATCTTTAATAATAGCCACCAATTGATGGCAGAATCACTCAGCCGTAGGCTCTGTCCATCAATATAAAGAAAATGACCCCCACTACCACCATGTCAATTTTTTTAAATGACTGCGGCAGCCATTTTGCTTTTAATGGATTCATTCCAAAAATTAGTCAGATCATCAGAAATACCTAGAGAGCAGCCATACCAAATTTGAATGCAATCCAAGCAACAGTTCATAAGTTAACGTGCCCACAAGCTTTTTATGCGGCCATCTTTTTTAAATGGCTGCGGCAGCCATTTTTTTTTAAAATGCATTTGTCTTAAAATTTAATATATCTTCAGAAATACCTAGAGAACAACCATACCAAATTTGAATGCAATGAAAGCAACGGTTCATAAGTTATCGTGCCCACAAGCTTTTTGGGCGGCCATCTTTTTTAAATGGTTGCGGCAGTCATTTTTTTTTTAAATTCATCTCAAAAGTTAACTAAATCTTCAGAAATACCTAGAGAACAACCATGCCAAATTTGAATGCAATCCAAGCAACGGTTCTTAAGTTTTTGTGCCCACAAACTTTTTAGGCGGTCATTTTTTAAAATGGCTGCGGCAGCCATTTTGTTTTTAATGAATTCATCCCAGATATAATCAGATCATCAGAAATACCTAGAGAACAACCATGCCGAATTTGAATGCTATCCAAGTAACGGTTCATAAGTTATCGTGCCCACAGACTTTTTAGGTAGCCATCTTTTTTTAAATGGCTGCCCCAGCCATTTTTCACTAATGGATTCATTCTAAAAGGTTCACTGCAATTCAACCAACGGTTCACAAGTAAGACCTATGCTAGGGTGGTTCAAACTGATTTATGCATTTTTCTGACATATTACCTTTATGTTTTATATCACTAGACGGCAGCACATTCGCAGTGAAGATAGATGATTTTGCAAGACGATGCACAGGTGAATGTAGGTTTGTAAAATGACATAACATGAAAAACACCAAAATTGGAGAGCCAGTTTTTGCCTCTTCAACGACGATATTTTGATTAATAGTATAGCAATGATCAGGAGACCTCCACTAAAACCGCAGGTCGCTATCGTGGAGATCACCTTAGAAAGATAATAATAATAATAATAATAATGATAAGAAAATGATAAGAAAATGATAAGAAAAGCAATATAGAAATATACATGCAAGCAAAAAATAGTGGAGACTCTTCTTGTCCAAGTAGGTTGAGTTAAAAAAAACACGTTTTTTGAACTCTTATCATGTGCCACGAGTATACCCATATACATTTATACACATACCCAGCGAATACGAGGCGTCGACACAACGTTGGCTAAATGTTGTGCCGTATTTACTTTAATAGAAAGATTTTGAAAGTACAGAGGTGAGTTATTTTTTAGATATTTGTGAAAGAATTTCATCATGATCATACCTGGATTTTTTTTTTTAATTTTATCGAGGTTTTTATGCAATATGATTATCAATTATTCTCACTTCATCCAGCATAAACACTCGAAGTAATCCCCATATTATTAAACCTCAAAGATGCATGTGGTTTAAAAGCAATCTCATGTCGATAACGTAGGTATGCACTCCGAGCATCTTGTAGAGCATGAGGACTTTTTCATATCTCCTACCACGTCTAATACCCCTGGAGTTAGACATGCTAACACAGACTATGTGATTTAGTCAGACATGTTGCGTCTTTTTTTATTTTTGCCTCAAGGGATGTAATCTAGAATACGCCAAGAATAGTATGATCTATATGAGTGGAACCTAGAACAAATTCATAACAGGCTGAAAATTATACTAAAAGTCCTCGCGAATCCACCCCGGGTCATTTGATAATTTCAAGATGGCGCCCAAAAAGACCGCAAATTTCACTGTTTATTATATCTCGGGATTAGATCTCCATACAAACGTAAATAAAGAATTTAAACATGTATTTTTGGGGGCGAGGAATTCGCTTTTGACATTTTTAAAATAAAATAAAATTTTATTGTTAAGATTAAAAAAATATCATTAACAACGTCTGTTTTCCATATAGGTGGATTGATTTATGCAAACAACCACTCATACCCCCAAAATATTATAAAATAAGGTTTTCAAGTGGTTTTTGTCACCCATGGGATGTATGTGATCACAGGAAAAAAGTATAGCAAAATCTGACTACCGGAAAGGTGTTAAGTCCAAGATGACTGCCAATGACTCCAAAAGAAGGAAATTGCTATGAATAATCCCACGAAGAAAACTACGTGAAAACCTTATTTTGGAATGTATAACTGTTGTTTTATGTCTACTCAAGGTATAAAATGAGGTGAGATTCACTGGTACAATGTCCTGACGTCCGAATTATAACCATACTACAAACTGCATGTGTTTGTATAGTGATTTAGGTATAAGGTGTAAAAAGATCTCGGAGATAAAGCCGCTATTCTTTTATAACTGTAATTAGCTGAAATATGTGTGACTCATCACCATAAAAAGGCAGTATTGGTCAATATTGTGAAATTGACTTGATGGTATTTTCAAAAAGCACTGTTTGCTCTTTAAAAAATGCATGTCACAGTTGTTATGTAATCAAGGTCGAGTAATCACTGAATATAGGAGTTAAATGCTAAAAAAACAGTGCAATACAAGGAATATTGTGTTCATTGTGCTTACAGCTTTCATTTTATTTAGTTCTTCAATCCGGATAAAACATGTAGTCATAAACATTCCCCTTCATCGACATAAAAAAGGAAACCCCTTAAATGCTGAGCTCATGGTTTAAGGGCAACATGGAAGCATTATGGGGAAGGCAATGGGGATGCCTTAATAAACAAGGAAGCGGTGCTAAAGCCAGGCAACAAGTAGTTAAAGGGCGACGGAAAGGTGATAAATGGTTATGGGATACCTTAAAATGCGATAGAGTGGCGTCAAAAGGCGACGAGTAAGTGTTAAAGGATGACTAAGAGACATTGAATGGCGATGTGAATGTGTTGAAGGGTGTTTGGGAAGCGTTAGACAGCGACTGGGGGGGGGGGGGGGGCGTTAGGGGCAACGGGAAAGCATTCAAGGGCGATGGGGAGGTGTTGAAGAAAACTTTGTTCGGTCGAAAATAGCTAATTAACCTTATAACCACAAATATGACATTGAACCGTCGAAATAATACAAGCAATGCAATAAGATGACAACAAAAATATGTATTACATTTGCTTCTATTTTTATTTGTGGAAAATGTTTTTTGGATATGAGATTTTGGATCAAACTACTAACAGAAATAGATTTTACAGTCAAATCCAAATTAAAACAAGGTATTACATTGGTTGTTATTTTTATTTGTTAGAACCATTCCCTCGCTCATTTGACCCTAACATGGACTTAAATGTTTAAACACACATTTGAATCTCAATAACTGATTCTATCAGCTAATTATTAGCCTAATAAAACGAGTTAAACCTTACAGCGCGGGAACCGTCTTTAGTCGTCAGAATCTGACGACTAAAGTCGATTCCCGCAGTGTGAGAGTTAAAATATTTCTAATGGCCGGCACCCCATAACATAGGTATTCAAATGAATCAGAAAGAGCTGACTAAGACATTTATGATGATTTCAAATAATTAAAACCCTTTAGTCTCCATGATTTATACAAAATTAATTCAGCGTTGTACTGGCTAAAACGATTATAGTCGTGTTGAGCGCTCAAGGGTTAACATGTGGAGAGCTAAAGCAAGCATTATAAGTATTGAGAGTAAGAACAATACATAAGATCCGCTTAGAAACTTCGTATGGTTCGTATGGCTTCAGAATATGACTGCAGGAAGACAAAACACATTTTCTTTTCTCAAACCGATACTTTGGTGCATTTTTAGAAAAAATGACTGCCATGATGATCAAATATTAAATTTGCGAATTTAATATTGTCTTTTTTATAATCCTTGGCACAGAAAATGTATGTTTAGACAACAACAAAATTTGTCTATGTGGATTAGAAACTAAGATAATAAAACATGTATATTTCGGCGGCCATTTTTAAAAATGGCCACCATTAAGGTCAAAGGTCAGATTTGCGTATTTGTTTTTGTCTTTTTTGTAATACTTGGGCCTGAAAATGTATATTTAGACACCAAGATCATCTTTCCAAGTGATTTAGAAATTGAGATATTGCTACATGTATGTTCTGGGGGCCATTTTGAAAAATAGCCGCCATTAAGGTCAAGGATCAAATTTAAAATGGCCCTATAGCTAAAATTTACCACCATGGTATGTTCTCCTAGCATGCAAAATTCCATGTTTTTATCATTAAATGAACAAATTTTTTACCAGTCAGCCTAACTACTATAGCCGTTCTCATCTGTTTTATTATCTGTTTTGGAATAAAATGAGCAAATGTTTGGTCCAAATTAAACAAATATGAGTTATTTTCACCGACTTTAAGTTGTAGCGAGACACAACTTCAAGTGGCGAGGGGGGTTTGAATAAGATAACTTTTTACTAACATTTTAAAGGTTGAGAACTGTTCTCTAAAAGCAAATATAAAATTTCCGGGGTGTGTCAAATATAGTTGTTTAGCATTACAGGTGACTCTATTTTTTATTAGAAAATTATTATTAGACAAATGTGCTTAAGAAATAACTGTTGATATACCTGGCAGGGGTGGACTTTGTGGCAATCATGATTAAAACAGGGTGGTGGCTTAAATAACCATTGTGCTGCAGTCCTGGGTTTTCTTGATGTAGATAAGTGATGGCATTTCTAGGGATTTCAGGATGGACGAGCTAATGGTGTTAATAACACGGGTTGTTTGTTAGATCTCTGGATGACGGCAAGCAAGCCAGACGCCATTAGCAGGCAAGCCGACCAAGTCCTCTCTGGATGACGGCAAGCAAGCCTGACGCCATTAGCAGTCAAGCCGACCAAGTCCCGTAACAAGCCAGACGCCATTAGCAGTCAAGCCGACCAAGTCCTTTCTGGATGACGGCAAGCAAGCCAGACGCCATTAGCAGTCAAGCCGACCAAGTCCCGTAACAAGCCAGACGCCATTAGCAGTCAAGCCGACCAAGTCCTCTCTGGATGACGGCAAGCATGCCAGACGCCATTAGCAGTCAAGCCGACCAAGTCCTCTCTGGATGACGGCAAGCAAGCCTGGCGCCATTAGCAGTCAAGCCGACCAAGTCCTCTCTGGATGACGGCAAGCAAGCCTGACGCCATTAGCAGTCAAGCCGACCAAGTCCTCTCTGGATGACGGCAAGCAAGCCTGACGCCATTAGCAGTCAAGCCGACCAAGTCCTCTCTGGATGACGGCAAGCAAGCCTGACGCCATTAGCAGTCAAGCCGACCAAGTCCTCTCTGGATGACGGCAAGCAAGCCTGGCGCCATTAGCAGTCAAGCCGACCAAGTCCTATCTGGATGACGGCAAGCAAGCCAGACGCCATTAGCAGTCAAACCGACCAAGTCCTCTCTGGATGACGGCAAGCAAGCCTGACGCCATTAGCAGTCAAGCCGACCAAGTCCTCTCTGGATGACGGCAAGCAAGCCAGACGCCATTAGCAGTCAAGCCGACCAAGTCCTCTCTGGATGACGGCAAGCAAGCCAGACGCCATTAGCAGTCAAGCCGACCAAGTCCCGTAACAAGCCAGACGCCATTAGCAGTCAAGCCGACCAAGTCCTCTCTGGATGACGGCAAGCAAGCCAGACGCCATTAGCAGTCAAGCCGACCAAGTCCTCTCTGGATGACGGCAAGCAAGCCAGACGCCATTAGCAGTCAAGCCGACCAAATCCTCTCTGGATGACGGCAAGCAAGCCAGACGCCATTAGCAGTCAAGCCGACCAAGTCCTCTCTGGATGACGGCAAGCAAGCCAGACGCCATTAGCAGTCAAGCCGACCAAGTCCCGTAACAAGCCAGACGCCATTAGCAGTCAAGCCGACCAAGTCCTCTCTGGATGACGGCAAGCAAGCCACACGCTATTAGCAGTCAAGCCGACCAAGTCCTCTCTGGATGACGGCAAGCAAGCCAGACGCCATTAGCAGTCAAGCCGACCAAGTCCTCTCTAGATGACGGCAAGCAAGCCAGACGCCATTAGCAGTCAAGCCGACCAAGTCCTATCTGGATGACGGCAAGCAAGCCAGACGCCATCAGCAATCAAGCCGACCAAGTCCTCTCTGGATGGCGGCAAGCAAGCCTGACGCCATTAGCAGTCAAGCCGACCAAGTCCTCTCTGGATGACGGCAAGCAAGCCAGACGCCATTAGCAGTCAAGCCGACCAAGTCCCGTAACAAGCCAGACGCCATTAGCAGTCAAGCCGACCAAATCCTGTAAAATGACACGACGTGCAGCCTGAGTATGTCAATCAGTGCTAACAGCGGCACAGTGCCGGCTCAATGCTGGGCCAACGTCATGGATGTTAACCCAGCATTAAACTAACACTGTGTCTGTTCAGGAAGGGATGCAACCTTAAACTAGTACTGTGTGTGCTCAGGAAGGGGAGACACATTTCAGACGTGTTTAGAATCGTGAGAGATCGTGACGCATTCGTAATTCACGGCGAAAAAAAACAAGCGACAAGATGAGAGATAGCACGACACATCTGGTAGGCTAATGTTGGGGGTTGAACTGATGCAGGAGTTGTTTCCATAAAATCTGACCGTCACCGAGAAGAAAAGTAGCAAAACTGCATAACTATTTTGAATTCTGCACCATGCACCTGACACCTAATACTGGGAGAAAATATATCACATATACTTTTCCTAAAACATGTCAATTATTTTCAATATGCTCAATTACATTTTGTGTAAAATTATGTAACAATTTTATTAAATTCGTGGGGATTGCATTTCCCAATATTTGGTGAAAAGACCGAGTAAACAATATCAGAGAGGCGCTCGTTAGATCAGGTGAAATATTATTTATTTAAAAATGTCATGGGCATCATAGTTTCATAGATCGTTGCGTATTTAATAACAACATCATATCATATAACAGTTGATACACCTAGCAGAAAACAAATAAATGCAACAAAATTGACTTTAAAAATCTTGAACAGATTCTACACTCAAGACTTTAACACATTTTTTTTTCTACATGGTGATAATATTAACATAACAAATCATTTAAACACAAAGTAGGAGACTTCCACTAAGACTAAATTTTCGCTGGCGTAGATGTGATTAGCTTCTGTTGAATCCTGGCATTTTTATGAATAAGTTAAAATTGCATATAATAAAATAGGCTAAACATGTTATAGATTCCCACTCCAAATCTATCTACGCGGCATTAGACAATTTAAATTTCCAACAACTTGAAGTTGGTGGAAATGTGGGTGAAAAATATTACTAATTGTTTAATTTGTGACCAAGCATTTGCAAATGTTGATATTTAAACACCCATTTCATTCCCAATAACTGTGCTTTAACTTGCTAATCAAATAGATTATAAAGGAGTGGTGCGTAGCGGGTAAAAAGGTAACAATTCCACCTTCAAATGACGTCAGCTTCGCATGGATTAACAATAATGCCATGCAAATTAAAAAGGCAGCAACTGCTTACTTTAAATTCACTGTCTTTTGACTTTGCTGAATGTGGAAAATGTGTTAAATATAAATTTAAAAAAATCACTTAAAGCAGCCCCTTGGGATGGCATCAATTTTCGTTTTTAGTTTTGTAATGAAGTAGTGTATCCCCCAGATCATAATTTTATTTTTTTCAGAGTTTTTAGATTTTTATAAATATTTCTTATTAATATTTCCATAAAACCGCTTAAAACCCAAACAAACTTTGTGTATACCTAAACACATGCTGAAGGACGATTGAATGTTCCTACAGCACTGGGCCACATGTTGATGCCGTCGGCCCAGCGTTGGGCAGACAATAAGTGTTGCAGGTGTATCACCTCATGTCCTGACTATAAGACACCAATCAGACACCAATTAGCGGCGATTGCTTTGATCTCCTCGGCCTAGACGTGGGAATATGTGGTATGAAGTGCTGCATATTGCTGACTTGTTTTGTTTACATGGCAATATACGACCTGGAAATATAACTATTTCACTCTTTTTCGGTGCTTTAAAATTGTTTTTTGACTTTTTTGTATTTTTAGTCAAGATCAGTAGGCTATATGGCTTCATATAAGTTAAATTTTCAAAATTGACAACATTGAAAATGTCTCATCCCAAGGGGTCCCTTTAAGTTAAAAAGAATACTGGTATTAAAATAAGGATGTTGAATCGCTTACAGATCGACGGACGCAAATGCAGCGTCCTGGAGGCACGTGCAGGGGCTTTTGTGGTGATGGCCACATTTTCACCCATCAAAAGGCTATCGGCTTGGCCAGCGGGATCAAAGAATCAAGAACAGGGGATTCCGGGGCGAGGAGAATCCAACTAACCACGGATGGCGCCCCAACATTTGCTCAATGCTCCGCCAGCGTCTCCGAGGCTTGCTCAGCATTGTGCCAATGCTGGTCTGAAGGTCGCACGTCTGTTGGGAAGCCGTGCCTAATCTGTGTCGTTTTAAAATCCGCCGACTAATTGGCTGGAATTTGGTTAGGAGCAGACGACAGTGTTTGGAGGGCTGGATGTGGCTGGTCGACCTTGAGCTCCTGCAATGTCAGGAGAGCCTCCTCGGGAACCCTCACATGAGACGTGGGCTCCCGGGGACCGTGGGTGACACCACCCGATTTCTGTTTCCCTCTCCAGATCAGCGACAAAGATAATGTTTCTCACGTTGGTCCTGTGTACATGGTATAGTAGGCTTATGTTAATATTCCCATTTTCACACTCCTTCGGCATAAAATAACACACTCACAAAATATTTTAAATTAATTTTCAATACGATAACACAGATGAATGAATGAATGTCTTTATTGCCCCCAAAATGAAGATACGGTTCACATTATAATTATAGCAAGAATATATAGGTAAAAAGTACAATCGTAAAAGTATCACACATAATAAAAGATAATCACATATGTACATGTTGTATAAACATTATATTACTTATGAGAAAAAAAGTCAGCAATGACTTGAGTTATGTTAATAGAAACATCTATCTATAATAATAAAAATAAAAATAATAACAATTATTAACCATCCAATTTCAACGTATATACAATTCAGTGAAAACAACACGAATATTAATAAAAGGTGATTTCAAACAACAGTTAACTTATTTATATAACTCCAGGTGTAAAACATACTCTTGAATTAGCTAACTTTTCGCAAACAATTACATGCATATCAGCCATGAATTTAATTAGTTCTCCATATATGGGGAGCCATTCAGGGTCGAACACTACAGTAAGACCACTCAATATTAACTTCAGTTTTCGGTCGTGGCTGGCGAGGTTTAATGATAATGCCATGGCAGGTGGCATAACGTTAATACACCGACTCCACAAGTGAGATCTTTCTTGATCAAAAGAATTACACGTTAACAGAGCATGCTCTACACTGAGTCTTTCATAACTGGTACACAACGGACAGATCTGAATAGTTTTATTATATATTGTCATTTTGTTTTTATACACGGCGGTGCCACCAACTATTATACGAGCTACAATTTTGCATTTCCTTAACATAGACGGCCTTTGTTTTGCAACCTGCCAAAACCATACTACATTAAAAGTACAAACACATTTATTAAATATTTGTAGACTTGTATATATACACTGTGATATATTCCATCTATTTCGATACATTTCTGAAACTCTGTGTGTAGCAATGCACTTCCATTTTTCTTTGGTTATCTTCGTCGAGTTGAAGATAACATAGTGATTTACAAAATCTAGTAGATTGTATTTCTCACATGTGGCGTATAACCTAGAAATAGGACTGTTATAATCGGGATGGATTTCATTGACTAGTAGTTTCAGAAATATGTGTACAAATAGTTGCCTGACGAGTGAGTCATGTTTAAATGTTATAAGTTTATACACATAACACAACCTGCGGAGGTCAATTATGGCCTCAATGCTCAGCCAACCGAGCATTCCAGTGGCTGCCAGAGCAGGGCTATGACCTGGCAGCCCTTGAAACGCTCGGGCAGCCCATTCATGAGCTTTTTGGAACAATGAAATGTGTTGATCACTAATCCCCCAAACTTCGCACCCGTACAAAAGCCTGGGCAATGCCACAGCCCAGTAGAGTTTACTAGCCGTAATTGGATTAATACCCTGGGTTGCAGAAAGTTCTGTGTTGTCTAACCCTTTCATCGCAGAAGGTTTGCTCAGCCGCCACCGAAGCACACAGTGGTACACCTACATGTAAATGACCATCTACACACTGAAGTAATTGATTATCTAGCGTTATTTTACACGGCTGACCTTTCGTAATAAGATTAAATTCAACAATTCTGATCTTCGGAATACTCAAATTATATCTCCATTTTCTGCTGTGACATTTTGCTATATCAACTTTATGTTGTAAAGAAGTACTTGACTTAGATATAATCGCTACATCATCAGCAAACGCTGGGCAGGTTAATATGTGATTATTGATTTTCAAGGGGCAAGCTACATCTAACAGTTCTTCTAGTAGGTCATTATTATAAATACAATATAAATACATTGACATAACATCTCCCTGGTGGACTCCCTATCTCGGTGAAAACCATTCAGATAAAACTCCATCTATATTAACTGCACATCTAAAATCTGTGTAACTATTGAAAATAATGGCCCATAAAAGTTGTAAAAGTTTATATAACATTCCATTTATCCAAACACTATCAAAAGCTTTTTTGACATCAAGAAGGGCAACATACGTCGCACCATTATTATTAGCTATTGTTTCATGTAAAATAAGGGCTGTGGTCAAACTTGAACTACAATCATCTGCTATACCTTGCAGGGAAGAAACTTTATATTTATACCAGTGTTCGTAGCGTTTTAATAATAATTTATCGTACACTTTACTTAACGTACTTAGTAATGTTATACCTCTGCTGTTGTTTGGGTCGGATTGGTCTTTGTTACCTTTTGGTATCGGGACAATTACTCCACATTTGAGACTTTCTGGTCTGTACGTTAATAAGAGCATAGCTGAAAAGAGCCTACCTAAAACCAGATAAGTATTATTACTTGCGTATTTTAAATGTTCATTTGAAATACTATCGTATCCACACGCTTTATTTAGTTTTAAACTACGGGATATTTTTTCAACCTCGGTTGGTAAAATTATATCAATATTATCAGCAATATTATTTATATTTTTTTTTTATATTTGCTAGATCGGTAGTCACAGCATCGTCAACAGTGTTGGCAAAAGTGTCATCTTGGTTTTTTATATTAGGAGTATAAATTGACTCAAAATGAGCGCGCCACTCTTCTCTTATTGCCGTTTCATCTGTTACATACTCTCCATTATCTTTTTTAATTGGACATATATTATTTGTTTTACTCTTGGTCCTTTTTTTCACAAGCTGCCAAAAAAGTTTTTGGTCGATTTTCTCCGCTTCATCAATTTTAGAAATGTAGTTTAGTTCGTAGTTATACTGCTCCTGACGCTGTCTGCATCTAAGAGTTTTTTTACATTCTTTATATTTGACCCACAAGGCACTCGTGGCATCACGCGGTCTGCCAGCTGCAACCACTCTCACCAGGGTTGTCACCAGATGAATGTCTGCGCATGACTAGGGTTGTCACCAGATGGATGTCTGCGCATCACTAGGGTTGTCACCAGATGAATGTCTGTGCATCGCTAGGGTTGTCACCAGATGAATGTCTGCGCATGACTAGGGTTGTCACCTGATGAATGTCTGCGCATCGCTAGGGTTGCCACCTGAAGAATGTCTGCGCATCACTAGGGTTGTCACCTGATGAATGTCTGCGCATCACTAGGGTTGTCACCAGATGATTGTCTGCGCATCGCTAGGGTTGTCACCTGATGAATGTCTGCGCATGACTAGGGTTGTCACCTGATGAATGTCTGCGCATCGCTAGGGTTGTCACCTGATGAATGTCTGCGCATCACTAGGGTTGTCACCTGATGAATGTCTGCGCATCACTAGGGTTGTCACCTGATGAATGTCTGCGCATCGCTAGGGTTGTCACCAGATGATTGTCTGCGCATCGCTAGGGTTGTCATCTGATGAATGTCTGCGCATGACTAGGGTTGTCACCAGATGAATGTCTGCGCATCGCTAGGGTTGTCACCAGATGAATGTCTGCGCATCACTAGGGTTGTCACCTGATGAATGTCTGCGCATCGCTAGGGTTGTCACCTGATGAATGTCTGCGCATCGCTAGGGTTGTCACCTGATGAATGTCTGCGCATCACTAGGGTTGTCACCAGATGAATGTCTGCGCATGACTAGGGTTGTCACCTGATGAATGTCTGCGCATCGCTAGGGTTGTCACCAGATGAATGTCTGCGCATCACTAGGGTTGTCACCAGATGAATGTCTGCGCATCGCTAGGGTTGTCACCTGATGAATGTCTGCGCATCACTAGGGTTGTCACCAGATGAATGTCTGCGCATGACTAGGGTTGTCACCAGATGAATGTCTGCGCATCACTAGGGTTGTCACCTGATGAATGTCTGCGCATCACTAGGGTTGTCACCAGATGAATGTCTGCGCATCGCTAGGGTTGTCACCTGATGAATGTCTGCGCATGACTAGGGTTGTCACCAGATGAATGTTTGCGCATCACTAGGGTTGTCACCTGATGAATGTCTGCGCATCACTAGGGTTGTCATCTGATGAATGTCTGCGCATCACTAGGGTTGTCACCAGATGAATGTCTGCGCATGACTAGGGTTGTCACCTCATGAATGTCTGCGCATCACTAGGGTTGTCACCTGATGAATGTCTGCGCATCACTAGGGTTGTCACCAGATGAATGTCTGCGCATCGCTAGGGTTGTCATCTGATGAATGTCTGCGCATCGCTAGGGTTGTCATCTGATGAATGTCTGCGCATCGCTAGGGTTGTCACCAGATGAATGTTTGCGCATCACTAGGGTTGTCACCAGATGAATGTTTGCGCATCACTAGGGTTGTCACCAGATGAATGTTTGCGCATCACTAGGGTTGTCACCAGATGAATGTCTGCGCATCGCTAGGGTTGTCACCTGATGGATGTCTGCGCATCGCTAGGGTTGTCATCTGATGAATGTTTGCGCATCACTAGGGTTGTCACCTGATGAATGTCTGCGCATCGCTAGGGTTGTCACCTGATGGATGTCTGCGCATCGCTAGGGTTGTCATCTGATGAATGTTTGCGCATCACTAGGGTTGTCACCTGATGAATGTCTGCGCATCGCTAGGGTTGTCACCTGATGAATGTCTGCGCATCGCTAGGGTTGTCACCTGATGGATGTCTGCGCATCGCTAGGGTTGTCATCTGATGAATGTTTGCGCATCGCTAGGGTTGTCACCTGATGAATGTCTGCGCATCACTAGGGTTGTCATCTGATGAATGTCTGCGCATCGCTAGGGTTGTCACCTGATGAATGTCTGCGCATCACTAGGGTTGTCACCAGATGAATGTCTGCGCATCACTAGGGTTGTCATCTGATGAATGTCTGCGCATCGCTAGGGTTGTCACCTGATGAATGTCTGCGCATCACTAGGGTTGTCACCAGATGAATGTCTGCGCATCGCTAGGGTTGTCACCTGATGAATGTCTGCGCATGACTAGGGTTGTCACCAGATGAATGTCTGCGCATCGCTAGGGTTGTTGCTGTCACCCGCCCAATGCACTGTGGGTAGGCCTACAGCTGTTGAGGAAATGCCAGAGATGCGATTGCGATTTCTAAGTATAAAATAACGTATCATCATAGCTGGAAAACAACTATAACGTAGTTTATGTCATTTGAAGTGTTGTTTCTTCTATTATTGATTTCCAATATTTCCAATGGGCATTTCAATGATGATCACCATGGCAGTAAACCGGTATAATACAGTAGTCATTTCAATAATGACTACTGTAATATACTGGTTACTGCACTAGTGATCATTGCAGTAACCAGTATTATACAGTGGTCATTTCAATGATGATCACCATTGTACTAACCACTATAATACAATAGTCATTTCAATGATGATCACCATTGTACTAACCACTATAATACAATAGTCATTTCAATGATGATCACCATTGTACTAATCACTATAATACAGTAGTCATTTCAATGATGATCACCATTGTACTAATCACTATAATACAGTAGTCATTTCAATGATGGTCACCATTGTAGTAACCTGTATAATACAGTAGCAAGGACATAGTAGTCATTTCAATGATGATCACTATTGCAGTAAACAGTATAATACAGTAACAAGAATACAGTAGTCATTTCAATAACGGCCACTATTGCAGTAAACAGTATGATACAGTAGCAAGAATATTGAAGTCTTTTAAATTATGTTCACCCTTGCAATAAACAGTATAGGATAATACAGTAGCAATAATATAGTGGTCATTTCAATGATGGTCACTACTGCAGTAAACAGTATATTAAAGTAGCAATAACATAGTGGTCATTTCAATGATGGTCACTATTGCAGTAAAAAGTATAATACAGTAGCAATAATATAGCGGTCATTTTAAGATGGTCAATATTGCAGTACCAGTATAATACAGTAGCAAGAATTCAGTAGTCATTTCAATTATGGTCACCATTGTAGTAAACATTGCATATCAAATAATATAAACTTAAACAGAGTGACGACCATACCTTGCATTGGGTACTTTTTCGAACACTGACAAGGCTTGCTGTGCTTCTGAGCTTGGTCCTCCGTGAAATTAGGCGACACAAAAGAGTTTCATTAAACTTGAATTGGATTAGACATAGGTCAACTTTCAGATCTGTGTATCTGTTTCACTGACATCATTTTTTTTCTGGTAGATATACCGGTTAATTTCACTGATCCATATGAATCCAGTTGAGTGCGGTGGTTATGTCTGTTATGTGTATGTACACAGCCTGCACAAACTGACGAAAACTGGAAGAAGGTGGATGACGAACTGGACTGTTGACATGGTTGAGTTGCGCTGAGTTGCCTCACAAGTTGAATACTGGGTGTAGAGCTCTGATCTGCAAGTGAATTTTTGGTCGCAGTTGTGTCTCGCTATCGCCACCCACGGCTTCAAGTGAATGGAACCGTATATCAATGTCAGATAATAAAGACACGGCACCAAGCGTTAACACAGTGACGTACCATAGCCGACATCAGAGCACCAGGCGTTAACACAGAGACGTACCATAACCGACATGAATGCACCAAGCGTTAACACAGAGAACTACCATAACCGACATCAGGGCTCCAGGCGTTAACACAGAGACGTACCATAGCCGACATCAGGGCACCAGGCGTTAACACAGAGACGTACCATAACCGACATCAGGGAACCAGGCGTTGACATAGAGATGTACCATAGCCGACATCAGGGCACCAGGCGTTAACACATAGACGTACCATAGCCAACATCAGGGCACCAGGCGTTGACACTGAGATGTACCATAGCCGACATCAAGGCACCAGGCGTTAACACAGACGTACCATAGCCAACATCAGGGCACCAGGCGTTGACACAGAGACGTACCATAGCCGACATCAGGATACCAGGCGTTACCACAGAGAACTACCATAGCCGACATCAGGGCACCAGGCGTTAACTCAGAGACGTACCATAACCGACTTGAATGCACCAAGCGTTAACACAGAGAACTACCATAACCGACATCAGGGCACCAGGCGTTAACACAGAGACGTACCATAGCCGACATCAAGGCACCAGGCGTTAACACAGACGTACCATAGCCAACATCAGGGCACCAGGCGTTGACACAGAGACGTACCATAGCCGACATCAGGATACCAGGCGTTACCACAGAGAACTACCATAGCCGACATCAGGGCACCAGGCGTTAACTCAGAGACGTACCATAACCGACTTGAATGCACCAAGCGTTAACACAGAGAACTACCATAACCGACATCAGGGCACCAGGCGTTAACACAGAGACGTACCATAGCCGACATCAAGGCACCAGGCGTTACCACAGAGAACTACCATAGCCGACATCAAGGCACCAGGCGTTAACACAGAGACGTACCATAACCGACATGAATGCACTAAGCGTTAACACAGAGAACTACCATAACCGACATCAGGGCACCAGGCGTTAACACAGAGACGTACCATAGCCGACATCAAGGCACCAGGCGTTACCACAGAGAACTACCATAGCCGACATCAAGGCACCAGGCGTTAACACAGAGACGTACCATAACCGACATGAATGCACCAAGCGTTAACACAGAGAACTACCATAACCGACATCAGGGCACCAGGCGTTAACACAGAGACGTACCATAGCCGTCATCAGGGCACCAGGCGTTAACACAGAGACGTACCATAACCGACATCAGGGCACCAGGCGTTAACATAGAGATGTACCATAGCCGACATCAGGGCACCAGGCGTTAACATAGAGACGTCCCATAGCTGACATCAGGGCACCAGGCGTTAACACAGAGACGTACCATAGCCGACATCAGGGCACCAGGCGTTGACAAAGAGAAGTACCATAGCCGACATCAGGGCACCCAGCGTTAACATAGAGATGTACCATAGCCGACATCAGGGCACCAGGCGTTGACAAAGAGAAGTACCATAGCCGACATCAAGGCACCAGGCGTTAACACAGACGTACCATAGCCAACATCAGGGCACCAGGCGTTGACACAGAGACGTACCATAGCCGACATCAGGATACCAGGCGTTACCACAGAGAACTACCATAGCCGACATCAGGGCACCAGGCGTTAACTCAGAGACGTACCATAACCGACTTGAATGCACCAAGCGTTAACACAGAGAACTACCATAACCGACATCAGGGCACCAGGCGTTAACACAGAGACGTACCATAGCCGACATCAAGGCACCAGGCGTTACCACAGAGAACTACCATAGCCGACATCAAGGCACCAGGCGTTAACACAGAGACGTACCATAACCGACATGAATGCACTAAGCGTTAACACAGAGAACTACCATAACCGACATCAGGGCACCAGGCGTTAACACAGAGACGTACCATAGCCGACATAAAGGCACCAGGCGTTACCACAGAGAACTACCATAGCCGACATCAAGGCACCAGGCGTTAACACAGAGACGTACCATAACCGACATGAATGCACCAAGCGTTAACACAGAGAACTACCATAACCGACATCAGGGCACCAGGCGTTAACACAGAGACGTACCATAGCCGTCATCAGGGCACCAGGCGTTAACACAGAGACGTACCATAACCGACATCAGGGCACCAGGCGTTAACATAGAGATGTACCATAGCCGACATCAGGGCACCAGGCGTTAACATAGAGACGTCCCATAGCTGACATCAGGGCACCAGGCGTTAACACAGAGACGTACCATAGCCGACATCAGGGCACCAGGCGTTGACAAAGAGAAGTACCATAGCCGACATCAGGGCACCCAGCGTTAACATAGAGATGTACCATAGCCGACATCAGGGCACCAGGCGTTGACAAAGAGAAGTACCATAGCCGACATCAAGGCACCAGGCGTTGAAACAGAGTAGTACCATAGCCGACATCAGGGCACCCATCGTTAACATAGACAAGTACCATAGCCGACATCAGGGCACCAGGCGTTAACATAGAGATGTACCATAGCCGACATCAAGGCACCCAGCGTTAACATAGAGAAGTACCATAGCCGACATCAGGGCACCAGGCGTTAACATAGAGATGTACCATAGCCGACATCAAGGCACCAGGCGTTGAAACAGAGAAGTACCATAGCCGACATCAGGGCACCCAGCGTTAACATAGAGACGTACCATAGCCGACATCAGGGCACCAGGCGTTAACATAGAGACGTCCCATAGCTGACATCAGGGCACCAGGCGTTAACACAGAGACGTACCATAGCCGACATCAGGGCACCAGGCGTTGACATAGAGAAGTACCATAGCCGACATCAGGGCACCCAGCGTTAACATAGAGATGTACCATAGCCGACATCAGGGCACCAGGCGTTGACATAGAGATGTACCATAGCCGACATCAGAGCACCAGGCGTTAACACAGAGACGTACCATAGCCGACATCAGGGCACCCAGCGTTAACATAGAGACGTACCATAGCCGACATCAGGGCACCCAGCGTTAACATAGAGACGTACCATAGCCGACATCAGGGCACCCAGCGTTAACATAGAGATGTACCATAGCCGACATCAGGGCACCAGGCGTTGACAAAGAGATGTACCATAGCCGACATCAGGGCACCAGGCGTTAACATAGAGATGTACCATAGCCGACATCAGGGCACCAGGCGTTGACATAGAGATGTACCATAGCCGACATCAGGGCACCCAGCGTTAACATAGAGATGTACCATAGCCAACATCAGGGCACCAGGCGTTGACATAGAGAAGTACCATAGCCGACATCAGGGCACCAGGCGTTAACATAGAGATGTACCATAGCCGACATCAGGGCACCAGGCGTTAACACAGAGAAGTACCATAGCCGACGAAGTCTTTTCTGTCCTGGAATAATAGGTCCGCATAAACTCTGTATTGATTGGGACAATTGATCATGATATTGCGATGACAACGGAAATCCTATTTTGGATTATGTCCCCTTGAAGAGTAGGTAAAGATCATCCATCTTTGAACTTGGCTCCATAGTCCCGAAGCATGTATGCATTTGGTGTCAATGAACATAAAATGGACCCATAATACGTAAATGTAGGTAATAAACTTGTACAAATCGATCTACATGTATGACGATATGTAGATCATAATTTAGATGTTATGATGACTTATTTGGTATTTGTATGATATCGTAAAAGGTAACTACTTAGTTTGGTGTTGTCGTATTATCATATGTTAATCCAAAATATAGTTTAAATGTCAATTGTCACGGCGGTCATTTGGAAATGATGCAATTTATCTACTTCCCGGGATCCTATTTTGGCAGACATTTTTTCCGGGGATGTCAATGATACAAGGAACACGGTATAATAGAAAAACGCCTTTGTTGCAATTTTATTGGGATCATACCGTAGATTGATCGGTCTAATTAGTCAGTACTTAGTTTAAAATATGACTGACCACCCACATCACGCAACCTTGTAACGTTATTGAGGATAGCATCAGGCTATACGGAGGGCGTTACTCTGTGGCAGCATACAATTAGACAGCAGTGTTTATTTAAAGGGCAAACCGAAATGTCAATGCTGGATACAATACCCTAATCATAGCAAATTTGTTCATGTACTCTCCCACCCCCACCTCCTCCCTAGCTAAAGAAAATGTTGATTTCACAACAAAATAATTTCACACCAGTTACCAGGACCATGTGACCATCTGTCTGAATCAATGTTGGCTGAGTTTTGGGCCAGCATCGTGACTTGCTGCTATCTTACTTGTTAATATCATGGGATACTTAGTACGAGTTTGTTATTGCCACCTAGTGAGTGATACAACATAACAAATAATGCAGCGTCACCTAGTGAAAGAGTATGGTGGCGACCGCATCTGTTAATTCTTTCTGGGGTTCTGTCTCAAATATTAGGGAAGATATGATAACATCAGTGATGATGTTATGGCGGCCATTTTGGATTTTGTATGATCATGTAATTATGTCGTGTAGAGGTATCGTGTGCTTATCACATCCCTTGATACCGCAAACATAAGGTTTGGTAAAATAATCTTGTCTCTATCTCAATTATTGCTGAAGATATGATAATTTTAGTGATTTCATGGCGGCCATTTTAAATTTTGCCTGATGACAAGGTTTAGACACCCATATGCGAACTGGATCGAACTGTTTCTTATTCTATGGTATATTCTGAACATTTTCACATGGCACCAGTACATAATGTCTGTAATTTGCTGATTCAGCAGGGTGTACTTCCCCGGTGTATGTGCGTAGACAGAACAAGTGATATGATAAGCCCAGCCATATGGTACCAGTAATAATGTCTGTAATTGGCTGATTTAGCAGGGTGTACTTCCCCGGTGTATGTGCGTAGACAGAACAAGTGATATGATAAGCCCAGCCATATGGCACCAGTAATAATGTCTGTAATTGGCTGATTTAGCAGGGTGTACTTCCCCGGTGTATGTGCGTAGACAGAACAAGTGATATGATAAGCCCAGCCATATGGCACCAGTAATAATGTCTGTAATTGGCTGATTTAGCAGGGTGTACTTCCCCGGTGTATGTGCGTAGACAGAACAAGTGATATGATAAGCCCAGCCATATGGCACCAGTAATAATGTCTGTAATTGGCTGATTTAGCAGGGTGTACTTCCCCGGTGTATGTGCGTAGACAGAACAAGTGATATGATAAGCCCAGCCATATGGTACCAGTAATAATGTCTGTAATTGGCTGATTCAGCAGGGTGTACTTACCCGGTGTATGTGCGTAGACAGAACAAGTGAAATTACCAATGTACTTAGATGTGAAGTTACACATAACACAACGAGTGCCACACTATCAATCAGCATGTATATCTTACATGAGGTTTTTACCATCGCCTTCGTCATCTCCAGAGTCTTCGTCCTCTTCATCCTTTTAGTGATGTGGCGGCCTCTCACACCTTTTGCCGAGGTTACAGCAACATCTCATGCTCGGTGCAGGTCATACGTCGGCTTCCATGTTCAAGCCATGGGTCACACAACCAAATTGCTTGGTTGTGTGCCCACAGGACTATCGTCGCAGTGCAACTTGTGTAGGTGGCAACCTCTCTGACTCGGCCTGTCAAGATAACTTTTTTTTAAATGGCTCCAGAGAATGTAACAGTAATAATAAACATTTATATCATATAGAGTTCCCATGAGCGAAAAATCCTGCTGGTATTCACAAAAAAACGTTGGAAAATTGAGGGATAAAATACAAGCTTAGTGCTTTGTTGTACATTTCGTATTTAACAGAAATAAAATATTATATATAAAGCCCTTGATAGTGACTTTCAACAGATATCAAATATGTTGGTGCATTTTTTTAATTTGGGTACCCATTGGGCAAAAATGTGAAACACGATCGATTATCCCGAGCTGGAAGAAAAGTGTCTAAATTATACATCTAACCAACAGTGTGTAATATGTTATTTTTTATTATTCTTTTTATACCAAATGAGTTTATTTTAAGTTAACAATAGTTTTGGAACATGTTTGAATCAAAACTAATCATTTAAATACCCGTTAACTTGTATCGCATGTTTTTTGCCGATTTATCAGTCGACACTCAACCGATTTTCATGAAAATTTGCGTGTCACATCAGTAAATATTGTATAGCTAAAAAGTTGGACCATCTGGCATGTAATGCAATCCAGAGCTAAAAACAAACTTTAATTTAACCAGTTTATTGAGTTTATAAAGGGACGTTGTAATTTCAAATTTACTACATGTCAAATGGTCTAACCTTTGAACTACATTATAATTTTCACGATAGTCGCCGCGTGACGCGAAAATAGTCATTGCAAAATTTCATCAAAATCGGTTGAGAATTGACTGAGAAATCGGCGAAAAACATACGATACAAGTTAATCTGACGGCGTGTATAGTAGAGTCATTTTTGCAGGATCCGTGACCATGTTCTTCTTACCTTTGTTTATCGATTGATTTTTCAACTAAAACCCTTTAGAAAAAAAATATAGCTCTCATGTACCTTCTAAAATTAAAGGGAACATTTTGAAAATGGCGGTTTTTAAAAATGGCCGCCATCGCCATTTTGAAAAATATAAAATGCGATAACTCTGGACGTTACCAAGCTATAAAGATAAGTAATATATCAAATTCTACTATTTTTGACATGACAAATTCAATGGAATGCTTATTTTTTAGATTTAGGACCATCTCTAAATCCAAAATGGCCGGCATCGCCATTTTGAAAAAAAAAGAAAAAAAACGTTTTGGCATGACCAATGCAATGGAAGGAATATTTCTTGTACCATCTTGACCATCTTGACCTCTAAACCCAAAGTGGCCGCCATCGCCATTTTGAAAAAACAAAAAAATACCATCACTCTGTAACTAAACATGCTATAAAGATACATAGTATGTCAAATTCTATATATTAAAAGATAAGATTTATTTATAGTCGCAAGTGTACACTCAAATTCAATGGAAGGTATATTTTTGTATTTGGGAACATCTTGACCTCTAAATCCAAAATCGCCAATTTCGCCATTTAAAAAAAATAATAAAAATACGATAACACGGTACTAAAACATGCCATAAAGATAACATACTGACTGTTCAGTGTGAATCACTCCACCATGTGAAGGATACGAGCATCGTCGTACTTTTCCTGTCCCGCGAGAATGTAAAGATAAATAATATGTCAAATTCTAATATTTTTGGCATGACAAATTCAACTGAAGGGCTACTTTTGTATTTTGGACCATCTTGACCTATAAATCCAAAAATTGCCGCCTTCTTAAATTTGAAGAAAAACAATACGATAAATTCGGTAAGTAAACATGCTATAAGGATCATATATTAAATTCTACTAGTTTTGGCATAACAGATCCGATGAAATAGTTATTTTTTTAGATTTTAGATCATCTTGACCTCTAAATACAAAATGGCCACAGCCGCTAATTTGAAAAAAATACGTAAGTAAACATGCTAAAAGGATAAATATTATGTCAGATTCAAGCACAAGTCCAATGGAAGGTAATGTGGGACAATCCGGCGCTCTAAATTAAAGTGGCTGCCATCGTCATTTTGAAAATACAAAGCATAAGATAACTCAGTAATTAAACAACATATACAGATAAATGGTGTGTTTAATGTCTAAAACCATCCTGAGCTCAATCCAGCATAAAACATATGATAACTCGATAAGAAAATTTTAAAAATAACATGCCAAAATCTACAATTTTTGTCATGACAAATTCAATGTAATGGCTATTTGTAGAGCTGGAAGCATCCTCTGCGATTGACATCTTTTAATATCTCTGTCACTACAGAAGTCACTGACTGAGCTGCACTCGCTGACCAGCTGCACTCGCTGATCCACTACTGTCTTCACTTTCACTACTACTGTCTGTGACGATGCACTCTGCCTTAGGATTTGTAGACAAGGTTATAAATGGTGGCAGTGGAGGCAGGGTATGCCGCACAGGAAGACATATATAGTCCATTCATGCCAGCCATGAGTTATCGGAGAGGGGTGATTGTAAGGTTGGTAATGTGTTTCCACATATGCAAGATATCAAATATATTGATATGGCTCAAAATTTGACTACTTATCGGGCAAAACTATTAGATACAGTCGATTTTCACGAGCACAGAGCAGGGCGCGCAAATTTTATGTCCAACCAAAAAAGCATGTATAGTTTTCACATAACTCATTACTTTTTTTCCAAATGAGTTTATTTTAAGTCAACAATAGTTCTAGAACATGTGTGGAGCAAAATTGAACATTTATACCATACACAAATCAGCTGAGAGAAAAATAGTTTGACTATTTACTGAAAAAGTATGAAAAAAGAGGTAAAAGTAGACGTTAAAATTCCAACTTAAAGCTCTATTGTGCATTTGTCGATGATCGGACACAAAATATTTTACATCCATGTGAAAGCCTGTGTCAGTAGCTTTCTATTGATATTAAATATATTGATATAGCTTTGATTCAGTGGTCAAAAATGTGTAATGCACTCGATTTTTCAAAATCGGACCAAAATCGCACAAAGTTCATGTACATTTTTGGCCATATTTCAGTAAAGCAGCAGCAGTTACCTGATCAACAGGTTGATTCTGGCCCCTGAGTGGACCAGCTATTTGAAAATAATAGTGGCTTGAATTCCCCTTCCTGGTAACACAATACCCCCAGCCATGTCTGATCTAAACGATCTTAACTGCGAAAATAAAAAGTATTTTTTAACTAGAGTCAATATCAAAGAATAGGTTCTCTCCTTTATTTCAAATGATGCACACATAATTTTATGCTGGCACTATTTATGATAGCGATGAGACGACATGCTGTAGTAACAAACATTTTTATTCGTTTCGTTGCCAATTCTATTATACAAACTAAATTGCATATTAAATAGTAGACCATGTCATAAATTCACACTTCTGCAGATTGTCCAATAGTGCTGACTACTAAACAGTATTCAGAACATAGTTGTAAAATAACGCAAACAAATGTTATTCATTTTTTTTCAACTTTGCCAGTGAGCCAGATCAGAACTCGAAACATTTGGATTGAGTATTAAAGCCTAATTCACGACAGTATATGATCATGACAATGACGGTATAAACAGTTTAGGGCCGCACGCGAAAACTTTAATAAGATACCTTAGCGCGCAAACGGTCACTTCTTATCCTTCAACAATATACTGTAGTAATGGTAGGGAGCTTTCATTCCGGGGGCATTACATTTTGTGAAAGCGCATGTTAACATGGTAAAGGTCATGATAAAACGTTTTTATTTGTGAGTGCGTTAATCATTACTTATTTGTTTATCTAGCGACATACAAACATGATAAAGTCTGTATCGATACATTAGCAAGATCCATGTTCATTTCAAGGTATCAATAAACCCATCTATACGCACTGGTAAGTATCGATAAACCCATTTATACGCACTGGTAAGTATCATTAAAACCATTTATACGCACTGGTAAGTATCGATAAACCCATTTATACGCACTGGTAAGTATCGATAAACCAATTTATACGCACTGGTAAGTATCAAAAAACCCATTTATACGCACTGGTAAGTATCGATAAACCCAGTTATACGCCCTGGTAAGTATCGAAAAACCCATTTTTACGCACTGGTAAGTATCAATAAACCCATTTATACGCACTGGTAAGTATCAATAAACCCATTTATACGCACTGCTAAGTATCGATAAACCCATTTATACGCACTGGTAAGTATCAATAAACCCATTTATACGCACTGGTAAGTATCGATAAACCCATTTATACGCACTGCTAAGTATCGATAAACCCGTTTATACGCACTGTTAAGTATCGATAAACCCATTTATACGCCCTGGTAAGTATCGAAAAACCCATTTATACGCACTGTTAAGTATCGATAAACCCATTTATACGCACTGGTACGTATCAGTAAGCCCATTTTTACGCACTGGTAAGTATCAATAAACCCATTTATACGCACTGGTAAGTATCGATAAGCCCATTTTTACGCACTGGTAAGTATCAATAAACCCATTTATACGCACTGGTTAGTATCAATAAACCCATTTATACGCACTGGTAAGTATCGATAAACCCATTTATACGCACTGGTAAGTATCAATAAACCCATTTATACGCACTGGTAAGTATCGATAAACCCATTTATACGCACTGGTAAGTATCAATAAACCCATTTATACGCACTGCTAAGTATCAATAAACCCATTTTTACGCACTTGTAAGTATCGACAAACCCATTTATACGCACTGGTAAGTATCAATAAACCCATTTATACGCACTGCTAAGTATCGATAAACCCATTTATACGCACTGGTAAGTATCGACAAACCCATTTATACGCACTGCTAAGTATCGATAAACCCATTTATACGCACTGGTAAGTATCGACAAACCCATTTTTACGCCCTGGTAAGTATCGATAAACCCATTTATACGCACTGCTAAGTATCGATAAACCCATTTATACGCACTGGTAAGTATCGACAAACCCATTTATACGCACTGGTAAGTATCGACAAACCCATTTATACGCACTGGTAAGTATCAATAAACCCATTTATACGCACTGGTAAGTATCAATAAGTCCATTTTTACGCCCTGGTAAGTATCGATAAACCCATTTATACGCACTGCTAAGTATCAATAAACCCATTTATACGCACTGGTAAGTATCAAATAAACCCATTTATACGCACTGCTAAGTATCGATAAACCCATTTATACGCACTGGTAAGTATCAATAAACCCATTTTTACGCACTGGTAAGTATGAATAAGCCCATTTTTACGCACTGTAAGTATAAGTAAACTCATTTTTACGCACTGGTAAGTATCAATAAACCCATTTTTACGCACTGGTAAGTATTAATAAACCCATTTTTACGCACTGGTAGGTATCAATAAACCCATTTTTACGCACTGGTAGGTATCAATAAACCCATTTTCACGCACTGGTAAGTATCAATAAACCCATTTATACGCACTGGTAAGTATCAATAAACCCATTTTACGCACTGGTAAGTATCAATAAACCCATTTATACGCACTGATAAGTATCGATAAGCCCATTTATACGCACTGGTAAGTATCAATAAATCCATTTATACGCACTGGTAAGTATCAATAAATCCATTTATACGCACTGGTAAGTATCAATAAACCCATTTATACGCACTGGTAAGTATCAATAACCCCATTTATACGCACTGGTAAGTATCAATAAATCCATTAATACGCACTGGTAAGTATCAATAAATCCATTTATACGCACTGGTAGGTATCGATAAATCCATTTATACGCACTGGTAAGTATCAATAAATCCATTTATACGCACTGGTAAGTATCAATAAATCCATTTATACGCACTGGTAGGTATCGAAAATCCCATTTATACGCACTGGTAGGTATCGATAAATCCATTTATACGCACTGGTAAGTATCAATAAATCCATTTATACGCACTGGTAAGTATCAATAAATCCATTTATACGCACTGGTAGGTATCGAAAAACCCATTTATACGCACTGGTAGGTATCAATAAACCCATTTATACGCACTGGTAGGTATCAATAAACCCATTTATACGCATTGGTAGGTATCAATAAACCCATTTACACGCACTGGTAGGTATCAATAAACCCATTTATACGCACTGGTAGGTATCAATAAACCCATTTATACGCACTGGTAGGTATCAATAAACCCATTTTTACACACTGGTAAGTATCGATAAACCCATTTTTACGCACTGGTAAGTATCAATAAACCCATTTATAAGTTAAATATAAATAAACTTATTTATACGAACTGGTAAATATCAATAAACCCATTCTATACATGCAAAGAAATGATACAGTAGACTGCGTATATAGCAGACACAGTTATGGAGTTAGCATATTATAATAGATTATACCGCGCCTAAAGTTGTAACGCCCCGCATATCAGCCCGACCTTATTGTACTCTCCAGAGGGTTATGGTTCCTGTAGCGTACCGGGGTCGCATACCCAAGGTACCATACAGGACCCATAACCCGAGGGAAAGACTTTTAGGGAGGGCTGATGTGAGGGATGATACAGCTTTAGCCATGGTAGGCCTATTGTCTTTTCATCTCATACCAACATTTTAAGCAAAGTCGGCCTAGACCAGAGAACTGCAATTTAGAATAAAATAAGCATAAGCCTAGGCCTCTAACAGTGACATGTAACATTCCATAGTTAATGCTAGGATTAGTAGCAAGAGTCTACCATATATTCACTTTTCAAGTTCAGTGGCGAAATAATTCTTTCCAACCTGTGATCAGATGCAATAATATGTAGGCCTATGGATTGCTTACCGAATTATCACACTTGTCAGAGGCACACCTGGCGGCAGAAGTGACAGAGGAGGGGGGGAGGGGGTCTGCCAGATAAAGGAAGTGTGGCGATTAGATTTTGCCGCCGAGCAAGACAGTTGGCAAAAGCCAGAGCGGCTATTGCTGACTACAGAACAAAGAGCTGGTAAAAAGGTTCAAGGTTCTACCAGTGACTACGATTCAATCCTGAGATCAATCGATCTCAAGATAGACTTAATAGCCGCTGATTCATTAAATTCACAACATTTAGACCAACTGCTACCTGTCTACAGTCCACTGTACACACCATCACAGGTGAGCGTTCACACTTCAAAGCAAGCAACGGGCCACACACTAATCCTGTGTGACAAACCGCAGCAAACTGCCTAACAACACAATACAGTCCACTGTACTGTGTTAACAGGACACCAAATTACTAAATTCTAAATTCTATTTCGCTCTATCATTAGCATGGCTAAAGATAAAGCAGGTTTAGTCGACCTCCGCTCTTTTAAGAGCGTGGCTGTCTCGATCAAGGATCGAGGAGTCAAGAAGGTCTGGAGTCAGATTGGAAAGCTCAGTCCCTTGGGGAGGGACGAGCTCTCCAGGCTCCTCATCGCCAATTCTTTAGTGGTCGATGAGGAGAAAGGTAAGCTAGACAAGGCAGAAGGGGGGGCGCCCCAGAGAAAGACTACAAAAGACCGGAGCTACGCCGAAGCAATGGCAGGGCCCGCTGTGGGACAACCACCCACAGGGGCCCCAGGTAAAAAAGTAAGTATTAACCAGCGGGTTAAAAGTAAGGTTCCAGTACAGGAACCAGTTCAGGGTCCAGTACAGGCCCCTGTCCTTGATTTACCTACTCCTAAAACGTCCAAGGTTAATGAAAAGGTTAATGGTAAACTAGTCATTAGAAATAAGGCTAGAAAACGTAACTTGGACTTCCGCAAGGAATCAGGTAACCACTTGGCAGTATCGGAGCCGGTCAACTCCCCTGCCAAGAGGATTAAGGTACAGGTAAAACCTAATACTGTAGATCTCTCATCTACAGTGGAAACCCGCGAGGACGCCCCGTGGGTGGATGAAGAGGACATGGAAGAGGCCACCGTGTACGTCCCGGCGGCCGGGGAGGGTGGACTGCCTTCACCCTCTCTTGATCAACCAGAGGACGGCGAATGTACAGACGACGGCAGCGACTTCACTCTAGTTGAGAGCAAACAGCAGGAAAAAGCCAGGCGTAAGCAACAGAGTGAAGAAGACCACAGCAGGCTAGACGAGATGGGCCGACGACTCCAAGCTCTAGGAGAGAAAAAGTATAATGAGCATTTGTTACTGCCAGCCAGGAAGCCCGTGGTGGGGGTTGACCTCCCTGCCCGGTATTTTGCAAACCCATCTCTCTTCATAGAAGACATGGCAGCCAAAGGTATAAAGGTAAGGGAGACCCGTCCCACTAGGGGAGGGCACCTCCTTATTTTCGCAGAGACCGTAGGAGACCAAGGTAAATTATTAGACATTAAACGAAATGACAGTGGCTACTATCGGCGCCCAATTTCAGCAGCAGATAGAGACAAGGACAGCAAGAAGAGCATAGTAGTCACTGGAGTCATGCCAACAGTTTCCGAAGAGGATGTCCGTCGCTCTATTCAGGAAAATCAAGGTTTGAATGTTACAGCAACAAGGTTGATCAACAAAGCGTCAGGAAACAGCATCCACAAGGTAAAGGTGACATTCGACACAGAAGAAGACAAGTCCAAGGTTGACATCAGGAAGAGAGTAATGATCGGCAACACCTCATGTAAGATCGAGGACTACAAGAAGAAGACTCGAACCCTGCAATGTTTCAAGTGCCAACGCTATGGACACAGTCAACTGCAGTGTTACGCCTCTGAGCGATGCGGGAGATGTGCTGGCCCCCACAGCCGGAGAGACTGCAACTCACGTAATATCAAATGTGCTAACTGCTCAGGAGACCACATGTCAACAGACGACCGCTGTCCCAGGGCTACCAACTTTAGAGACAGGATCAACAACAAGAGAGTAGGACAAGTAAACAGAGGAAAAGACGAAGTTAGACGACGGGGGCCAGAGAAAGAAAGACACATCTCGCGTCCAGCTCCTCAGAGACCCCAGAAAGAAGTAAGTATTGATTCAAATTTTTCTAAGAAAAACCTAACCCGTCTATCCATTAGTTTGTCCACACAGATGCTGAGAATCCTGATGAGTCAAGAGAGTGGAAAGCTGAGATTAGAACACATCCCAAGCATCATCAACGACGCAGTCAACTGGGCGTTTGCAGCTGAAGTAGACATCGAGACCGTGTGGACCAACCTAAATACACTTAAGTGGTAAGACAACCTTTCACTTTTTCAACTAACTAACCTAGAGACCCGTTAGGGACCGCTCTAAAAGTACAGTACAGTACTTAGCGACTCACACAGCATGGACAACAACAATATTTTCAAAACAGACAACATTAAATTATTCCACATTAATATAAACGGCCTACATGGTAGAAAAGCTGAATTAATTAACTATTTAAACGACTGTAAACCTCATTTTGTAACGTTAAATGAGACTAAACTACGAGAACAAACTATAATTAGGATACCAAACTACCACCTAGTGAGAAAAGATAGAACTATACCAAAAAATAATGATAAAAAGAACGATAAAAATAAAAATAAAGAAAACCGAAATCTCGGAGGAGGAGTAGGAATACTAATTAGAAAAGACATAAAATATAATGAAATAGACACGTCAGATTTCGAAGAAGAATTTCTAGCAATTAATTTCAAATCTCAGGGCAAAACTATAGCCCTGGCCACAATATACAACCCGCCAGGCAACACGCCTAATAAAAATAACTTCAAACACATATTAAAATCACACCCACTCGCCATATTTATGGGAGACTATAATTGTAAACATGTATTTTTTGGATGTAAAAAAGCAAATAAAGAAGGTGACATTCTATTCGATATATTAGAAGAATTAGAACTGTTAATAACAAATGACGACACCCCAACCCATAGACCAGGCACCAACATAGGGGATTTATTAGATCTAGCAATAGTCAGCCGCCAGATGGCGCCTAGAATAGAATCATGTGAAATAGGACAAGATATAGGCAGTGACCACCTTCCAGTTCACTTAACCCTAACATCCCCAGAAATCCAAAAGCAAAATCAAAAAGAAATACTACAATATGAAAAAACAGACTGGAAAAGATTAAATAAACACATAGAACATAATTTAGAAAAAAGCAAAGCGGAAACCCCTCTTGAAATAGATAGAGACAGTGACGTCCTAATAAACGCAATCAACGAAGGGTTAAATAAATCATGCCCTAAAGCAAAAATAAAAGACAGGGCCTTCTACATATCTGAAGAAACTATTAAATTAATTAAATTAAAAAGACAGATCAGACGTCAAGCCCAAAAAACACAAGACCCCGAGCTTAAAAATCTATACAACCAGCTAGACACGCTAGTCAAAAAAGCAATACAAGATGATAAAAGAAAAGAATGGGAAAAAACCACCAAGCTCCTAGACGAAACCAAAGATTGTAGATTATATTGGAGAACTATCAATAATATAAACGGAAATAAATCAAAGGGTGTCTCAAAACCTATTATACAGGAAGATGGCTCCTTAACTAAAAACGACCTTGAAAAGGCCAACACATTTGCAAAAAGCTTAGGAAAAATACATAACACACACGAAGGGGATATTTTTGATAAAGACTTCAAAATTGAAGTCGAAAATAAAATCGACCAAAACTCCAACCTATTTTCGCCCCTTAGTGATAATAAAAATGAGCCAGGGGACGACAATCCAATCATGAGAGAAATCACAGTATCTGAAATAAAACTTCAATTAAATAAAACTAAAGGTAAATCAGCGCCAGGCGCCGATGGAATAAAATATCCAATTCTGAAAAAATGTCCAAATATAGTATTTGAAAATCTAGCACATATCTATAACCAATGCTTAAATATCGGTTACTTCCCGAAAAAATGGAAAGAAGCCACAGGTACAATGATACCCAAACCTAAAAAAGACCCAAAAATAGTCACAAACTACAGGCCCATAAGCCTACTTAGTTGTGTAGGAAAACTTTTTGAAAAAATATTAGCCAACAGAATACGAAGTAAACTAGAGGAAGAAAATTTCTTTAACTTATGGCAGATAGGATACAGAAATAAAAGATGCGCAATGGAACATGTACTAAGACTAGTAGACGATGCCCAAATAGCCCAGACAAAAAACCAAGTAGGAGCTGCTGTCTTCATAGACGTAGAAAAAGCATTTGATTCAGTATGGCACGACGGCCTAAAATACAAGTTAATGAACAGTAACCTGCCTCGAAAAATAGTCAGACTAATGGCATCATTTATCACAAACAGGAAAATAGCAGTAAACATAAACGGAACAATATCTGACCAAATCCCACTAAATGCGGGTACACCTCAGGGCTCGGTCCTCAGCCCTCTTCTCTTTTTAATATATGTGAATGATATACCAATAGATCCACTAAACAACAATGTCAGTGTATCCCAATTCGCTGATGACTTAGGATTCTGGACCTTTGCCAAAAACGGCAGAATAATTCAATATAGATTGGCAAAAACACTATCAGATTTAGAAATTTGGTGTTCCAAATGGAGGATAAAACTGAACGCGAAAAAAACACAATTACTACTAATCAGACAAACAAAACAAAGAAATCTAAACATAAATCTAGAATTATTTGGTGAAAAATTAATAAATACAGACAATACAAAACTCCTCGGAGTCACACTAGAAGAAAATTTAAGCTTTAAAGCCCACATAGATGATATAGCAAAAAGAGGACGAATGCGCCTAAATCTTTTAAAAATTTTAAGTGGGACTACATGGGGCTGTAAACCACAGACTCTCATGAGACTGTATAAGGCATATATAAGGCCAGTATTAGAGTACGGCGCTATAGTTATGCTTTCAGCTAAAGACCAAGCAATTAAAAAACTCCAGATTATTCAAAATAAAGCTATTAAAATAGCATTCAGATTACATCCACGATCCAGGACCAAAGAAATTCACAAATTGGCTGAGATTCCACTGATAAAAACCAGGCTTGAAGAATTATCCACCAATTTCATCTGTTCACTAAATGAAAATTCAGAATTATTTAAACAACAAAATATAATTCGTGCAGCACGAATAAAAAGAGGTCACAAAACGCTACTAGATAAACTCCAGAATATTTATAAAGAACATCATAATTGAATTAATATTACTGACACTGCATGCTAGTCTGTGTTTTAGACGGAGGGGTGGACTGGCGACTGCTGCCTGAGCTGTCAGTTAAGGTCAGGTCTGTTTTGACGGCAGCGGCAAGGCGAGACGTGCCACACGACAACAGACAAACTAGTCACTAAATCGGTGTCGGGCCAATGTCGGCCCAACGCTTACGGCGTTGGGCCGGCATCGGATCGATACCCCTCAGCTGGCCTGTGGCGTATCCACACACACCAGGCGGGCTTTGTCTACGGCAACTCAGCAGTCCCAGCAGAAGAATGCAAGACATTGGGGTGACTGCGGGCCAATGTCGATCCAACGCTTCCAGCGTTGGGCCGGCATTGAACCGCCGCCTCTACGCGGACACAGTGGCAACATACCAACCATCATACTCTGCCATCAGCTTGCACACCTGCACAATCACACTATACAGCATGTAAACAATACACGCCAAGACGGCAACACAACAGGCACCTTGAATTAACACTCTGACACCCAAATCAAAAGAAACACAAATAACAACATGACATACACTATACCGGTGCTCAACTTATGATAACCCTCAGGTAGTCAGAGCGCTGGTTAGGGTATTTTAATACCCTGGTGGCTTTGAAAAGAATTCTAAAACAGCGCAAGTAACTTGATTCCACAATCAAGCTAATCCGCTGCTATTTCCAATCTTTATTATTCCAACTCTACCGTACAGTTTTCGGAACTCTGGCAATCAAATCAATTCAAATATCTTCATGGCTCTCTTGGCTTCTACCTGGCGGGCTAGTGTATGTGACTGGCAACGGATTGGTAAGTGCATCAACACCAGGGTTCAATTCAGATCAAATTAGATCGTATTAGATCAACCATTGAGCAATGAAGCATGGAATGAGTACCGTCCTCTAGCAATTACTGCAACAGTCGACATTTCTAATGTCGCGCTGTATAAGCCAGTAGCAGGGTAGATTTAACCAACCATGCACACAGCTCAATGCAAAAATTTGAAATTGAAAATTTTTTTCAACAGACGGGCCACTAGCCCTTTAATTTCAAGCGATTCTTAGACATTCATAATTATATGGAAGTCTAATTAAGCTGCAAAATTCATTTCAACTGCTTTTCACATTCAGAGAATAAAATTATAGTTCGAGATGGAGATCAGAGATACGAGGATAGCAAATGGCTTATTTCAACACCTCTTTCTTTAAACGACCCTTGGAATCCCAAGGTCATCAAATTCAATTTCAGCTTTCCAGGTTCCAGTCCTCCTTTCCACCCAGACATTTTGTATACAGAAGGAATTGGTAGGCTAAAAAGGGCTCACTAACAAGAGATCCTAATGCCATTATCTCACTCTCAGCACCCTTCGGGTGCTAGGGTTCTACACACACTAGTTACGTCAGTAGACGCGGGCGTGCACGAGACATAGACCCAATTTTGCTGTAGTGTGGGGCCTACGTCCTAGACGAATGACCAGCAATGAGCCAATCGTAGGTTCGTCTGTGTAGCGTGTGTGCACGATGATGTTCAACCAGTAGGCCAAGAGTATCAGGGTATGTCTGAGTGAAAGCTGAAACAAATTCATAACAAGCTGAAAATTTCAGACAGTGTTCAGAAAACTATCCCCTACGTATTAGATAATTATTGAAGAACACGGTATTATTAGAAAGAAGCCTCTGAGGGCGGAGCCCGAAGAGTCTACTTTCTAATAATACCGTGTTCTGAACTGATTATCGGAACCAGAACCCCTCTCCTGTGTCTATCCCACCCTTAAACTCCAAAAAATTTCATGAACCTAAGTTTTTGTTTATTGTGGAAATTTGGACACGCCCATTTATAGGGGAGGGGCTGTGTGCCATTGAATCTGATGACAAAAATAAACCTGGTGTCATTTAGAAAAAAATAATAGTTGCTGGTGAGACGTGCTTCATCACAGTGATGTTTCACAGTCCTTAATAAAAATGAGGTATGTACAATATAAAACAATTTATGTTAATTTGAATGTTTTCAACGTGATATTTATATATATATATATATATTTAATCATTTATCATGTTTCTATTCATGTTTATTTATCTTTGACATTCACCATCAAACTAATAGTCAATGGGTTATACAAATCATAAACAAATCAAGAGAATAAAATATAAATTCTGGTATTGATCAGCATAAAAATCAATGCTGGGTCATTATTATATCCCATCGATCAGGATACATTCAAATTATGTCGATTAAATGCTTGGCCAGCATCGCAGAAGGTGGACCATCAATAAACCAACATTGTTTAGAAGTAGATAAGCGCTGTTTTTTACTTAATAGCAGGAAAAAAAATCTATTCAAATCTGACTAACCGAAAGGTGTTAAAACCAAGAGCATAGACATGTATACACCGGAAAAAATGGAGCACGCATAATACCTCGTTAAGGTGTGATTTTGACTAGATAATCTTATTCTGGTAGGTTACTAACGATTATTGTTTTGCTACTTGTACTGCTCAAGGTAAAAAAAGTGTCATTTCTAATGAAGAATTACAAGGAATAACAAATGAGGATGCGCTAAAAGGCGACGAAGAGGCGTCAACGGGCAATTTTGAAGCGTTAAATGACGACGAATAGGCGTTCAAATTCGACTGGGTGTGTTAAAATGTGGTAGAGAGGCGCTGAAGGGCGACGCTGAGGCGGTAAGGAGTGACGTAGAAGCGTTAAAGAGTGATTGGACATAAAAAACTTTAAAGGGGATGGGAAGCACAATTTTTAGTCAAAATTAAGTTAAAACAAGATATTACATTGGTTAAAATTTACGACTCGACATTCAAGATTACCTTTAATCATCAAAAATCATACTCCCCAAATTTTGCTCTAGGAATTTACTTTTTGATATATAAGATGTCCTCGGAATCACCAAATGAATCACGACAAATGGATTCTCTATTCAAAAGCACATGAAAATAAGTATTACACTTGCTATACTATGATATTGTCAAAAGAATCCTCATGCAAGCCTCATCGTCCACAGTGTAAATAAATCAAGTTATCATCGTCCACGTGGTAAATAAATCAAATCCCCATCGTCTACAGATTAATGAATCAAATCCTCATTCTCCTCAGGGTGAATAAATCAAGTCCTCATCGTCCTCAGGGTAAGTCAATCAAGTCCTCATCGTTCTCATGGTAAATAAATCAAGTCCTCATCGTCCTCATGGTAAATAAATCAACTCTTCATCGTTCACGGGTAAATAAATCAAGTCCTCATCATCCACGGGGTAAATACATCGAATCCTCGTCGTCCACGGGGTAAATAATTTAGGTCCTCATCGTCCACAGGGTAAATAAATCAAGTCCTCATCGTCCTCATGGTAAATAAATCAAATCCTCATTTTCCTCAGGGTAAGTGAATCAAATCCTCATCGTTCTCATGGTAAATAAATCAAGTCCTCATCGTTCTCATGGTAAATAAATTAAGTCCTCATCGTCCACAGGGTAAATAAATCAAGTCCTCATCGTCCACGGGGTAAATAAATCAAGTCCTCATCGTTCTCATGGTAAATAAATTAAGTCCTCATCGTCCACAGGGTAAATAAATCAAGTCCTCATCGTCCACGGGTAAATAAATCAAGTCCTCATCGTTCACGGGTAAATAAATCAAGTCCTCATCATCCACGGGGTAAATAAATCGAATCCTCATCGTCCACAGGGTAAATAAATCAAGTCCTCATCGTCCTCATGGTAAATTAATCAAGTAATCGTCTATAGGAGAAATAAATTAAATCCTCACGGCCACAGGGTAAATAAATCAAGTCCTCATCGCCCACGGGGTAAATAAATCAAGTCCTCATCGCCCACGGGGTAAATAAATCAAGTCCTCAGCGTCCACTGGGTAAATAAATCAATTCCTCATCGTCCTCATGGTAAATAAGTCAAGTCCTCATCGTCCTCATGGTAAATAAATCAACTCCTCATCGTCCACGGGGTAAATAAATTAAGTCCTCATCGTCCTCATGATAAATAAATCAAGTCCTCATCGTTCACGCCCCCTCCACGTGTGAAAGTCAGTATTGTGGGGAGCCCCCGTGACCGAGAGGTAGCGTGCTCGGCCTCAGACCGCCAGGGCTTGAATTTCGAATCCTGTGTCTGGAGGACAGTGTCATCTCAATCATCACACCATCCTCAGGAGGTTCTCCTGGCCCAGTTTAGCCTATATGTACACAAAGGTGGCCTAAAGCCCGATTCATTTCATTTTCATTTCATCGTCCACGGGGTAAATAAATCAATTCCTCATCGTCCTCATGGTAAATAAATCAAGTCCTCATCGTCCTCATGGTGAATAAATCAAGTCCTCATCGTCCACGGGGTAAATAAATCAAGTCCTCATCGTCCACGGGGTAAATAAATCAACTCCTCATCGTCCACGGGGTAAATAAATTAAGTCCTCATCGTCCACAGGGTAAATAAATCAAGTCCTCATCGTCATCATGGTAAATAAATCAAGCTCTCATCATTCACAGGATAAATAAATCAACTCCTCATCGTCCTCATGGTAAATAAATCAAATCCTAATCGTCCTCATGGTAAATAAATCAACTCCTCATCGTCCACGGGGTAAATAAATTAAGTCCTCATCGTCCACAGGGTAAATACATCAAGTCCTCATCGTCCACGGGGTAGATAAATCAAGTCCTCATCGTCATCATGGTAAATAAATCAAGCTCTCATCGTTCACAGGATAAATAAATCAACTCCTCATCGTCCTCATGGTAAATAAATCAAATCCTAATCGTCCTCATGATAAATAAATCAAGTCCTCATCGTCCACGGGGTAAATAAATCAAGTCCTCATCGTCCACAGGGTAAATACATCAAGTCCTCATCGTCCACGGGGTAAATAAATCAAGTCCTCATCGTCCTCATGGTAAATAAATCAAATCCTCATCGTCCTCATGGTAAATAAATCAAATCCTCATCGTCCTCATGGTAAATAAATCAAATCTTCATCGTCCACAGGGTAAATAAATCAAGTCCTCATCGTCATCATGGTAAATAAATCAAGTCCTCATCGTCATCATGGTAAATACATCATGTCTTCATCGTCCACGGGGTAAATAAATCGAATCCTCATCGTCCTCATGGTAAATATATCAAGTCCTCATCGTCCACTGGGTAAATAAATCAAGTCCTCATCGTCCTCATGGTAAATAAATCAATTCCTCATCGTCCACGGGGTAAATAAATCGAATCCTCATTGTCTTCATGGTAAATAAATCACGTCCTCATCGTCCACAGGGTAAATAAATCAAGTCCTCATCGTCCACAGGGTAAATAAATCAAGTCATTTCATAATCGTCTTGGGTCATTGACCTTGATTTGCACTTTTTACAACAACGAGCGAGCGCAAGTAAGGTTTGTTTGAAAATCGGCCATGAAATGAACAAGCAGAGAGGTTTGATGATTGTGGAAATTGCTGTTAAAAACATACAAATCTCAAGTGACATAAACACCGCTGACAGTGACAGTATACCTTCAAATCCGATAATTAGCTCGAATAATTTTAGAATGAAGCCCGGCATGTTCAGAACCAATATCACAATGAATAAGGGGTTACACGTTGTGCACATACTTTGCTCGATCTTCATAGCCACCTTCTTAGTGCAACGACTGACACGAACTAATGACTCGCTGTCATCTGTGTTTATGCGAATGACAATTCTCTTCTCAGCATACATTTTATAGCCGATGACGATAGCCAGCATGATATTTGGTAGAATTTCATTGAAGAACATATCCAGTTTTTGTAGCAAAAAAATTACGAGAGTGTATTGAAACAGAGGGATACAAGCCACATCAACCTCGAGGTCTACATTATCATACAATAGAGAAATATTCAAATACACCATCACAGAAATGAGAGCCACTGCTACCACTAGAGTGCGCCCCAGTGGCTTGCATCTGGTGTCAATTGACCAACAATTATTGGCTCTAAGCATCATCCAGGCTAATATCCTGTCTAGTGAGAGGCAAGGTGTATACCATCTTCGTAAAAACATAGATGCATTGGCAGCTAGACTGTAAGCTTGGCACCAACCTCGGTTGCGGTAGGTACGAATTCCAATAGAGTCCAACCATGTCACACTGAATACAACCAGACAGAACAAATCGGCAAACAGCATCGCCAGTAGCAGTAGCTTGTAGATTCCATGTGATGCTTGTATCTTCAGGAGCACCACTATTCCAATCAGATTGCTTGCTATCCCGACTACTGCTATTATGGGAGCTACGTATACTCTCAAACTGACAAGGCGATGCAGCAGCTCAGAGTCTCCTACTGCAAAACTTTGATTTAAAAACGTTGATGCATTTGCAGGTGACATAGTCAGATTTGTCTCATTAAATTGAGCTTCCATTTCTGTAGATCTATTCTGCAATCTTGTGCTATCTGAAACAAAGAACACGTTACTCTCACCATTCAGGCTGTAATTGCACTCCGGCTAAAACCCTCACCTGAATTGTTACATACATAACGATGACTGTAATGGGTAGAATAATTTATTTGCAAATAATTATATCTTCTATGACATCCTGCTGCCGTGCAAAGTCAAAGTGCGGTGTCTGGTTACTTGTAAAGAGTTATGAAGGAAACTTGCTTACTTGTAGAATAGGTATTTTGGCTTTACAGAGAGAGCAGCATGGTCATTTGATAACTCTGTTGATATGTTAAATCTGCTCAGCTCCTACGTCATGCATATTGCATTGAGGATTACATCAAGTGGCACGTGGCATAATGACATGTAGAAGAAACAACTAGCTGGCAATGAAGATGACAATGGCCTTCATCCAGATTTTTCAGTAACAAGGAATGAGTGGTATATTTCAGTTTCTTGAAACATATAATATTTTTTGAACAGGCCTATATCCATAAAGTGGTGTTGCGTTTCTTTTTTTGCTAAGTGTATATAAAAGTACAAAAACAATCAGTGTGGTCGTCTGATCTCTGAAATTTAAAGTCTGAAGTCCGAATTCTATAGTCTGAAGTTTAAAATTCCATTTTAAAATGGCGGCCAAAAAAACAAAAGCATTAAAAATAACCCTCAAAAAATCAAAATGGCTGCCACAAAAATCATAAAACCAAACATTACTGTCACTTGAAAAGTCACAATTCCTTTCGAGTTTTGATTGTTTGTTGTTGGGGTTTGCTGAGTTTAAATGTTCAGAGGTATGTCCTGGTGAAATTGAGTGTTCATAATCGTGTTCATAGTGCAACAGGTGGCACATCACAAAACAGATAGCATGCACTATATCATCTGACAGGCCAATTGTGATTAAACGTTGGCGTTTGTACATGGATATCCGAACTATACACATTTTTGTTCACTCTGTGTATGTACAGGACGTAGAGGAATCGTAACATGGAAAAACTCTTGTGTGAAAACATCTGATTGTGAGATATAACAAATTAAGATGAATTATGTCAGCTGCTACCAATGACACCAACGAATGTGGACAAATTAAGATGAATTACACCAACTGCTACTAATGAAAACAACGCATGAGAGCAAATTAAGATGAATTACACCAGCCGCTACTGATGAAAACAACTAGTGATAACAAATTAAGCTGAAATACACCAGCTGCTACCAATGAATGATAACAAATGAAGATGAATTACACCAGCACCATCTAATGGAAACAACGAGTGAGATCAAATTTAGCTGAACTACACCAGCCGCTACTAATAAAAACAACACGTGTGACGAAAGATGAATTACGCCAGCTGCTACTAATAAAAACAACGAGTGAGAACAAATTAAAATGAATACCAACAATTGCTACCAATGAAAACAACGAGTGAGAATAAATTAAGATGAAATAACCAGTTGCTACAAATGAAAACAACGAGTGAGAACAAATTAGGCTGAATTACACAAGCCGCTAATAATGAAACAACACGTGAGAACAAAGATGAATTATGCCATCTGACACTGATGAAAACAACACGTAAGACGAAAATTAGTGGACGAAAACGTCTGACAAAACAAGTATGCAGTCATGACTTACCGTGTTTGACTTCAATTTTGATTCTGTTAAATATAGTTGTGCTCTGTTACCGTGCTAGTATTATGGGTTTGAAAAATGTAGCTATTATTTCGTTACCGTGCTAGCATAGGTTTGAAAAATGTAGCTATTCTTCTGCCACCGTGCTATTATGGGTTCGAATCTTCTTGCTGTTCTTTCATCTTCTTTCTACACTGACTGACATCTTCAGTGTAGTCATCGTGCGTGTAGATGCCGCACCCACAGCGGTCTGTCCACACCCGTCTTATGACCTTCTGCGACGTCTGCATAATGCTGAATCTTACGCATGTTACACGTAACAGTTATCTCGTCTTCGACACCAGCCCAACATTAACCCTTAGAGCGCTGAATTAATTTGTAAAAACACATCGCAACCAAAGGGTTTTTTTCAATTTGAAATCATCACAAATGTGTTAGTTAGCTCTTTCTGATTCATTTGAATACCTATGTTATGGGTCTACGGCCGTTAGAAATATGTTGATTCTTACAGTGCGGGGATCGACTTCAGTCGTCAGAATCTGACGACTGAAGTCGATCCCCGCGCTGTAAGGGTAAACTCAGCATAGGCACAACGCCTCGTGTGTGCCGGGTAGCAACAGTAGACAGACACTGGCACCATCATTGGCCCAGTATGAACTTCTGTTTTCGGGTAGTATTTGTCCTGAACATGCCAGTTGATTATTTGTGTAACATATTTGCAACGGATATACCCATGTAGCATGTTTACCACGGGCACCATCAACAACTGATAATATACTCAATTAGCATGGACAGCATTGATAAAAAATATAACCATATCAACATGTACATCATCAAAAACGGATACACTCAACATGGACAGTGTCGAACCACTGAATTATCAATATATTTAAACTACAAAACTAAATATGGTGAACTATTATTTTTGTCATCAGTTAGGCCTACACGCGACGACCATGAGATGCATCACGGTTAGTGTGTGATTATACGAAATAATATATATTCCCTTCCCATTGTTATTACTATTCAAGAAAAATGTGAAAAGGCGATAATTTATATACAAAAATGCAATTAAATGTATACCATTTATTTTCTCTCTCACATCATCTCAAAAAATATAGCTTCCCAAGTTGCCAAAATAAGAGCTTTGGGATTGGAATGGTTTGTGAAGATGGTAATTATAAACAATTATTGCATCATGAGTAGACCAAATATATCCCTTGTCGAGTCGCTAAGAGTCGCATTACCGGCACTAAAGCTGACTACACACCTGTCTTAAGCCGAAAATGACGGAAACACTCGATGACCACACCTCTCTTACGGCGAAAATGATGGACGCAGTCGAGGCACTCGGCCATTACATTGATGATGAGCAATTAGCCTTAGCAGTGACATCACAACATAGATCACAATGTGTATGTAATGCCAAACTAAAATCGCCTCGTCAATTCTTTTTTTGCATTGTGCGGTTCACTCAATTGGCTCGAATGCTATTTAACTCGTTTATGCAAATTTATCTTAGATCATGTTTATATCTCCTCCTCCCCCCCCCCCCATGTTGTTAACTATTTGACAGATCTCTATGATATTACACGTTATAGAAACCAAGCTGTTACCTATTTGACAGATTGCTTGCTATTACATGTTATAGAGACCAAGTTGTTAACTATTTGACAAATCTCTTGATATTACATGTTATAGAGACCAAGTTGTTAACTATTTGACAGATCTCTCGATATTACATGTTATAGAGACCTAGCTGTTAACTATTTGACAGATCTCTTGATATTACATGTTATAGAGACCTAGCTGTTAACTATTTGACATATCTCTATAATATTACATGTTATAGAGACCAAGTTTTTAACTATTTGACAGATCTCTATGATATTTAGAAGACACTGTGTGAAAAATATCATCAATATTGGTTGATAAGTATTCACAGAGGAATCGAAGAAAACCCTATTCTCGGGCTTAAATAAACAGACTATATATAAGATATGCAAACGGTGTTCATACGAGTGCGATATGGAAAAATACAGAACTCGTTCAATGAATAAGGTGTGAGCCTTTGGGCGAACACCTTATTCATTGAACATGTGCTGTATTTTCACATATCGCACGAAAAATGAACACCGTTTGTATTTTCTCATACGATAAACTCACACATGACATATCCAACCATATGCCTACATTGTGATCAATCTACAGCTAGAGTGCGAATTGGCTGATACCAATATACGTCTCATAGTGAAAACCAATGCACAGAGTGTTAGAACAATTATTGTAACTGCCTGTCGCCTCCTATTATATATTTTTTTTTGCATAAACATATTTATTCATTCAGGATTACAAACAGGTTTCTGGCCACAAAGTGGGTCTCCTGTGAATGAATAATGAGAGATGCCTGAAATAATGTATGGATCAATTAGCAAAAATCTAATTTCTGAATCGAAGTTTGGAGCAGTATAATACTGTAATTTATCTTTAATATATACTGGTGTTTGTTATGAAAGTATGAATGGCAGAACATTTATTTTTATTTGAAATACATCTGGAAGTAAAAGTGTTAGCTGCTCTCGTGAAAAAGTTAACTCAGAGCCCAAGATGGCTCAGGCTCCACTTTTCTCTGGGCCAACATCTGTTTTATCGAGTAAGCCACTTGCGCCAGTCGGCTCCTTACCGTCGACCGTCTCATTTTGAAATTGTTTGACTGAGCGACTTATAGCACAGGTAGAATTGACAGTAATGTCTGTACGAATACTATCATCACAGGGTTCTACAGAGCCCTTGTCACAGTCAATAACTACCGCGCGAGTATTATCGTCGCAGAGTTTTTTACCACCGTCAAAAACATATATCTCCCGACATTAAATCATTTCCTAATATCATACCAATTCCCTTCACTGGAATATTAGATCCAACAGCGACTTTTTTTTGGCCAATCAAAAATGGACAATATAAAAACACTCTGTAGATGGGCAGGTAAGAAAAAACATGTATTGATTCAACTCACATAAAAGGGTAGGTATAATATTTTTGGGCGATTCGTCTTTATCTCTACAATTATTATCACAATGTTTGGTTTCAATTTGATTAAACGTCCTAAGGGGTTTGTCAAATTAAAAAAAATCCAAAAATCCGAGAAAAACTCGGATTGGTCAGACTACACCCACCCACCCCCATCCAAGTTTTTTTTTTTTTTAAACATTTGGAAATATGAAAACAACACAAAAAACAACAACAACAAAATTAAACAAAAAAAATCGAGTTGGGGCTTGACCCACCCACCCACTTCCGAGTTTTTCTCGGATTTTTGGATTTTTTTTAACTTGACAAAACCCCTAACCGAATTCTAGTGTGATGCCTACACTCAGGTCCAGTGGAAATATGTTTGCGGACTTAATGTTTTTTTGAAAAGATTTGCCTTCAAAAATTCTCAGTTGTACTTTTTGTAATATCAGTATATACTTTATTCTAAACAAGAATCGTGCTTGGAAGAACACTGCTCCTGTACCTGGATGCTCGACATTTTATGTGTTTCAAATTATGTATGTTTCTAGTAGCATACGTATGCATGGATTACTTCATTGCCATTACCATTTCAGTATTCATGTTTATTTCGCAGTCTCCCCCCCCCCCTGTACTTTTTTAAACTGAGACGTGCGTACTCACGAGGCTTTCGAATGAGCTCGGCCTCAAGACAACAGCTAAAAATAGGAACGACCTTTTTATTTTGACCGTTTATACGGGGCCACCCCTGAACATGTCTAATATTATTGGGAAGGGTTACGCAAGCGTCTGTCGTTGATGTTCTAAATAACCAATATGCACTTGCAATATATAATATAACAGATGATTGAATTCCCGTTCTAATGACATATTTCACATTGCGGTAGAATAGGTAGTCGTCTCTTAAAATACGCTCAAGCATGATTTTTTTGTATAAAATTAGCAAAATCAATAACAAAACAAACGATTCAATATTGTGAAAGGAAACTACCCATTGAAAAATATTTTTTTCTCGCAATTTTTGTGCATAGTTTTTTATCCATTTGTTTTTACATAATTTATGTGGGCTGAATTGAAATTTGTTGGATAACATTCTATATTTGGTGACCTTAACCTTCAAACTAGCAAAACAATAATGGCTGCCAAAATGGAAGGAAACTCCCATATTTGTTATGGTTTGTCAAACAGGAAAGCACAATTTATGGTTTCAGCAAGATTTTTGTCTTTGAAAATCATATTTGACCTTTAAATACAAGATATTGGAAAAAAACGTTGTCGACGAGTAAATTTAAATGAAAAAAATTCAAACTGGCCGCGACATTCACCTTCATATGAGCAAAAAAAACAAAATGGCTATCAAAATGTAAATTAAAATTCTTTTTTTTTATTATTTGTGGCTCGAGACGGCTAAGGTTATGATTTCTGTATGACTTTGGGGCTGAAACACACATGGTTATTTTTTATCATCTGACCTATATGTTATCGCAAAATCCAAGATGGTCGTCTTTTTACATATGTACAATTGAAATAATGATGCCATTCTAAATACTAAACACACCAAAGCATGTTAAAAAATATCGTGCTTAAGCAGAGTTTCGAATGCCTTGTAGGCCAATCTGAGGTATTACCTAGTCTATTTTGTAAATTTCCATTAAACAAATGTTGTTTTTCATAGTTCAGATGCATAAAAAAACACATTTTTTGTCCGTAACCATTCTCAATTCAAAGGTCAAATATAGGTAATTTTTTTTTCAAAAAACATGACAGATAAATTGATCAACTCCAAATCATGCAGAAACCGAAAATTAACGTTATTGTGCAACAAGAATATAGAAAAGATGTGGTTTTGGCGGCCATTTTTTATTTTGATTATTTGAAGGTACTCCGCCATCAAATAAGCAAAAAACACCAAATATAGAATGTTATCCGACAGATTCGAGCTCAGCACACCCGAATTTTGTAAAAACAAGTAACAAAAAATATGCGCCTAAATATCGAGCAAAGCTCAATGTTTCATATTTCAGCCCAAGATAAATACAGACATTTTCAAAAAAGCTGCAATATCCTCTCATTTAAATATGTCATGTACCGATCTAAATGCCACTCAGTTTTAAGTATTTACATATCTGCGTTCAGAAAAAAATATGTCAAATATAGATATGGTCATTAATTATGGTTTAATAAGTCGTTTCCAATGGTCATGTTGACTAGCTTGTTTTGTTGTCGATTCTGATTATTTTGCATAAAAAAAATGTTTCAGCGTATTTGTAGAGGTAACTCTTTGATCAATGTATTACATCATTGGAACGAGAATTTAATTACCTTTATGGTATATTGAATGTGTAAATTCGCATATCAGAACAGCAACGATAGACGTTTGCGTAACCCCACCCCCTACGTTTAGACAGGTTTAAGGGTACCCCGATATAAGCGGTCAAAATATAAAGTTCTTACCTATTTTTTGCTGTTAACATCTCATTTCATAGTTTGGACATATCAAAGTAGAAAAAAGTTGGTGTGGGTGTGTTGTGGGGGGGGGGAGGGGTTGGGTACACGTAGGGTGGTTGTAGCCCATGGCCTATAAAGCCAAGCCTTGCCGTATTAGCCATATCAGCCACCTATTGGGTAGGTAGGAAAATTAAGATATTGAATATTCATTAGTTTTTCAACAAAATGTTAATTAGAGGTTGGTCAGCTATCATCGACGTTGGCTCAACATTAATCTAACCCCGACTTGTAGCGTCTCGTGTCTGGTGGGATGCAGTGGGAGTTGTCTGTCACATTTCCGGTGAATTTCTCGGCCAGCAGCCATGCGTTGTTTATGTAGGGCCGGTGGCGTAGGCAGTAGCCCCATATTAAAGCAGGGCTCATGCCAGAGGTCAAATTGAAGTAAAAAAAATAATCTTTCTAGAAAGTCCCCACTCCATTAGGTGGTTTTGACGCCATTTCAGAAAGGTCTGTCTGTGACCTCGGGAGTAGCGAGCTTTGCGTGAGAAGATGATAAATGTAATACATGGGAATCAAACCAACCAGTCATTCTACAGGGGGAAAACATGGACAGTCCCATCACAGTACCACACACACATGTAGCTGACTAAATCGTAACAATCCAAGTCAGTGCATAATCATATTTGCATATATTACAAAATGAGACTCCAGGAAGGAGAATAATTTACATCATAAATTACTGGCTCCACATGGCCAGACGACGTTGAATCAGTTTCATTGACATTGATTCAACAAACGTCGCAAACATGTCGTGTGCTCAGTCGATCATTTTGTCGACGTTTCTCAACGCGAATCCATCGCGTTAGTTGTTGTTTTGGCTATTAGTTACACAGAGCACTGTGCAGCCTGTTCCAACCAGACATAGACGGCACGCGTGTATCAAAATGCGGACAGCTTTCCCAGCAAACACGAAGACTTGACCCAATGTTGTTTCAATGTTGGTCCGGTGCCGTTGGCAGTGGGCCAATATTGAAACAACATTGGGTCAAATCCTCGCGTTTGCTGGGCTCCACACAGGTGTCTGTCTACACCCACCCCTCCCCCACCATAATATTCTCGCCAGCCTATCAGGGTACTTTTAGCAAGACAGTCGGCCAATCACAAGCTTACTACAATACTTGAAATTGAGAGCGGGGGACATATGACGTCGACCATCTGCAAATTTTAACATGCGGAGTAGCAGTGTCTACGGTGAGCAGTGTAGCTATTAGTCAATGCGTCAAACTACGATACATGTAGGTACCTGGATAACACTTACGCTAAACATTTCTAGTACAAGATGGAGACCAATGCCAGAGCATTCTTTTCAGCATCTCCATCAACCCAGATAAGTTGTCTTCAAGATAAAACATGTTTTTTTAAGGTATTTTTCAACTTTAGAAATTATCAACAATTTTTTTGTTAATTATTCGGTTTATCGCTGGTTTAACAAATCCCATGTCCATGCAATATTTCATCACTTTTGAATGGATGCATAGATGCACTTTCACAACACATACCAAATATGTTATCATCAATACCGTAACTGCTAAACACGTCTCATTCGCTTTGTTTATACTAGATAACCTGTCGCTTACCATATGTTTACTCTACATTACTTCTGGTGTGGTCATACTTGACAGTCACCACGTCCTTTACCATCGTGTTATTACAGCAGGGAATATTTGCTGACCCGAATCAGAGGAAATTATTTAGGTTAATCAGGCAATTAATAAGGTTAGTTAAAATTTAAATGAGCATTGATGATCATCCTCTGGGTCAAGGTCTATGCTTGTGCAAAATATAAAGTTGATCTTTGAAATCTACATATTCTGTTTTTGTAGTATAATAATAGATATGCGAATGTCAATAACACACTGTCACTGCTTCACATATCGAGGCGTCCCGACATATTTTTGGTGGGATGGTCATGTACGTACATTTGTAATTAATCTTTATTAATGATTTACCGATTTGTTTGGGGAATGCGCTTATAAATATTTATGCTGATGATGCCGCTATTCATGTTTGTGGTATAGAAGTAAATAAAGTAGTTGAATGGTTTCATAGCGATAGGCTAGTTATTAATAATAGTAAATGCTGTTGTATGATCATTGCTTCGCATTCCAATCAAAATACTCTTATTATATACATTGATGATGTTAAAATTGAACAGGTCGATTCGACAAAATTCTTTTTTTATCGATCCTAAATTAAACTGGTGTGAGCATGCCCTTTATGTTAAGAAAACAATTTCTCCTAAATTAGTTTTTAATAGAAAATTGAAACATATTGTTTCACTAGACTGTCTGATTAAATATTATATGGCGACTGTTTAAGCGTAACTCGATTGCTATATAACTGTTCCAGGATACTGTTCTAATGGCAATTCTAAAATATCAAAAAACATATTTTAAGGAACGGTGTAATTGAATTTGAATAACAAATATATATACAAATATAAAGTAGTTTGTCTGGCCACAAGTTTTTCTTCGAAATATACTAAATCACTATTGTGTGTTATGTGATAACATCACATGCTAATGCTTGTGATACCATACAGTACACCCCCAACCCTAAAATGCCCCCTAAAAATAATTGATACCACAATTTGATTGTACACACTACCTGGGGTTGTTCTAGAAGGTTCATACTACCATCCTATCAACTGAAAACCTAGGTTACTTTTTGTGTTGAGATAAATCCGATTTTAAGCGTCTTTAAGAATTTCGCTCACTATAATATCACTTGGTGAATATAACTCGAGCCTCTATGCAAGGATCTGCCACCTGGTGAATACAGAGACAACTGTACTATAATAATGAGAAGACCTGTCCATCACACATTAGAAACTGTTGTTTGCGGGTGCCACCTGATAATGGGATTGGTTGTTTGGTTGTTTGGTTGTTTGGTTGGTTGGTTGGTTGGTTGGTTGGTTGGTTGGTTGGTTGGTTGGTTGGTTGGCTGGTTGGTTGGTTGGTTGGTTGGTTGGTTTGTTGATTAGTTGGTTGGTTGGTTGGTTGGTTGGTTGGTTGGTTGGTTGGTTGGTTGGTTGGTTGGTTGGTTGGTTGGTTGGTTGGTTGGTTGGTTGGTTGGTTGGTTGGTTGGTTGGTTGGTTGATTGATTGATTGATTGGTTGGTTGGTTGTTTTAGTTAGTGTTAGTTAGGGTCTTCAGGTTGGATGTAAACCCGTGGCTCCCTAGCACTGTCCAGAAGGTACCACTGAGGGTTATACTCATTCGTGAAGCATCCTGCCACCCACATCATAATCCTTAAGGCCGAATGCGACTAATCGTACCTACTGAGTGTACCGAGCACAAACCACTCTGCTGAATCAACCAGGTTAAGCAACCAACTTAGGCCTCATCCTAATTTTTGAGGGGTGACCGTCCTGGGTTCGAACCTTTGACGTGCCCTTATTTTTTTTATGTCATATATGACTTTTATATATAACTCTAGAGTCTAGAGTCCCCCAATAACCTTTGAGGCTCACTTTCAACAAGGCGGACTCGAACTATTAAGGCTCACTTCAGAATTTTTTTATGCGTTGATGGACATATTTAAATGACATATCACTACTCTGACTTTATCAGCCGAGTTTTCCAGATAGAATCAAATTTTGAGGTTGGTTGGTTGGTTGGTTGGTTGGTTGGTTGGTTGGTTGGTTGGTTGGTTGGTTGGTTGGTTGGTTGGTTGGTTGGTTGGCTGGTTGGTTGGTTGGTTGGTTGGTTGGTTGGTTGGTTGGTTGGTTGGTTGTTTTTTTAGTTAGTGTTAGTTAGTTAGTTAGTTATGGGCTAACTAGCCAACGGGGCGGGAACCAGGGTCTTCAGGTTGGATGTAAACCCGTGGCTCCCTAGCACTGTTAGTTGGCTGGTTGGTTGGTTGGTTGGTTGGCTGGTTGGTTGGTTGGTTGGTCGGTCGGTCGGTCGGTCGGTCGGTCGGTCGGTCGGTCGGTCGGTCGGTCGGTCGGTCGGTCGGTCGGTCGGTCGGTCGGTCGGTCGGTCGGTCGGTCGGTCGGTCGGCCGGTCGGTCGGTCGGTCGGCGGTCGGTCGGTCGGTCGGTCGGTCGGTCGATCGGTCGGTCGGTCGGTCGGTAATGTATCGTGTTATCCGGGTAGTGACCTTTCGGGGGATAAAAGGTCACCCGTATGGCAGTCAGAGCAAACACGGGACAATCACCCAATTATGTTTCAATGTTGGGCCAGCGTCAAATACGATTGTCCGGCATTGAACCAGCAATGGGCTGCGACGATAGCCCAACATTGAACTGGTATTGGATGAGTAGGCCTACATTGTGTGTACCAGGTACATCGTATAGACGCTTACACTGACTTATCAGCGAGGGTGGTGAAAGGAATAGGCCTACACGTTGAAGATATACTTGTCTCCTTGGTTCTTTCAATAATTATATCCTGGACATTTAGGATTCTGGCCCATGAGGGAAACCACTACAGCTATGTTTACAAAATATTAGGCCATTGTTTTGTCTAAAGCACTCAAACAGACTGAAGTCAAGCCTCGGAGTTCGGGAACTCCTTTTCTAGTTTATTGAATAAATTTCTTGTTTTTATTCATAATTTACAGCAAAAAGTACTCTGTATTATAATAGAGTACTTTTAAAAATCCTGTACTTGTATTTTTGTCCAATAATCGCCAAAAGCCTGCTTGGTATTGTGGGTCGAGATCTGAGAGGGCTTTTTACGATGGGCGCTGTCATGAACACGCCACGGAGATCCCAGACGGGATCAATCCCTGGAGAGTGGGGGGTGGTCTCAGAGAGGGCGTCGACCATTAGGGCGCGTGGCCCAGGTCGGAACAGGCCCATTACCCCTGTGGCCCCAGTGCCAACCTCTGCCTGGTGCGGCTCATAACCAATTTGCCAGTTGTTCCACCTGCCCGTCTTACTCCTGCAATTACCTGTAGATGACGTTGGCTGATGGTAGAACCGACGTCCACCGCCGTCGGCCTTATGCTGGCCCATCGTCTAGCCACGAGCAAGAGCAAGCAGGACTGACGTCAAATTGGAACTAGTACTATAATTATTAGGCTTCCGATAAGAATAGTACTACATGCAACCACGAGAACGTAATAGTATATCTGATAGAGAGAAAAACGTGATAAAATATGCACTTGACGTGTAAGACTAATACTTATACACTGAAAACCGTTAGGATGATGACGGCGATTATCCTAGTTACGATCTTATATAATATACACTCACATAACTGACATTGGATATGGTTATTTTGCAATTATGCCTTCCCAGTAAGCAGCCCAATATTCATTGCGACGCCGATTCAACATCAACCCAACATCGTACCAACGTCTCGTACTAGCTGGGTTATTCTACATATAAATATAATGTGTTTTATAAGAAAACAATGTTATGTTTCTTTTCCTGTATGACATGTGCGTTGTGGTACATTGCATTGTGCGTTGTGGTACATTGCATTGTGCGTTGTGGTACCTTACATTGTGGTACATTGCATTGTGCGTTGTGGTACATTGCATTGTGTGTTGTGGTACATTGCATTGTGCGTTGTGGTACATTGCATTGTGCGTTGTGGTACATTGCATTGTGTGTTGTGGTACATTACATTGTGGTACATTACATTGTGCGTTGTGGTACATTACATTGTGGTACATTACATTGTGCGTTGTGGTACATTGCATTGTGCGTTGTGGTACATTACATTGTGCGTTGTGGTACATTACATTGTGCGTTGTGGTACACTGCATTGTGCGATGTGGTACATTGCATTGTGCGTTGTGGTACATTACATTGTGCGTTGTGGTACATTGCATTGTGCGTTGTGGTACATTACATTGTGCGTTGTGGTACATTACATTGTGCGTTGTGGTACACTGCATTGTGCGATGTGGTACATTGCATTGTGCGTTGTGGTACATTACATTGTGCGTTGTGGTACACTGCATTGTGCGATGTGGTACATTGCATTGTGCGTTGTGGTACATTACATTGTGCGTTGTGGTACATTGCATTGTGCGTTGTGGTACATTGAATTGTGCGTTGTGGTATATTGCATTGTGCGTTGTGGTACATTACATTGTGCGTTGTGGTACATTGCATTGTGCGTTGTGGTACATTGCATTGTGCGTTGTGGTACATTGCATTGTGCGTTGCGGTACATTACATTGTGCGTTGTGGTACAATACATTGTGCGTTGTGGTACATTGCATTGTGCGTTGTGGTACATTACATTGTGCGTTGTGGTACATTACATTGTGCGTTGTGGTACACTGCATTGTGCGATGTGGTACATTGCATTGTGCGTTGTGGTACATTGCATTGTGCGTTGTGGTACATTACATTGTGCGTTGTGGTACATTACATTGTGCTTTGTGGTACACTGCATTGTGCGATGTGGTACATTGCATTGTGCGTTGTGGTACACTGCATTGTGCGATGTGGTACATTACATTGTGCGTTGTTGTACATTACATTGTGCGTTGTGGTACATTACATTGTGCGTTGTGGTACATTGCATTGTGCGTTGTGGTACATTGCATTGTGCGTTGTGGTATATTGCTTGTGATGTGTGGTTCATTACATTAGGCTTTATATTGGTTACATGGTGCCGTGCTTCGTGATACATTAACTTATGCGTTACATCTCCAATGTGGAAATCCCGCATCACGCCAGGCCCAATAGCGGATAGACGAGCCACGAAAGACAATGCACATTTCACAAAGTATTTTAGACAGGTTCGAAAAATACATTTTTTTATTTTTTAAAAAATGTTTGGTCCTATAAACATATATCTAAGATTGATAGGCATAGAACCTTTCTAAAAAATATTTTAAATATGTTTTTTTTCTGTAGTATGTCAAAGACCGGTACACTTAGATTCGAAACTATGAAGTCGTTACATCTCGGACCCCGGCCAAAGAAGAATTACGGTAATTCATCTTTCGTGTAGTGAATGCTGGACCACCTTTATGGAAGAATTTATCTTGAAGCATTCAAGAAGCGATATCTGTCACCATTTTCTTAAGCATTAAAAACAACCTTTTTACATTAGGCCTACTATACCACCCTAATCTGAGCATCCACCGACCGTCAAATTATGATGAACTCCTTTCCCGACTATGGCCCTGCCACAGAACAGCGATTTTGGCCAACAGCGCCATTGAATCTCAATATTATTGAGTGACACTGGCGCTATACAAGTCACCATATCGTATCGTAACTGACTGGCGCTATAAAAGTCACCACGTATCGTAACTGACTGGCGCTATACAAGTCACCATATTGTATCGTAACTGACTGGCGCTATAGAAGTCACCACGTATCGTAACTGACTGGCGCTATACAAGTCACCATATCGTATCGTAACTGGCTGGCGCTATACAAGTCACCATATCGTATCGTAACTGACTGGCGCTATAGAAGTCACCATATCGTATCGCAACTGACTGGCGCTATAGAAGTCACCATATCGTATCGCAACTGACTTGCGCTATAGAAGTCACCATATAGGTATCGTAACTGACCGGCGATATAGAAGTCACCACATATCGCAACTGACTGGCGCTATAGAAGTCACCACGTATCGTAACTGACTGGTGCTATACAAGTCACCATATCGTATCGTAACTGACTGGCGCTATACAAGTCACCATATCGTATCGTAACTGACTGGCGCTATACAAGTCACCATATCGTATCGTAACTGGCTGGCGCTATACAAGTCACCATATCGTATCGTAACTGACTGGCGCTATAGAAGTCACCATATCGTATCGTAACTGACTTGCGCTATAGAAGTCACCATATAGGTATTGCAACTGACTGGCGCTATAGAAGTCACCATATCGTATCGCAACTGACTTGCGCTATAGAAGTCACCATATAGGTATCGTAACTGACTGGCGCTATAGAAGTCACCACATATCGCAACTGACTGGCGCTATAGAAGTCACCACGTATCGCAACTGACTGGCGCTATACAAGTCACCATATCGTATCGTAACTGACTGGCGCTATAGAAGTCACCATATCGTATCGCAACTGACTGGCGCTATAGAAGTCACCACGTATCGCAACTGACTGGCGCTATACAAGTCACCATATCGTATCGTAACTGACTGGCGCTATAGAAGTCACCATATCGTATCGCAACTGACTGGCGCTATAGAAGTCACCATATAGGTATCGCAACTGACTGGCGCTATGGAAGTCACCATATCGTATCGCAACTGACTGGCGCTATAGAAGCCACCATATCGTATCGCAACTGACTTGCGCTATAGAAGTCACCATATAGGTATCGTAACTGACTGGCGCTATAGAAGTCACCATATCGTATCGTAACTGACTGGCGCTATAGAAGTCACCATATCGTATCGCAACTGGAATTTTTACAAGAGGAAACCCAATTGTTGTAATATTATCCACTGCTTCAGCACCCGGTCGACGTATGTCACTGCCTCAGCACCCGGTCGACGTATGTCACTGTCTCAGCACCCGGTCGACGTATGTCACTGCCTCAGCACCCGGTCGACGTATGTCACTGCCTCAGCACCCGGTCGACGTATGTCACTGCTTCAGCACCCGGTCGACGTATGTCACTGCCTCAGCACCCGGTCGACGTATGTCACTGCCTCAGCACCCGGTCGACGTATGTCACTGCTTCAGCACCCGGTCGACGTATGTCACTGCCTCAGCACCCGGTCGACGTATGTCACTGCCTCAGCACCCGGTCGACGTATGTCACTGCTTCAGCACCCGGTCGACGTATGTCACTGCCTCAGCACCCGGTCGACGTATGTCACTGCCTCAGCACCCGGTCGACGTATGTCACTGCTTCAGCACCCGGTCGACGTATGTCACTGCCTCAGCACCCGGTCGACGTATGTCACTGCTTCAGCACCCGGTCGACGTATGTCACTGCCTCAGCACCCGGTCGACGTATGTCACTGCCTCAGCACCCGGTCGACGTATGTCACTGCTTCAGCACCCGGTCGACGTATGTCACTGCCTCAGCACCCGGTCGACGTATGTCACTGCTTCAGCACCCGGTCGACGTATGTCACTGCCTCAGCACCCGGTCGACGTATGTCACTGCCTCAGCACCCGGTCGACGTATGTCACTGCCTCAGCACCCGGTCGACGTATGTCACTGCCTCAGCACCCGGTCGACGTATGTCACTGCCTCAGCACCCGGTCGACGTATGTCACTGCCTCAGCACCCGGTCGACGTATGTTGCCAATGCTGAACCAGCGATAAACCAACGACCTGTGTACATTGATTGATTGATTGATTGATTGATTGTTTATCGATAGGCCTATGGTCTTTTCAAAATCACAAAAGAATACATCGAAGTGTGCAGTACTTAACAGTACGAAACTATGGATAATTAATACATTAATGATAAATACAAAAATAAATATAATGTTTTTTTTAAGAACGAAGCAGATTATGAAGTAGACAAAAGACGCCGGATTAATGCCGGTTTTATAGCGCTAGTCCACCGTCCACGCCGTTGAACCGACGTTAAACCTACACCGACTCAACGTCCCGCGTAATTATATACATACTCACATGGTATCAGAAAGCGTAATTAAATGATTATTTGGACGTTTAAAGGCATGATAAAGTGCATTGTGGTGTAAAGACACACTGCAGTAGCTGCTCACTCTCAGGTAAGCAGTTACATAAGTGCTGTTTGCCTTTGCCGGCTGATCCAGGCTATGACGATCCTGTCATCAAGCTCACATACAGTCTCCTCGCGGCACTTTGGCGAGATCTAGAATCGTCGCGATCAAGACCGCGTGCCGCATGTGTCTGCCATTATAATTGAAAGAAGCCAGAAGACAGTCCGCCTGCCCGCCAGCTGAAAGCTCAGGCCAAGAAGACAGCCTGCCAGTAGAAAGCTCAGGCCAAGAAAAAATTCATCCTACTTTCCGGCAAACGACAAAGAAGATTTTGTAACAGTAAATAAATAGTTTCGTCAAACAACTGGATGCTTTGAGCTTTTGTTCTTTTCCTTGTTATTTTTTTTATAGATTTTTACACATTATGACCCAAAAAATATATTTAAAATGACATATGTTTTTTAACATTATAGCGGTGAAGACACACTACTTTTAATTCAGAAACTCGGCTTTATTAACATTTGAAATCATGACAATATTTCTCACCACCCTTGTATAAATCTTTAAAAGCACATACAGGAGCCGTACAAATATTGGAAGAATATTATTACCCTGCACGCAAAGGTAGTGCCGCAACCCCAACAATTATTTGCACGAGCCTGGCTCAGTGATAACATTAATCTGCTCGGAAGCCCGTGGACGCCGCCTGACCTGTGTGGATCCAGGGAAACGATTCCGGGCCAGCGCCTCAGATGATGGCCCAGCGCCCAGCAGCCCTTCAGATGGCTTTAGCCGTCGTCCTCTGCAAGCCGGATGGCTTGATTGAAGCTGGCGTTATGAAACCGGCGGCCTTTTGCCGGCTAATCGACAGGGACCCCCGCGCCGACCTTGTGCCTGTTCCAATGTCACGCTACACTGTGTGTCTCCCTGTATTACATGTTGCTCCAGAAATGTTAACAAGGTGCCAGCAAACCCATATGATCTATCTTGTCCAGAACCGAATGCTGAGGACCGACTTGACGCCATACGGAGCCCAACTCGGCCTCAGCATTCGGCTCTGTATGGTTCTAAGGCATTATGGGATCACGCTATGTGCAGTGGTTAAAGCTGCCTACTTAAAAAGTCGGAGATCACGAGTTCGAATCCCACTCTGGCCTTCAAGTAATAAAGAAACATATGTTTCTTCCCAGATAATTTGTAAGATTTAATATTGTGCGGAGCCTCCCTGACCGAGAGGTAGTGTGCTCGGCCTCAGACCGCCAGGGCTCAAATTTCATATACTGCGTCTGGAGGGCAGTGTCATCTCATTAATCCCACCATCCTCAGGGGGTTCTCCTGGCCCAGCTTAGCCTATAATTATGTGCGCAAAGGTGGCCTAAAACCTCATTCACTTCATTTCTCAGACATTATGCAATGATTGTTATAACATGCTGCACTGTTTGTGTTAATTCTCCAATCGTTGCTAACGACACACCACTTTGCTTATTTTTTCATAGGTCAGATACTACTTTGATAAAATGAGCCCAGAATAATGCCACCGTACACTAATTTATAAGTCATAATGAAACCGATTTTTTATTAAAACAATAAAATGTGTAGTAGAAACACTTCAAGTATCAAATAGTGTACTATAAACAAAATGCAACATATGAGGTGAATAATAAAATATTTGGACATGGTTAATTTTTAATATTTAATAATCCATGGCCATTTGTATGACAGTACTGGTGCACATTATGAAATGCTAATAGAGAAATATTATATGTTAAATGTGCAGAGATTTCAACCAAGTAATACGATTAGTCTATCCCAAGTCATTTGTAACAATAAAAAATGAAACTTGAAAGAGAAAAAATCAGTCAGTCAGTCAGTCAGTAATAAAGTTTCCTTTTTCTAATTTGTATATCTCGATGTGGGATCTCACTACGCAATTTGTGTTTGTTGTGGGCCTGATGTCGGCACAGAATGTCGTGTTATTGTGAATTGACATTCAACAAGCCATCCCAGTAGAAGTTGATAATTTAGAAATATAAGTTCACAATTTTAAAATACATTTGGTAATTTTCACTTCCAATGTTGCGCTTCTTGGCATTACTTGTTATAGGAAAATAATTTGAATAGGAAATTAATTTTTATTTAAGATACTGTGATGTAGGCCTACGACACAATCGAAGTTTCCTTTGTTGATGAGTACATGGCTTCACGATATACCGGTAAATCTATATCGCTGCACCTGATTGTGAGTGAATGTATTATAAATCACAGTGGCAAGAGAATGGGATATGCCAACAACATCAAACAAGGTGGCGATGTTGTCAATATCTTGACAGATAAAGTGACTGGTAGCCTGACCGGACAGGAACAGCTTGCTGGCTTGAATTTTAACAAGTACACTCATAAAATTTTAAGGACGCAGTAAAATCTAGATATCTTTCAAGACGATAATTTGCATTTTCTTATGGGATTATACACCACGATAATCTGAATACACATGACATCACGAATCACTGATTTCAAAGTACATTGAGGAATAAAAATGCATTCAATATTGTGATTTGAATATTGGAAAATATTAGAAAACATTATTATAATAATTGTCTACTGTTAATATATAATAATTGACAAGTGGTCAATGAGTACAACTGTTAATAGATTACAACGCATTGTTTAACAGTAACATCCTCACCGAAAACTGAGAACTGATTACTCGCATACAGCAATATTATAATATAATCAAAATCATTCACCTATACCTGCAAAGATGTGTTCGACGGAAAAGCAAGAAGGTGACGTTTGGCTTCTGTCTCAACAATCGATCATTAACGGTATGTTTTTGCATTTTGTTGATTTAACTCAATTTTTTTCCACGCTATTTCAGTTTCCCGATAAAAATGCTGTAATGAGATTTTTTAAAGCTGCTCTGACGAGCGATACTGCGGTTATGCTGTTATGCAAAGTCAGTCAACGGGAAAAACAAAAGACAGTAACTGCATACTTTTCAGGTAAGCAGTTACTGTCTTTTGTTCTCTGCATTATGTATGTGTTTATAAAAAATATCCGTGAACAGCAAGTTGAAAGTTTCTCTAAAATTTTAAAAATTATTGCTCATCATTACAAAACACCTGCAATAAAATTTACTCTAGAATGACATATTTTGAGCTTCTACATGTTTGTATTTTTAATGATCAAACTGTCGTTTATGCTATTTTTTTACCTTTAAAAAATGAAGGGCCTGTCTCACTACAACATTCTTGTCCAACGTCCCAACTGCGTTCGTGAAAAAATATTTTCGGAGCAGAAGGTTGGAGAATGTTTTAAAAAGTTTCGAAAATCTTCCCATCCGCTGACCTGATCGCGTCCATGTATAGGCCTACAGTCCTTCTAACGTTCATGTACCGCCCAGTCAACGTTCTTACTGCGTCCTACAACGTTCTCCTGCTATTCTGCCACCGTCCTCGACGAACTTCAGCCGCCCGTCCTCCGCCCATGTAGAGTCCTCTGCGTTCCTCTACCGTCCGTCTAGCATGTGAGGTGTGCTGTTTCGTGATGCGCAGGGAGATTCGATGTAAGAGCTCATCGACCATTTCTGGAGGCATTCTCTCGCCGTAGCCCCACCATCGGCTGATCGTACAGACCAAACTGGGGACGACGCAGCATCCAGGGCCGGGTCCAGAAGATTCGACGACGTCGCCTCCTTCGTTCCTTCATGTACAGGTACATGGCAAGATAATTATTGTCAACTTCATTCTGTAGAGCAGCCAACATGCACAACATACACTCCAGGCCTTCAGCTTGTTCCATGTTGGTTGAGCTGATGTGAACCAGTGAGGAGTAGCTCAGAGGAATCTCTTTTTTATACCCCCATCACAAGATTGTACAAGATCTGTACTCAGTCGGTACTGGAACGCTTAGGTCGGCAGAAGAGCGACAACAACTTAGCAGAAAGGTGAGTGAACGCCAATAAACGCTGTCAGAGTGCAACAAGAACGATACATGGACTGTATGAGGACGCTTGGGAAGCGTTCAGAGGGCGCTCTCTGGGTTTACATGGACTGTATGAGGACGCTTGGTGAGCGTTCAGAGGGCGCTCGCTGGGTTTCCACCATCCATCGTGCGCCCGTCTGCGTTTTCATACCGACCCCCACCGACTTCTCACGAACGTCCACCGTCTAGAGCGCTCACAGAACGCTCATCGCTCTTTCCACTTTTAAATTTTTGACTTGTCAAAAACTCTGCGACCCTCTGCGTTCTCCGACGACCTACAATGGTCATCTGGCGCCCCTCCTCCGACCTCCAACGTCCTCCAACGTTCGTCTGCTTTCTTCCTCCTTTTCATGAACGTTAGAAAATTTTCTCCAGAACGTTGTCGTGAGAGAGGCCTTTACGTCATTTGTACATGGCTGGGTCATTCAGTGTGCGAGTGTTAAAATGTCGTCTGAATTCAGCAAACAACAGACTGGCCTGATAAAGCATGTCCAATCAGGAGAACGACCCTAGCCTGGGTGGAGAATACCTCATTACCTTGAGTATGCCACAGCAGTACTCTCCACGTCGTCACTGCGGAATTACCGGAACGTATCGGCCACTTCCTGCAGTCACAGATTCATCCCTTTAATATCAATATGACAGCCGCTGTATTCTCAGCATATCAGATCACTTGAATACGTTGACGACATAAGGTGATTAAGATGTTAAGATAGAGAACGAAATCGCGTGTCTAATAAACGATAAATCATCTCCCATTCAACAAATATGACTCGGCCCTATTTTTAACCTGGTTGAATTGTGCGTCGCTCTAACGTGACGCAACTTCATATGGGTGCGAATTTCAAACCTGTCTGTCAAAGAGCTATACAATGAACATGCATATGTTACTCTATGCAATAGGCTAATATTATGATAGATCAGTCGCCATAATGTAATTGTGAAATATATGTCACGACGAGACAGGTATTCTACAACAATCAGCATCAGGTATTTATAAAACCTAGTTCACTTTAGTCTTTCCACCGCTAATCATGACTACACATTTTCAAATTTTGTATTAGCTGTTATATGTGAATTAAATGAGTGCTTAAACATCACGATTTGCAAGTTTGGTTTCCAATTAGACTCATGTGAGGAATATTCCCCCACTTGAAGTTGTGTGTCGCGCCAGTGAGACATAACCCCAAGTGGGTAAAAAAAAAAATTATATAACTTCTATAGACACTCTACTCTGATTTATTATGAAAACTAACAAAGTTAAGTGATTGAGCCATAAGCTAACTGTTATTCAAATTACCATATATAGCCTATAATAGCCGATGACGACCCAGTATAGGAGAATTGCGGCCTTGCATATCCACCTTCTAAACACTCAAAGAAAATATTGTGATATATTTCAAACCCCCCTAATTATCACCGCATCCCTATTTCACCTGACCCAATGAACAATACCGGCCTACCATCTTCCACGCTGGGCCACCAAATTATCACGGCTAGCGACATTAGTTTGAATTTTAACTTACACCTTCAAACATCCAACATCTAAAACCCGAACAGACTGAAAATATGACGATATGACGATACAGCTGAGATTCATGCGTATTATAAACGAATACAGTCTTTAGTCAGTGAACCTAAACGTCCTGTCTATAGCTTGAGCAAACGCCTATATTATTTTAAATAAATACGTGAAATATCGTGAGAAAGACAAATAACAACACATAGACGGCAATTGCTCTACAGATTTGAACCAAATGAATACTTTTCAACTTCTTGAGATCACACATTACCAATATTATTAGAAACATACCCCGTAAAAGTCATCTCATCATATCGCTAATTGATGCTATGGTTCAGTCTGTATGTATACAACATGATCTAAATTATCATATTCGAGAGGTCGACAACTTCGAGCTAGCTAAATACATTACTACTACACACATTACTTATCTAAAATTCGAGCACTCACTCATACAAGCCAAATCTACAAAGATCCCAATATAACCAGTAATAAATACGACAAGTAAATGGGGAGAAGTGAAATAAGCTACTAACTTCTCTGCATATTCAAAATTTGTAATCAGACAACCCACATTTTTCTGTAAATCCAGATCTAGAGACGAGTATCTACCTTACAGAGCACATGTTCATGTTTAGAAGTACACACAAAGACCAGCATGAACATATCTGTTTTCATCAGAAACATTTTAGATATGTATGTACTACCAACATAAAAATAACTATGAAAATACAATTGGATAACCGATATTTCCTGTGTATCAACCATTAGGATATATTTATACTTAAAACACGACATATTTATGACAATACTAGCAAATACATTTTTAAAACGGTTTTAATTTTCAGTTTTAATTCAATTTTCAATTTAGAGGTGCGTAGTCTAGTCTAAGCTCTAGTTTAGCTATAGAATAAATACTGATGTAGGCCTAGGTCTATAATGGCTATGGGCTATAGACAGTCTTGAAAAAATTCCTTGACCTTAGCCTATGGCTATCAGATTCACCGAAATATTTTAAAATGACAACGATTACACAGAGAAAACATAAAAAATTTAACAGCAAGTAAATCTGACCACATATCACAAAGCTATTACGTTTTTTTAAATCTTAAGTGAGTGAGGCAATAAAATGGAGGCTCCACACCACAAAATTATTGCTGGTTTAGGAAAAAAGCAAAACGAAAAGAAGGAGGGCTGCACAAACGAAAGAGGGCAAATACTGAGTATTTGCCCTCAAACGTCCTTGTCTTCAATAATAATAGTAAACACTGAGAAATAGTACAAATAATATTAGGGGAAATAACAGCATTGGTATTTAATAACTCACATCACTCGTAATCTAGCTTTATTTCTTTATAACACTGCAATACAAAGTCTAAATCTTGTAGCTGCTTATGTTTCTAGTACACAGGGACTTTTAGAGCAGTGTAGCCACAACCTACATGACGTTAAGCAGTACAATCGTGACTCAAACGTCCCTGTCATATTTTGTAAGTTATGTTAAAAAATGTACCACAAATTTAACATTCTAGGCCTACATGTACCGCAAATACCATTTGATAAATATGTACCCTATAGTACTTTTAAGACAATCAATCAATCAATGGTTTATTCAAAACAGCAATAGGCTCCTTGGAGCCTGTGTGCATTTACAGCAAACAATGTGCAAAAAACAGTGTGTGCGTCTTGACGAGGAGATAAAAACATGTAACAATAATATTTCATGCTATAGTTCAGTTAACAATTTTAAACTTTCAAAAATAAATACAGCTAATTTAAAAATAATATTACAACGATCACATGTCATAAGCTCAATAAATTTAGATATTGATGGTTTTCGCCAATACTAAGGTTATAAATATGTACTTCTGATATCTGTATTAATCTGGCATTCTATAACAAAATGGTAATCATCCCCAAGAACATTACAAGTTGTGAACATACGTTCATTATGAATTTTTCCATGATCAAACTACCTAAGCATGCAATCAGCTGTGTATTATCATGATTATAAATACATTATTGTTAACAAACGTTACACTCCGTATAAGTAAGATAGAGTATTAACTTTCAATATGTGATGTTTAAAGAGTTGTATGTGTAAAGGCGTTTCAATCTTATATAGGGAAATTACGGCTAGCTCCAAATAAAATAAATTAATAAATAATATTGTATTGTGTGATAACTCGTACCGAGCATATGTCTAAATACTGAAATGTGGTAATGTTTAAAATAAATGAAAATAAATATTAAATAAATCTGTGATGTTCAAAGGTGGCGTAAATATCAGTGTCATTTAGAATAAGTGTAAATTGGAGCTCTCACTATTGCTAGGGCTGATCATGATTGTGGTGGTCATCATTATTGAGGTGAGAGGTAGGCCTCATAAATATTTCCGCAGTAGCTGACTCTCTATTTCGGTTGCCTCAATATCTCACGCATTAAATTAAACTGACTCTCTGATCTCCGTCGGCTCACGACGCCGACATTATATTATTGATTTTTTTTCCAGTCTCTGGGGTTTAAGGGGTAGAATAATTAGCGACCAAATTACAACCTCGTTATGTGGCTGGAGGTGGATCTTATATTATGATGGGAGGTGGGCCTCAAAATGTGTGAAGCAGTGTGAGGGGATGAAACGCCTCCCACCTGCTTTTAACCATATTTTATTCATAATAATTGTAGAGGTCAAAAAATATTAATAAGTCGTTCCAAATAACAATGGGCGCTTAAAATTCTCGCCTTAGCGTCATACAAAATGAGAAACATATAAGAGGGCTTCACATGTTTCCTCCTGCTGTGATGTCATTGCTCCCAAATTTATGTAAGAGACACATGAACGTATTGCATGATAACAAATTATTTTGATTGGAAAATTGGAAAGAGAGATTTCTCTGTAAATATATTAAATATTATTAAATATTTGTAGATGATCAGATCAGAGCGAAAACTTTTGCAATAACCATATTTTGCCTAGGGTACACCGAGCTTGCTACAGAACCAAAAATAGATAATTAATTACCAGTGATCTTTTGAGTGTCCAATGTAAGTAATGTAGAGTGAGCGCTGAAAGTCTTCCGTGAGCAATTGATATGACATAAGCCTCAGAGCTAAAGGGTCCTATCTGCCGCTGACACCCTTTCACTCTGCGAAGACGATCCAGCAAGGTTATAGCGAGTGTCAACAGTGTGCAGCAGTCAATGTTAAAACATGCCCCTGGAGAGATTGTGGGAGCTGTACTGCCGCGCGAGGCAAGAAGGTCGAAACTAACAAATGCTACTGGAGATATGATGGGAACTGTACTGCCGCACAAGGCAAGAAGGACCTAACTAGAACATGATCCTTGAGAGATGGTGAGAGCTGCCTCACAAGGCAAAAAGGTCGTAACTAAGTCATCCCCATGGAGAGATGGTGAGAGCTGAACTGCCGCACAAGGCAAGAAGACCATAACTAAAACATCCTCATGGAGAGATGATGGGAGCTGCTGAGTAAAGCAAGAAGGACGTAACTGAAACATCCTGCTGGAAAAATAATGAGACCTGCCGCACAAGGCAAGAAGGACGTAACTAAAACATGCTGCTGTGGAAATGGTGGAAGCTGCCGCACAAGGCAAGAAGGACGTAACTAAAGCATGCTGCTGGGGGGAAATGGTGGGAGCTGCCGCACAAGGCAACAAGGCCTTAAATAAAACATCCTCCTAGAGAGATGGTGGGAGCTGTTGCACAAGGCAAGAAGGACGTAACTAAAACATGTTGCAGGAGAGATGGTGGGAGCTGTACTGCCGCGCGAAATTAAGCAGTTACTGCCTTCAGGCTTTGCTGAACATTTTAGGATCAAACAAAAGGGCTGCTCTATCTCTTTGTTGAACGCTTCAAGAAGCTCATCCTACAAGCCATTACCAAACAGAAAGATAGGCTGTTTTCTGGCCGTCACTGCTGGCAATGTGATTATTTGCATCGCCCGCCAGACGACACCTCAGCCAATTTATGGCTGCGAATGCCACCGACAGCAGACGATACGAGGATAATGTCTGTAATCAAGTTCTCGCAGGTTGTATGCTTCTCTGCCCATCTGTTGATATGGATGTTATTATTATGGGGTTTGTGTGTTTGAGGTGGGTGTGATTGTTTTTTGTCTACGGCCTGTCGTGAGGGCTGTGGTTTGATTTAATAATATCCCCTCATCATTTTCTTTATTTTTTCTTTAACGTAAACTGATTTTGCTTAGGTTGTGTTCTTTGTTGATGTTAGGTAAATTTAAATGAACATGACGATTCTGAATCTGAAAAAAGCTTGAATGATTCTCATTATATAGGTTTATTGGCTTATATGTCGTACTCTGTGTCTGTTACGTAAATAATACCAATTGAACGACTGATGATGGTGCTAGGTATTCTCGTCCTATTTTTGATGGTTTACATATATATTTTAGGTTGTCAATGATTTAAATATGTGTACATAATAATCAGTAAAAGAACTATTTCAACATATTTCCTGTTAGAAATGTTACTGTTTTTTACTGTTTGAACATATGTTTCTTACCATACGCCAAGCTGTAAACATAAGTGTATTTGCACACAATAATAAGCAACAGTCTCTTTATTTAACACTTTTCCCACTAAAATTTAAATTCTATAGAATTTAAATTTTTAAGCACCCGAAGTTGTGTCTCGCTACCACGACCCGCAACTTTAAGTGGGTGAAAATTACTCATATTTGGTTACGTTGCGAATGTTGATCTCTAAACACTCATTTCATTCCCAATAACAATACTGTTTTTATTTCTAAATCCTTAACATCAACAACTAGTGTAACATAAATGCCTCATTTTAGGTTGCATGCTTTCATGCATCCTCATAACATTTTTCTTGCACATTATGATGTGACCAGACAGTATGCCCCTTTTCCAGCATGTGTCATGGTTATGTAATGTATGAAAACATATGTGTTATATCAAAACAATTCTAAAGGCTTAACGACACCGATATTAGGTTCATTTGATGGGTCTTATCTTGAAAAATGGAATGTTCCGTCTCTTTAATAATGTTTACATGCATTTTTTTTTATTTCGATAGTAAGCATTTCGTGTGGCTAGAATACAACTTGTGAGATTGTGCTAGCCTTGAATCTATCCAACAAATACATTTAATATATCAAATCCAAACACCTACTAAAGCTAAGGTGAATGTTTCATATCTTGAAGACACCACATTAACAAGGTCGACAACAAATTGTACTTTTAATAATTATTTTCAATTAGGATTTGTTGTCATCAAGTTTGAACAAATAAATTATACGTATTATCACGTTTATAGGTCAGGTAAATTATCATAAAAAATCAAGTTCTAACAATTTTAATTAAATACCATAACTAGCATTATATCTGTCATAATGTGTCATCTGTATATACATGTACAACACCACTCCACTCGGCTGGAGTGGAATATCATGTAATAAGTGTGGGCGATAAAAGGTGAATAGAGAACGCCGGTCGTTCTAATTGACTTAATGTCAGAGTAAGCAGTCTTCAATATAGCAAATTTCTACCCCCCTCTTGGTATGATTATAAACAGTTTACAATCCTGAATGAATGAATGACTGTCATTGAGTTGCATTTATCATATGCAGAAGAAAACTGCCGTACAAATCCAGCCTTTGCAAACTCCACGCACAACGTCTGCCGGGAATCATACAAGGTATATCATACAAGATAACCAGGACATACTCCGTGTATCAAGACAGCTGTTGTGTGCCCGGTAAACATCTGCTATTTCCGAGTTGCGAATAAAACATCGTGCTGGGGTGGCGTTGTACCGTCGGCTGCGACGCTGTCCTGGTGTTGAATCAACATCATTTAACACAAGGATATATGATGATTTTTTTCTCATTCGAAGTGCATGAAAAAAGTTCAGATTGTACATTTACAAACCAAATATTGTTAAATATTGCTGACTGGAGAAATGAATATATATAAGGACTGAAAAATGAAAAGATTAGAAGCGAATGTAGTCGTCACTGATGATTAAAGATTAGGAGAGATTGTAGTCGTCACTGATGATTAAAGATTAGGAGAGATTGTAGTCGTCACTGATGATTAAAGATTAGGAGTGATTGTAGTCGTCACTGATGATTAAAGATTAGGAGAGATTGTAGTCGTCACTGATGATTAAAGATTAGGAGTGATTGTAGTCGTCACTGATGATTAAAGATTAGGAGAGATTGTAGTCGTCACTGATGATTAAAGATTAGGAGTGAATGTAGTCGTCACTGATGATTAAAGATTAGGGGTGATTGTAGTCGTCACTGATGATTAAAGATTAGGAGCGATTGTAGTCGTCACTGATGATTAAAGATTAGGAGAGATTGTAGTCGTCACTGATGATTAAAGATTAGGAGAGATTGTAGTCGTCACTGATGATTAAAGATTAGGAGCGATTGTAGTCGTCACTGATGATTAAAGATTAGGAGCGATTGTAGTCGTCACTAATGATTAAAGATTAGGAGTGAATGTAGTCGTCACTGATGATTAAAGATTAGGAGCGATTGTAGTCGTCACAGATGATTAAAGATTAGGAGCGATTGTAGTCGTCACTGATGATTAAAGATTAGGAGAGATTGTAGTCGTCACTAATGATTAAAGATTAGGGGAGATTGTAGTCGTCACTGATGATTAAAGATTAGGAGAGATTGTAGTCGTCACTGATGATTAAAGATTAGGAGTGATTGTAGTCGTCACTGATGATTAAAGATTAGGGGTGATTGTAGTCGTCACTGATGATTAAAGATTAGGGGAGATTGTAGTCGTCACTGATGATTAAAGATTAGGGGAGATTGTAGTCGTCACTGATGATTAAAGATTAGGAGTGATTGTAGTCGTCACTAATGATTAAAGATTAGGAGAGATTGTAGACGTCACTGATGATTAAAGATTAGGGGTGATTGTAGTCGTCACTGATGATTAAAGATTAGGAGAGATTGTAGTCGTCACTGATGATTAAAGATTAGGGGTGATTATAGTCGTCACTAATGATTAAAGATTAGGAGAGATTGTAGTCGTCACTGATGATTAAAGATTAGGGGTGATTGTAGACGTCACTGATGATTAAAGATTAGGAGAGATTGTAGTCGTCACTGATGATTAAAGATTAGGGGTGATTGTAGTCGTCACTGATGATTAAAGATTAGGAGAGATTGTAGACGTCACTGATGATTAAAGATTAGGGGAGATTGTAGTCGTCACTGATGATTAAAGATTAGGAGTGATTGTAGTCGTCACTGATGATTAAAGATTAGGGGTGATTGTAGTCGTCACTGATGATTAAAGATTAGGAGAGATTGTAGACGTCACTGATGATTAACGATTAGGGGAGATTGTAGTCGTCACTGATGATTAAAGATTAGGGGAGATTGTAGACGTCACTGATGATTAAAGATTAGGAGAGATTGTAGACGTCACTGATGATTAAAGATTAGGGGAGATTGTAGTCGTCACTGATGATTAAAGATTAGGGGAGATTGTAGTCGTCACTGATGATTAAAGATTAGGAGTGATTGTAGTCGTCACTGATGATTAAAGATTAGGAGAGATTGTAGACGTCACTGATGATTAAAGATTAGGGGAGATTGTATTCGTCACTGATGATTAAAGATTAGGGGTGATTGTAGTCGTCACAGATGATTAAAGATTAGGAGAGATTGTAGACGTCACTGATGATTAAAGATTAGGGGAGATTGTAGTCGTCACTGATGATTAAAGATTAGGAGTGATTGTAGTCGTCACTGATGATTAAAGATTAGGAGTGAATGTAGTCGTCACTAATGATTAAAGATTAGGAGCGATTGTAGTCGTCACTAATGATTAAAGATTAGGAGAGATTGTAGTCGTCACTGATGATTAAAGATTAGGGGAGATTGTAGTCGTCACTAATGATTAAAGATTAGGAGTGATTGTAGTCGTCACTGATGATTAAAGATTAGGAGAGATTGTAGACGTCACTGATGATTAAAGATTAGGGGAGATTGTAGTCGTCACTGATGATTAAAGATTAGGAGAGATTGTAGTCGTCACTGATGATTAAAGATTAGGGGAGATTGTAGTCGTCACTAATGATTAAAGATTAGGAGTGATTGTAGTCGTCACTGATGATTAAAGATTAGGAGAGATTGTAGACGTCACTGATGATTAAAGATTAGGAGAGATTGTAGTCGTCACTAATGATTAAAGATTAGGGGTGATTGTAGTCGTCACTGATGATTAAAGATTAGGAGAGATTGTAGACGTCACTGATGATTAAAGATTAGGGGAGATTGTAGTCGTCACTGATGATTAAAGATTAGGAGTGATTGTAGTCGTCACTAATGATTAAAGATTAGGGGTGATTGTAGTCGTCACTGATGATTAAAGATTAGGGGTGATTATAGTCGTCACAAATGATTAAAGATTAGGAGAGATTGTAGTCGTCACTGATGATTAAAGATTAGGGGTGATTGTAGACGTCACTGATGATTAAAGATTAGGAGTGATTGTAGTCGTCACTGATGATTAAAGATTAGGGGTGATTGTAGTCGTCACTGATGATTAAAGATTAGGGGTGATTGTAGTCGTCACTGATGATGATTGAAGATTTAACCATTCTAACATATTTTATCATATTTTACAAAGCGGCGACTGCCCTTTTTGCTATTCAAGTACACGTTTGCTTACATGGAATAAACCGTTGTTTTAATTAAAATAAATACATTTTGTTGTGATTATTTTTAACAGTATAAACTGTTGTGACCGTTAGCTAACATACTGGCTCAACAAACGGGTATAGCATAATGACCAATCGTGTGATATATCTAGGCTGCTAATTGGAATACTTGAAACTACTTTAGTATAGTAATCTCCAAATTATAAACAAGTATTCGCTTTAGTGCAAATCATATTCTTTTATTTCAGCGATTTTCAAAATTAAGAAGTATCTGACTTTACAAAGCATCCTTTTGATGACATTTAAACTATTAAATATTGCACTATTATCATTACGTCAGCCATTGCGCCAGCCTATCAGCATTGTCACTCCTGGGCTAAAGGAAACAATTACTGATACTATCATTACGTCAGCCATTGCGCCAGCCTATCAGCATTGTCACTCCTGGGCTAAAGGAAACAATTACTGATATTATCATTACGTCAGCCATTGCGCCAGCCTATCAGCATTGTCACTCCTGGGCTAAAGGAAACAATTACTGATATTATCATTACGCCAGCCATTGCGCCAGCCTATCAGCATTGTCACTCCTGGGCTAAAGGAAACACTTACTGATACTATCATTACGCCAGCCATTGCGCCAGCCTATCAGCATTGTCACTCCTGGGCTAAAGGAAACACTTACTGATACTATCATTACGCAGCCATTGCGCCAGCCTATCAGCATTGTCACCCCTGGGCTAAAGGAAACAATTACTGATATTATTATTACGCCAGTCATTGCGCCAGCCTATCAGCATTGTCACCCCTGGGCTAAAGGAAACAATTACTGATATTATTATTACGCCAGTCATTGCGCCAGCCTATCAGCATTGTCACCCCTGGGCTAAAGGAAACAATTACTGATACTATCATAACGCCAGCCATTGCGCCAGCCTATCAGCATTGTCACCCCTGGGCTAAAGGAAGCAATTACTGATATTATACCCCTTCATATGTTGAGTGATTTTGTTGGATGTGGGACATTGGCTGTCATAGCAACGTCTAATCAGGTACAGCAGGGGGGGGGGGGGAGGTAAGACAACATGTCATTACGAAAGCCTTTAGCATCAGTTCTACCTAGGAGGTTATAGGGACTCCACCTACAGTAAACCATGGAGACTATGCATGTTCTCTATGATTTGGTGTGATTATGTAACGTTGGTTGCCATGAAAACCAGTGATTATTAATTGTCAACTAAAGAATATCAAAACTTTTTGAGTCATTTTCTTGCTTCGCTGATTCAGTGATTATGTTTTTGAAATTGATTTTACTGATGACTTTGTTAATATGGCGATAACATTACACTTTTTAATGCGTTAAAGCATTTATATTAAACTGTGCAAGGCTCTGACACAGTGACTTCCATTTTTTAATGTAATTGTTCCCATACTACCACAAGTTTACGAGGGCTGAAAATGGCCTAGCTTTCGTAGGCACTTGAAATATTCGTCTCAATTTCAAAATGGCGGTCAGTGCCAGTCATACCGGGTAATGAAATATCAGCACCAAAGCTTGCCACCAAAGCTGGTTAGAACGCATATCAACTCGATGCTGCGAAAAAGAACTAAACGTAATACATGAGTGATCGTGACAGCGTCATTGTGACATAGTGACGTCATAATAGCAGTGCCGTGCAGCTTTAAATGCTCCCTCCCAGCAGGATCATTTGAGCTGGCGTTGCAGCTGCTGTGCCAGAATTCAAGCAGCATTGCTTTGACGGCCCGAGGCGTCATCGTGAAATCGGCAGGATTTGTAAATCCATTACCGGTTTGCTGACGATTCAATTAGGGTATCTTAGCGCGGCATCCTTATCCTCGCCTGGCAGGGACCGGGCGCCTGTCATGACGAATATACTCTAGTGTGGAGACACACAGCAATAACTGCTTACTTTCCAGGTGAGCAGTTACTGCTGTTTGTTTGCTGTTTGTTTGCTTAGCACAACAGCCAATTGCAATATTAATCATTTGTGACGGATTGGCAGCGAGTGGACGTGGATCCTTATATTATGAAGGAATGACAGTGATCAGACGTTTATCCTTATATTATGAAGAAATGGCAGTGATCAGACGTTTATCCTTATATTATGAAGGAATGGCAGTGATCAGACGTTTATCCTTATATTATTAAGGAATGGCAGTGATCAGACGTTTAGCCTTATACTATGAAGGAATGGCAGTGATCAGAAGTTTATCTTTATATTATGAAGGAATGGCAGTGATCAGACGTGTATCCTTATATTATGAAGGAATGGCAGTGATCAGACGTTTATCCTTATATTATGAAGGAATGGCAGTGCTCCGACGTTTAGCCTTATACTATGAAGGAATGGCAGAGATCGGACGTTTATCCTTATATTATGAAGGAATGGCAGTGATCAGACGTGTATCCTTATATTATGAAGGAATGGCAGTGATCAGACGTTTATCCTTATATTATGAAGGAATGACAGTGATCGGACGTTTATCCTTATATTATGAAGGAATGGCAGTGATCAGACGTTTAGCCTTATACTATGAAGGAATGGCAGTGATCGGACGTTTATCCTTATATTATGAAGGAATGGCAGTGATCAGACGTTTATCCTTATATTATGAAAGAATGGCAGTGCTCCGACGTTTACCTTATATTATGAAGGAATGGCAGTGATCAGACGTTTATCCTTATATTATGAAGGAATGGCAGTGCTCCGACGTTTAGCCTTATACTATGAAGGAATGACAGTGATCAGACGTTTATCCTTATACTATGAAGGAATGGCAGTGATCAGACGTTTAGCCTTATACTATGAAGGAATGGCAGTGATCAGACGTTTATTCTTATACTATGAAGGAATGGCAGTGATCAGACGTTTATCCTTATACTATGAAGGAATGGCAGTGATCAGACGTTTATCCTTATATTATGAAGGAATGGCAGTGATCAGACGTTTACCTTATATTATGAAGGAATGGCAGTGATCAGACGTTTAGCCTTATACTATGAAGGAATGACAGTGATCGGACGTTTAGCCTTATATTATGAAGGAATGGCAGTGATCAGACGTTTATCCTTATATTATGAAGGAATGGCAGTGATCGGACGTTTATCCTTATATTATGAAGGAATGGCAGTGATCAGACGTTTAGCCTTATATTATGAAGGAATGGCAGTGATCGGACGTTTATCCTTATATTATGAAGGAATGGCAGTGATCAGACGTCTATCCTTATATTATGAAGGAATGGCAGTGCTCCGACGTTTACCTTATATTATGAAGGAATGGCAGTGATCAGACGTTTATCCTTATATTATGAAGGAATGGCAGTGATCGGACGTTTATCCTTATATTATGAAGGAATGGCAGTGATCAGACGTTTAGCCTTATATTATGAAGGAATGGCAGTGATCGGACGTTTACCTTATATTATGAAGGAATGACAGTGATCAGACGTTTATCCTTATATTATGAAGGAATGGCAGTGATCAGACGTTTATCCTTATATTATGAAGGAATGGCAGTGCTCCGACGTTTAGCCTTATACTATGAAGGAATGACAGTGATCAGACTCTTATCCTTATATTATGAAAGAATGGCAGTGATCAGACGTTTACCTTATATTATGAAGGAATGGCAGTGATCAGAAGTGTATCCTTATATTATGAAGGAATGGCAGTGATCGGACGTTTACCTTATATTATGAAGGACTGGCAGTGATCAGACGTTTATCCTTATATTATGAAGAAATGGCAGTGATCGGACGTTTACCTTATATTATGAAGGAATGGCAGTGAGCAGGCTCTTATCCTTATATTATGAAGGAATGGCAGTGATCAGACGTTTATCCTTATATTATGAAGGAATGGCAGTGATCGGACGTTTATCCTTATATTATGAAGGAATGGCAGTGATCGGACGTTTATCCTTATATTATGAAGGAATGGCAGTGATCGGATGTTTATCCTTATATTATGAAGGAATGGCAGTGAGCAGACTCTTATCCTTATATTATGAAGGAATGGCAGTGATCAGACGTTTACCTTATATTATGAAGGAATGGCAGTGATCAGACTCTTATCCTTATATTATGAAAGAATGGCAGTGATCAGACGTTTACCTTATATTATGAAGGAATGGCAGTGATCAGAAGTGTATCCTTATATTATGAAGGAATGGCAGTGATCGGACGTTTACCTTATATTATCAAGGAATGGCAGTGATCAGACGTTTATTCTTATACTATGAAGGAATGGCAGTGATCAGACGTTTATCCTTATACTATGAAGGAATGGCAGTGATCAGACGTTTATCCTTATATTATGAAGGAATGGCAGTGATCAGACGTTTACCTTATATTATGAAGGAATGGCAGTGATCAGACGTTTAGCCTTATACTATGAAGGAATGACAGTGATCGGACGTTTAGCCTTATATTATGAAGGAATGGCAGTGATCAGACGTTCAGCCTTATACTATGAAGGAATGGCAGTGATCGGACGTTTATCCTTATATTATGAAGGAATGGCAGTGATCAGACGTCTATCCTTATATTATGAAGGAATGGCAGTGCTCCGACGTTTACCTTATATTATGAAGGAATGGCAGTGATCAGACGTTTATCCTTATATTATGAAGGAATGGCAGTGATCGGACGTTTATCCTTATATTATGAAGGAATGGCAGTGATCAGACGTTTAGCCTTATATTATGAAGGAATGGCAGTGATCGGACGTTTACCTTATATTATGAAGGATTGACAGTGATCAGACGTTTATTCTTATATTATGAAGGAATGGCAGTGATCAGACGTTTATCCTTATATTATGAAGGAATGGCAGTGCTCCGACGTTTAGCCTTATACTATGAAGGAATGACAGTGATCAGACTCTTATCCTTATATTATGAAGGAATGGCAGTGATCGGACGTTTACCTTATATTATGAAGGATTGACAGTGATCAGACGTTTATTCTTATATTATGAAGGAATGGCAGTGATCAGACGTTTATCCTTATATTATGAAGGAATGGCAGTGCTCCGACGTTTAGCCTTATACTATGAAGGAATGACAGTGATCAGACTCTTATCCTTATATTATGAAGGAATGGCAGTGATCAGACGTTTATCCTTATATTATGAAGGAATGGCAGTGATCGGACGTTTATCCTTATATTATGAAGGAATGGCAGTGATCGGACGTTTATCCTTATATTATGAAGGAATGGCAGTGATCGGATGTTTATCCTTATATTATGAAGGAATGGCAGTGAGCAGACTCTTATCCTTATATTATGAAGGAATGGCAGTGATCAGACGTTTACCTTATATTATGAAGGAATGGCAGTGATCAGACTCTTATCCTTATATTATGAAAGAATGGCAGTGATCAGACGTTTACCTTATATTATGAAGGAATGGCAGTGATCAGAAGTGTATCCTTATATTATGAAGGAATGGCAGTGATCGGACGTTTACCTTATATTATCAAGGAATGGCAGTGATCAGACGTTTATCCTTATATTATGAAGGAATGGCAGTGATCAGACGTTTATCCTTATATTATGAAGGAATGGCAGTGATCGGACGTTTACCTTATATTATGAAGGAATGGCAGTGATCAGACGTTTATCCTTATATTATGAAGGAATGGCAGTGATCAGACGTTTATCCTTATATTATGAAGGAATGGCAGTGATCGGACGTTTACCTTATATTATGAAGGAATGGCAGTGATCAGACGTTTATCCTTATATTATGAAGGAATGGCAGTGATCAGACGTTTATCCTTATATTATGAAGGAATGGCAGTGATCAGACGTTTACCTTATAATATGAAGGACTGGCAGTGATCAGACGTTTATCCTTATATTATGAAAGAATGCCAGTGATCGGACGTTTATCCTTATATTATGAAGGAATGCCAGTGATCGGACGTTTACCTTATATTATGAAGGAATGGCAGTGATCAGACGTTTATCCTTATATTATGAAAGAATGGCAGTGATCGAACGTGTATCCTTATATTATGAAGGAATGGCAGTGATCAGACGTTTACCTTATACTATGAAGGAATGGCAGTGATCAGACATATATCCTTATATTATGAAGGATTGCCAGTGATGGGACGTTTACCTTATATTATGAAGGAATGGCAGTGATCGGACGTTTACCTTATATTATGAAGGAATGGCAGTGATCAGACGTTTATCCTTATATTATGAAGGAATGGCAGTGATCAGACGTTTATCCTTATATTATGAAGGAATGGCAGTGATCAGACGTTTATCCTTATATTATGAAGGAATGGCAGTGATCGGACGTTTACCTTATATTATGAAGGAATGGCAGTGATCAGACGTTTATCCTTATATTATGAAGGAATGGCAGTGATCAGACGTTTATTCTTATATTATGAAGGAATGGCAGTGATCGGACGTTTACCTTATATTATGAAGGACTGGCAGTGATCAGACGTTTATCCTTATATTATGAAAGAATGGCAGTGATCGGACGTTTATCCTTATATTATGAAGGAATGCCAGTGATCGGACGTTTACCTTATATTATGAAGGAATGGCAGTGATCAGACGTTTATCCTTATATTATGAAGGAATGGCAGTGATCGGACGTTTACCTTATATTATGAAGGACTGGCAGTGATCAGACGTTTATCCTTATATTATGAAAGAATGGCAGTGATCGGACGTGTATCCTTATATTATGAAGGAATGGCAGTGATCGGACGTTTACCTTATATTATGAAGGAATGGCAGTGATCAGACGTTTATCCTTATATTATGAAAGAATGGCAGTGATCGGACGTTTATCCTTATATTATGAAGGAATGCCAGTGATCGGACGTTTACCTTATATTATAAAGGAATGGCAGTGATCGGACGTTTATCCTTATATTATGAAAGAATGGCAGTGATCAGACGTTTATCCTTATATTATGAAGGAATGGCAGTGATCAGACGTTTATCCTTATACTATGAAGGAATGGCAGTGATCAGACGTTTAGCCTTATATTATGAAGGAATGGCAATGATCAGACGCTTATCCTTATATTATGAACGAATGGCAGTGATCAGACGTTTATCCTTATATTATGAAGGAATGGCAGTGATCGGACGTTTATCATTATATTATGAAGGAATGGGAATGATCCGATGTTTATCCAAAGACATTAGGGCATTTTTGTTTTTTAGTCGGCGTCCGGAGCAATTTCAAGTCTCACTTAAATTTTTACCCAATGTTGATGAGATTGGATCAGGATCAGATGATGATCGCACGATGATCGCCCGGTGATCGCCCGATCCCCACACTATGACTGGCAGACGCCCTATATCTCCAGCTGTTCATTCAAGACTGATGCTGTGACTTGACTATATTTATGTATGTCCACTATTATCAGTTGTCACCCTGTTCACCTTTTTTCATCTTTACTATACCGATACATATACTTTTACCTTTTCTCATGTGGTAGCGTCTCGTCTGAAACATGGGTCTGCAGCAATATGCGCAGTACTAATGTCTAGGACACGGTGGTGCCACGGGAATATTAAAACTAATGTTATTGTATATCACTGTATATCACTTAATATTTCATGCTGTTCTTTTATTAAATAATGTATTTTTGATCAAACATATTGATAAAAAATCAAACATATTATATACATATATTTATACATATATACATGTATATATACATATATATGGTATTTAAAAAATGATTATGTTACATTCAATCATTGTACCTCACTACCTGACATTATTTTCTGCATTATGTTTCTCTATGTATTTAAATATTTTATTTTATTAGTATGTATTATTACCTTTAATATCGACTATTGTTATGTACTATTGCATACTCCAAGCCATGTATGGCCCGAGTTTAATAAACTATTGTCTATTGTCTATTGGTACATCTCGTGTCTTGACCAATCACCGGACACGAGATGTTCCAGTTAATTCTGGGACCCAAGATATAACCTTGGGCTCATCCATTTCTGTTTCCTTGTAGCCAATTGGATATGCTTCGTTGTTCGCTGCGAACGAGGGCGCATATGAAACACGCATAAATACTGGCCGCCCACTGACCGCCTTCAAATAGTAATCATCTAACTCAGTACAATCAACCCTCGGTCACCTGTTTTTTAAATAAATCCAAGCCACGAAGAATGAAATCATTAGTAAGTAAATGGGCTACGCATATTGCCAGATTTGAATCTGGCCGGGCTACATTATGTTTGGGATCTCATCCAGGTAACTGGTATGTCTAAAACACCAAACGCATGGCTATACATGTTTTAAAATCGGAAAAACCGGCGGTTCGACTCAACATGGAGTATTTTCGCCGTTTTTTTTTATTTTCAGGGCCAGATGAGCACAGCTCTCTGTTCCTGTTATGCAGCTTTGAAAATCAGCTCTGCTTCCTGATAAAACCAACAAAACAGCAGTTTTGTCGGCCCAGTATACACAATCAATCATAGTTGGTCTATATGTAATACAATGTTGGTCCAGTATTGAAGCAACATTGGATCTGTGGCTTTTATTTGTGTTATCATAGACTTCTGTTTATTTAATACATAGGGTGCCCTCAGAAATATAACCACGTGCCTGGTCATGTGTATTCCTGGGCCTGACGATGTGGTTTAGAATGTCAAGGACACCATTTTGTTAGGTTTTGCTATATTGGCCAAATACTCCGTGTAATCAATCAGAGCCACTGGCTACGCTAGAGGAATGATATTGAATCTGATGAATGGGAATTGTCCAGCACAGACTGCCCGCTGTAGATACCACGTGGAGATCAACAATTAACCGGAACATCTCGTGTCCCACGGTGATTGGTCAGGACACGAGATGTCCTAAACTTGTTGAAGTTGAATATCGAACTCGAGCGAGCCGCTGTACAGATCCCATGTAATACATTATGTCTACCGGGTATATATAGCTTATGGTATTTCACGCGTTACGTAACTATGCAAATTATCAGTCTGACTTCTCGTGGCGAAGTAGTGAGCATCTGTCACCTTATTTATCATTAGAGGGCATTCATTTATTAGTGCATTTATTGTATTTACAAGCGGCATTTCGAGAAGGACAGGTTTCTAGAATAAGCAATATGTTCTTGTAGTTCTTATTCCTAGAGTGTTCGGAGGCGGGGTGGGTAAACAATATGCTGGAGTGCAAAGCATTTCAATTAAGCAGTTACTGCATTCTGTCATTACAAGGACTAGAGTGTTCATCATCATGTGTCTCCACCTTTATGCGGAATTCTCGTGATTACACCCTATTTCACAAAATTTTACATCACTGGCACTGTAACAGACACTGAGCCAATCCTCTGTACCCACCTTGTACATGGCTGGCACTCTAACAGACACAGAGCCAATCCTCTGTACCCACCTTGTACATGGCTGGCACTGTAACATACACTGAGCCAGTCCTCTGTACCCACCTTGTACATCGATGGCACTGTAACAGGCACTGAGTCAATCCTCTGTACCCACCTTGTACATGGCTGGCACTGTAACAGACACTGAGTCAATCCTCTGTACCCACCTTGTACATGGCTGGCACTGTAACAGTCGCTGAGCCAATCCACTGTACCCACCTTGTACATGGCTGGCACTGTAAGAGGCACTGAGCCAATCCACTGTACCCACCTTGTACATTGCTGGCACTGTAACAGGCACTGAGTCAATCCTCTGTACCCACCTTGTACATGGCTGGCCCTGTAACAGGCACTGAGCCAATCCTCTGTACCACCTTGTACATGGCTGGCACTGTAAGAGGCACTGAGCCAATCCTCTGTACCCACCTTATACATGGCTGGCACTGTAACAAACACTGAGCCAATCCACTGTACCCACCTTGTACATGACTGACACCGTAACAGGCACTGAGCCAATCCTCTGTACCCATCTTGTACATTGCTGGCCCTGTAACAGGTACTGAGCCAATCCTCTGTACCCACCTTGTACATGGCTGGCCCTGTAACAGGCACTGAGCCAATCCTCTGTACCCATCTTGTACATTGCTGGCCCTGTAACAGACACTGAGCCAATCATCTGTACCCACCTTGTACATGGCTGGCACTGTAACAGGCACTGAGTCAATCCTCTGTACCCACCTTGTACATGGCTGGCCCTGTAACAGGCACTGAGCCAATCCTCTGTACCCACCTTGTACATTGCTGGCCCTGTAACAGGCACTGAGCCTATCCTCTGTACCCACCTTGTACATTGCTGGCCCTGTAACAGGCACTGAGCCTATCCTCTGTACCCGCCTTGTACATTACTGGCACTGTAACAGACACTGAGCCAATCCTCTGTACCCACCTTGTACATGGCTGGCCCTGTAACAGACACTGAGCCAATCCACTGTACCCACCTTGTACATTGCTGGCACTGTAACAGGCACTGAGTCAATCCTCTGTACCCACCTTGTACATGGCTGGCCCTGTAACAGGCACTGAGCCAATCCTCTGTACCCACCTTGTACATTGCTGGCACTGTAACAGACACTGAGTCAATCATCTGTACCCACCTTGTACATCACTGACACTGTAACAGGCACTGAGCCAATCCTCTGTACCCACCTTGTACATCGCTGGCACTGAGTCAATCCTCTGTACCCACCTTGTACATTGCTGGCCCTGTAACAGGCACTGAGTCAATCCTCTGTACCCACCTTGTACATTGCTGGCACTGTAACAGACACTGAGTCAATCCTCTGTACCCACCTTGTACATCGCTGGCACTGAGTCAATCCTCTGTACCCACCTTGTACATCGCTGACACTGTAACAGACACTGAGCCAATCCTCTGTACCCACCTTGTACATCACTGGCACTGAGTCAATCCTCTGTACCCACCTTGTACATCGCTGACACTGTAACAGACACTGAGTCAATCCTCTGTACCCACCTTGTACATTGCTGGCACTGTAAGAGGCACTGAGCCAATCCTCTGTACCCACCTTGTACATGGCTGGCACTGTAACAGGCACTGAGCCAATCCACTGTACCCACCTTGTACATCACTGGCACTGTAAGAGGCACTGAGCCAATCCTCTGTACCCACCTTGTACATTGCTGGCACTGTAACAGACACTGAGTCAATCCACTGTACCCACCTTGTACATCACTGGCACTGTAAGAGGCACTGAGCCAATCCTCTGTACCCACCTTGTACATTGCTGGCACTGTAACAGACACTGAGTCAATCCTCTGTACCCACCTTGTACATCGCTGGCACTGTAACAGGCACTGAGTCAATCCTCTGTACCCACCTTGTACATGGCTGGCCCTGTAACAGACACTGAGTCAATCCACTGTACCCACCTTGTACATGGCTGGCCCTGTAACAGACACTGAGTCAATCCACTGTACCCACCTTGTACATGGCTGGTCCTCCAGCAGACACTGAGCCAATCCTCTGTACCCACCTTGTACATCGCTGGCACTGTAACAGGCACTGAGTCAATCCTCTGTACCCACCTTGTACATGGCTGGCACTGTAACAGGCACTGAGCCAATCCTCTGTACCCACCTTGTACATGGCTGGCCCTGTAACAGACACTGAGTCAATCCACTGTACCCACCTTGTACATGGCTGGTCCTCCAGCAGACACTGAGCCAATCCTCTGTACCCACCTTGTACATCGCTGACACTGTAACAGACACTGAGCCAATCCTCTGTACCCACCTTGTACATGGCTGGCACTGTAACAGGCACTGAGCCAATCCTCTGTACCTACCTTGTACATCGCTGACACTGTAACAGACACTGAGCCAATCCTCTGTACCCATCTTGTACATTGCTGGCCCTGTAACAGACACTGAGCCAATCCTCTGTACCCACCTTGTACATCGCTGGCACTGAGCCAATCCTCTGTACCCACCTTGTACATGGCTGGCCCTGTAACAGACACTGAGTCAATCCTCTGTACCCACCTTGTACATTGCTGGCCCTGTAACAGACACTGAGTCAATCCTCTGTACCCACCTTGTACATCGCTGGCCCTGTAACAGGCACTGAGCCAATCCTCTGTACCCACCTTGTACATGGCTGGCCCTGTAACAGGCACTGAGCCAATCCTCTGTACCCAACTTGTACATTGCTGGCCCTGTAACAGATACTGAGTCAATCCACTGTACCCACCTTGTACATTGCTGGCCCTGTAACAGGCACTGAGTCAATCCTCTGTACCCACCTTGTACATCGCTGGCACTGAGTCAATCCACTGTACCCACCTTGTACATTGCTGGCCCTGTAACAGGCACTGAGCCAATCCTCTGTACCCAACTTGTACATCGCTGGCCCTGTTTTAAAAACGTAGTACAGTTTTTGCACTAAATAAGCCGTTGTCCGTGTCTGATGTACATTGCTGCTGGGGTGCAAAACAGGCACAACTTGACACGACGGGGGCTGGACAACGACTGAATAGGAATCGTTCACCAGATCTAAACCCTGGTGACTAGGACCGAAAACGCGACGATGCTGGCTTGGACACTTTTTCCTACATTCTACTCCGTTTTATTTAAGAAGTCTCTCACCATAACCAGGACTAATTTCCCAGAATTTCAAACTAAAAGGACAGACATTTACACAAGAGCAGTTTAATTATACCTTCATTACAATAGCCTGATTACAAATAGCATACGGGTACTATGTACCGGTATCTCTGTATTTCTAGAAATATATATTTGTGCGTCACTAGAGGGAAAACCTTGGGAATCAACCCTGGATAATAAAACCCTCAGCACAGTGTTCATGAGTTAAACTGTGATACACGGATGATGAACGCTTATCTGATTACCGTTAGATTCAACTTGTATTTCTATTGTGATAATTATTACGGACGTTTAAAATGTCTGTTAACAGATATACCTGTATGTGTGATGAATACATGTGTGTGGTACACAAACAGCTTAAACCCAGCGGTATGGCACACATAAAGAGATATCATGATACAGGTGTACTGCGGTGGTCACAAGAATAAGTAAGTAAAATGTCTGCTTTACTTCACTTTTCTGCCAGTATGGCAATTTAAGTGAAAAGTCCTAGCATTACAATATCCCATATTGTATAGTAAAAGTGGTATAGAAACGACAAAGCTAATAACAGCATTTTCGCACTAAAATATTTAGTTTAAAACGTTTGATATGATAACATGATGATGCTCCTGGCACCTATATGTAACGAGTTTGATGACATGTTGTAGCGCCTGCACTACAACACAGATCAATGAGTATAAAGATGTCAGCATAAATAATGTAAAATACGAAGTGATTATAAAATGAACGACTTATCAAGTCACTATATCTCCATGCAATTGGAGTGATTGTGTAAAAAACTACAAGTCAACACCAAACCAGGACTGTACCCACTCAAAACAAAATCACTGCATGTATGTACTGTATGTATATACTGTATGTATATAAATTGACATAAATATGAATTTATAAATGAAACAATAAACAGAGAAACCATTAAACAAATTATTACAACCCTGGTAAATCAATCAATGACGATACACTAATATATACTTCAAACAATTCTGTACAAAGTATGTGCTGGACGATCAATCCGGGGGCGACATCCCAGAAAAATCACCCAGCACAGATCAAAGAACCCACTGTACAATGAGAAAAATGTATAAAGAAATATATAAATATGAATATATAAAGAATATATAAAGAGTTCGAACTGAAAACTATTGGAAAATAAACATAACAACCTCGGCAAAAAACCCTGTACCACCGGAAAGCAAACACAAAAAACACATGAGAAAGAAACTTCACAACACAAAAAATAGATAAACCCCGGCTCGATGAAAATTGCAGAAAGGCAAAAACGTTTGGGTGTGTTTGGCCTTCTATGAAGTTGCCCAGCACTCACGGGGGACCACGCGGAGGTGACACCCATCCCCCCCCCCCCATTGTCTCAAGAAGTGACGTGTATAATGAATTTAGGCGTGATAGCGTATCGCGACAGGAATAAAAATACAGAAATACAGTAGTATAATCAGGTGGATTCATCTGAAACCGTACACACTATATTCCGGCCAACGTGAGAGGGTGTAACAGCAATAATGCCGTCTCGCGTCCAAACACAAAGACCAAGAACAGCCGTCACGGGAAGAAATAAATACACGATTAAAACAAAGTCCGAAAAGCCAATAGATCACCGGCATAATTATTCAGGCCTACACATCCGGATAAATGATGTGACTGGACTTAACGTCTCTCTCCCCATGGTTAACTTGAAATTTAGTTGAAATAGTTTTGATAATATATCATTCAGCTGTTGTGTTTCTTTGTACTGCGTACAGTTTCGTGATGTTACTGTGTGCAGTAGCCATTCTCTTTCAGTGAGTAGCTGATGTATTGTATTTTGGTGAATTGCTAATAAGTGATCACCACGAGCAATGCAATTGGTTGCCACTACATGTTGTGTCTGACTGAATGCGAGAGAAGATTGTAACTCATTTATTTTAATCTGACTCTCTCTCAGCAGGTATTCTCGTCTGTTTGATTCCTTTATAATGTCATTGAATTGTTGTTTCATTCCCTTTCTGGTTGATCGTAAAGATTTAACGGTGAAATCGCGGTCTTTTAATGTATTTTCACAGACGCTGTAGCGATCTTTTACATCGGCTATTGCCACGTTTAGCCACTGTACCTTTAATTTAAAGGATTTGGCCTCTTTGCACACATCATCAAAATCACTTATCTTTTTCTCTAAGTTAGCAATCATAATCTCTTGATTTTCTACAACCTCATTGCATTCAGACAATTTATCCGACAACTCAGATAATTTCAAATCATTCATATGGTCTAGCTTTTCTCTTTTAAAATTCCAGTCCTCTAATGCTTTCCTAGTTAAGCTGCATTTCGTAAGTAACTTGTCATACTCACTTGCATGTGTCATACGGGCGGGGGCCCTAGGGTAGTGGTTAGCACCGCTGCCTTTCACGCCAGAGTTCGGGGTTCGGTTCCCGGTCTCGGCGGTTTGAAAGAAACAAAATTGTTTCTTCCCCATCCACGTGTGAAAGTTAGTATTGTGGGGAGCCTCCGTGACCGAGAGGTAGCGTGCTCGGCCTCAGACCGCCAGGGCCCGAATTTCGAATCCTGTGTCTGGAGGACAGTGTCATCTCAATCATCTCACCATCCCTAGGAGGTTCTCCTGGCCCAGTTTAGCCTATATGTGCACACAGGTGGCCTAAAGCCCGATTCATTTCATTTTTGCATGTGTCATACAACAGCTTTTAATTTCACTGATATACTGGCGAGATGAAATTTCCACCAGTTCTGTATTTGCACTCAAACTCTTCAAATGCATCCTCATAGTACGAACAAGCAGACGATGCCGACATGATTGCTACGGCACACCCAATTCACAAAAATCATCAATCAAAATAATTAAAGTAAGATTATGTAGTTTCAGTGAAATATGAAAATTAAGTTATGATCACTCTTGATTCATAAATAAGATCGCTCGTGTTCGCAAAAGGTGCGGGAGAGTAGCACATTCTATATGCACTCAGTAGGCCTAACAGCCTAACACAGATGAGTGCACAAAACCATGCAGTTGCGTTACTGACAGACACAAACGAGTAGCATGGCGAGCACTGTAACGTTACATTAACAAAGCGCACAACAAAATATATCAAATATTACAGCAAATTCACAATAAAATGACGCTTAGAAAACTAATCATCACTCAAGTTCAACTAATCTGATTTAAACATTATAACAATGCTGACAATCACGCTAATACACCCACGCCTAAACAACCAAACCAATGAACAATAATAAACAAAATACAGGATACATATAGGCCTAAGCATTGGCCGAGATGGTTTTATCCACGAGTGAGCTGGTTCACACTCAAATCACCACACACATCTAGACCAAAGGAAAACTACATGTAAATAAAACTCATTATACACAGGAGAGCTGATCAGCATCGAGTATGCCTATATCCGACAGTATAACTAGCGAATATCAATGCACAAATAATAACAGTCAACTAAATAGGCCGATATGAAAAAAACGTATAGCGTATAAAATAATGAAACACAATAAATTATTTCAACTGCAGGCCACCAAAGATATAAACCTCACCCACGACAGTTGCAGTTGAATAAACACACGGCACGTGTCACAGTTCTGGGTGTGAAAACTGACCCATAACTAGGACGTGAACCGTTTATCAATGTAAGCGCGACAAGGCTAACAATGCTGGCTAGCAATGCTGGCCAACACACAAATAGAAACTAAAACATGCAAATATAACAAAACACACACATTAGATATACATAATGATACAGCAATATTTAAGATAGACGTTTGAGCATTAATTGTTAACACAACCCACCTGTGTCTGTGTGAGCAATTCAGCGAACACCGTTCATGCACAACAGAACAGTGTAGATCGTGAAATTTGCTCAAACGTCTACCTTCAAAAACACAGAAAATTACCCACCTTGTACATCACTGGCACTGTAACAGGCACTGAGTCAATCCTCTGTACCCACCTTGTACATGGCTGGCACTGTAACAGACACTGAGCCAATCCTCTGTACCCACCTTGTACATCGCTGGCCCTGTAACAGACACTGAGTCAATCCTCTGTATCCACCTTGTACATCGCTGGCACTGTAACAGACACTGAGCCAATCCTCTGTACCCACCTTGTACATGGCTGGCCCTGTAACAGACACTGAGCCAATCCTCTGTATCCACCTTGTACATCGCTGGCCCTGTAACAGACACTGAGCCAATCCTCTGTACCCACCTTGTACATGGCTGGCCCTGTAACAGACACTGAGCCAATCCTCTGTATCCACCTTGTACATCGCTGGCCCTGTAACAGACACTGAGTCAATCCTCTGTATCCACCTTGTACATCGCTGGCCCTGTAACAGACACTGAGTCAATCCTCTGTATCCACCTTGTACATCGCTGGCCCTGTAACAGACACTGAGTCAATCCTCTGTACCCACTTTGTGCATCGCTGGCCCTGAGTCAATCATCTGTACCCACCTTGTACATGACTGGCACTGTAACAGACACTGAGCCAATCCTCTGTACCCACCTTGTACATCGCTGGCCCTGTAACAGACACTGAGTCAATCCTCTGTATCCACCTTGTACATCGCTGGCACTGTAACAGACACTGAGCCAATCCTCTGTACCCACCTTGTACATGGCTGGCCCTGTAACAGACACTGAGCCAATCCTCTGTATCCACCTTGTACATGGCTGGCCCTGTAACAGACACTGAGCCAATCCTCTGTATCCACCTTGTACATGGCTGGCCCTGTAACAGACACTGAGCCAATCCTCTGTATCCACCTTGTATATCACTGGCACTGTAACAGGCACTGAGCCAATCCTCTGTACCCACCTTGTACATAGCTGGCACTGTAACAGACACTGAGCCAATCCTCTGTACCCACCTTGTACATAGCTGGCACTGTAACAGACACTGAGCCAATCCTCTGTACCCACCTTGTGCATCGCTGGCCCTGAGTCAATCATCTGTACCCACCTTGTACATGACTGGCACTGTAACAGACACTGCCTGTTCCATGATTCCCTAGGTGGAGATATCATTTACCAGTATACATCCGATAACTATAAGACTATTTATCATTGTTACAGAACATTGTTTTTGCTGCAGAAACTGAAATTTGCTAACTTCATGTTAAGAACCAGTTATTCTCCCCAGCTAGCATACTAGCATACCACGGTGAATCAGCGCTGGGTTAACATCGGTCCAGCATCCTGGACTGTTGGTCAATATTAAACCAGCATTGGTTCAACGTATTGTCTTTGCTGCTCCAATTCCAGCGCCAAAGAGTTAAGAGTTTCCAGTGGTTCAATGTATTAATTTATTATTTTTTTATCTGCAATTTGTAACATTATTGTTCCCGTGATTACGTGTTGCCATGCAACTCGTTTTTCGTGAGTTACTGTTTGGAAAAGAAAGGAGGCCTTATAATTAAGTTGCTAATGATGCTATAACATGTATGTTCTCTGTACGCTGATTCAGCAGACACACTGCCATCGTCCAGCCATATATAATGGTCTTTAACCCTCTAACCGCCGGTGCCGCATATATTCGGGTTTTCATTTTTTTAGCACGTTGAGTACCACCTTTTAAAGATAAAATGTGACATCAATCAGCATTATTTGAAAACAGTTGACCTTCATTTTGTGAAATCTGAATAATTTTCCCTCACTAGAAGTTGTGGATAGCGTCAGCGAGACACAACTTCAAGTGGGTGAAAATTCAAATTGAATAATTTGGCGGTTAAAGGGTTAATCATGTGGGCGCGTCAGTGCTTGCTGCAATTAGGACGTTTATTTATTTCACTGATAGCTGTTCACACATCACTACAGTGCAGACCAAACTAGCTATTCTCAGTTACATTCCTCGTAAAATAAGAACCGGCGGATTAATTGCCTGGCAACAGGTTTCCTCAAGAACAAACCAGATGTTTTTGTCCTTAAGTGTGCTCACTGCCATCGTGGACGCCCTGTATTTACAAATGCGCTCCCTTGCAACGGTTTGCAGGCTGTCGCGATGATAATAATTTGTCTCGTCTGTATCCCGGTTGACATGGCACACAGCAAGAACTGCTGTTTTGCAGAAGCAAACGCGGACAACAAAGAGGATTTATCATATTTCAAGAACGCTTCTGGGTTGGAGTTATATTTAACTGTATGCCCTTCGTGGCTTTCTCTCTCACTTGCCACTGCTATACCATGACTCTTTACCTATAGCGAGAGACAACTTCAAGCGGGTGAAAATTTAAATAAGATAATTTGGCGGCAAAATGGTTAATATCCCCGATATTTCAAATGCTACGAGTGTAAGACAGGATATGTATCATCAATAGCAATAGCGAATACAAAACAAGATGTGTAGCATCAATAGTTATAACGAATATAAGACGGGATTCGTATCGTCAACAGAAAAGAAGACAACATCTATGTCATCAATAGTTATAACAAAAAACAAGACAACATCCGTATCATCAATAGTTATAGCGAATAAAAGACAACATCAGCATCATCAACTGAATACAAGGCAACATCTGTATCACCAATAGTTATAATGAATACAAGGCAACATCTGTATCACCAATAGTTATAAAGAATACAAGGCAACATCTGTATCACCAATAGTTATAACGAATACAGGTAACATCTGTATCACCAATAGCTTTAATGAATACAAGGCAACATCTGTATCACCTATAGTTATAACGAATACAGGTAACATCTGTATCAACAATAGTTATAATGAATACAAGGCAACATCTGTATCACCAATAGTTATAACGAATACAAGGCAACATCTGTATCACCAATAGTTATAATGAATACAAGGCAACATCTGTATCACCTATAGTTATAACGAATACAGGTAACATCTGTATCAACAATAGTTATAATGAATACAAGGCAACATCTGTATCACCTATAGTTATAACGAATACAAGGCAACATCTGTATCACCAATAGTTATAATGAATACAAGGCAACATCTGTATTACCAATAGTTATAACGAATACAAGGCAACATCTGTATCACCAATAGTTATAACGAATACAAGGCAACATCTGTATCATGAACAGATGCAAGATACATCTGTTTCATCAATAGCATACAAAACAACATATGTATGATCAATAAATGACAATACAACATCAATATCTTTAACAGAATACAAGACAACATCTGTATCATCAACATAATACAAGGCAACATCTGTATCATCAACAGAATACAATACAACATCCGTTGATTATTCAGTATTAAAGAATATGCTATTCTGTGTTTTAAATGCATCATGTTTTAACTAGTAATATTTTTGTATTACATTTGTATGTTTTTAATGTGTAACCTAATCTGATATGTATGTATAATGTCTCCAGCTTGGAGGTTGAATAAATATTAATAATAATCTGTATCATCAACAGAACACAAGGCAACATCTGTATCAGCAACAGAATACAAGACAACATCTGTATCATCAACAGAATACAAGGCAACATCTGTATCATCAACAGAATACAAGGCAACATCTGTATCATCAACAGAATACAATACAACATCTGTATCAGCAACAGAATACAAGACAACATCTGTATCATGAACAGAAAACACTACAACATCTGTATCATCAACATAATACAATACAACATCTGTATCATCAACAGAATACAAGACAACATCTGTATCATCAACAGAATACAAGGCAACATCTGTATCATCAACAGAAAACACTACAACATCTGTATCATCAACAGAATACAAGACAACATCTGTATCATCAACAGAATACAAGGCAACATCTGTGTCATCAACAGAATACAATACAACATCTGTATCATCAACAGAATACAATACACCATCTGTATTATCAACAGAATACAAGGCAACATCTGTATCATCAACAGAATACAATACACCATCTGTATCATCAACAGAATACACTACAACATCTGTATCATCAACAGAATACACTACAACATCTGTATCATCAACAGAATACAAGACAACATCTGTATCATCAACATAATACAAGGCAACATCTGTATCATCAACAGAATACAATACACCATCTGTATTATCAACAGAATACAAGGCAACATCTGTATCATCAACAGAATACAATACACCATCTGTATCATCAACAGAATACACTACAACATCTGTATCATCAACAGAATACACTACAACATCTGTATCATCAACAGAAAACAAGACAACATCTGTATCATCAACAGAATACAAGACAACATCTGTATCATCAACAGAAAACAAGACAACATCTGTATCATCAACAGAATACACTACAACATCTGTATCATCAACAGAATACAAGACAACATCTGTGTCATCAACAGAATACGAGGCAACATCTGTATCATCAACAGAATACAAGGCAACATCTGTATCATCAACAGAATACAAGACAACATCTGTATCATCAACAGAAAACAAGACAACATCTGTATCATCAACAGAATACACTACAACATCTGTATCATCAACAGAATACAAGACAACATCTGTGTCATCAACAGAATACGAGGCAACATCTGTATCATCAACAGAATACACTACAACATCTGTATCATCATCAGAATAAAGACAACATCTGTATCATCAACAGAATACAATACAACATCTGTATCATCAATAGTTATACCGAATACAAGGCAACATCTGTATCATCAACAGAATACAAGACAACATCTGTATCATCAACAGAATACAAGACAACATCTGTATCATCAACAAAATAAAGACAACATATCATCAATAGTTATACCGAATACAAGATAACATCTGTATCAATAATATAATACAATACAACATCTGCATCATAATCAGTTATAACAAATACAATACAACATCTGTATCATGAACAAAAAACAAAACAACATCTGTATCATGAACAGAAAAGACAACGGCTGTATCATTAACATGTGTATCAACAATAATTATTTTAATATATACTCTGCGTATCGGATATCAAAGGAACTGTTGCACATGAAAGCACATTTAATCCACATAATGCTCAACGAGGAAGTCAATTTAAACAACACCCTGTTAAATGAGTGAGTGAAACATAAAACGAAGTGACTGCATGTGTAGATAAAGATATGATTATATAGCCTTGGATATGTAGGTTGGCTGCTTTATTGTTAAACTTCCTTTATTGAATTCCATTAAAAAAAACTTCGGCATTCATTGTTATGTCGGGGGTTAGCGATCTTTAGTGATCCTGCTGTCATCATTGATGGCAGGTCGAGCAGTGCACACATCCTAATGGATAATTTCAGACTTGAAAGACACAAAGGTATCGATCTAAATTGGCATGTCAGCTAGCGTCAGAAGACAACCTTTGATGTCCATGGCACCAAAATCTTCGTGTGTTTAGGAAATATCCCAGACAGATTTTACCATATTAATACAATAGTCCTGCCTCATAATAAGTGACTTGGGCCAATGTAGGCATTTCTTCAACTAAAGTTAATCATCAAGTATTTTTTTATAATGAATATGTTTCAATACTATTTTCAGTAAGAACACTCTCCGCTATGCCCATAACCCAATAATACCAAATTTTAATATGCATGAGATATCATCGATACTATATACTTCGTAAGCTAAGAGATTTCTCGTGTGTTCACGGTGGGCTGTACTATTGTTGTGGACATTGAATTTGATAGCAAATTCCAATAATTCTAAATAATTTTAAATTTCCATTCCTCTTCTATGTGATCAGTGATGGCACAAGCCATATTGTCGTTGTCCTCTTGTATCTTACAAATATATTTTAAAAATAATTGTTTTAAAAAAGTGTGGCATATTATATTTCGTAGGAACATATTTCGTATGAACATGGTAATTAGTATAGCTGTACGGTGGTCTACTAACGAGTGTACGTCACCATAGACATGTGTACGGACACTAGACAATGGTTTAAATCCTATTTTATAGGATCTGCATAACGCGTCTGTATAACGGAGGACAGAGCAAGCATGCTTCAGTCATCTGAGCATTGGATGAGCATCAATATAACACGAACAAATGAAGAATTTTGGTTTGTGCGTTGTGATTCGCGGGCGTGCGTCAAAACGCGGGGTGAACGTTTCTCATTTATTGTGTGCGTCAACCTCTGCGCTCAGTCTCTTCATGTCTAAAAATGTGAGCGTTTTTCCACGTGTGAATAGAGACGCCAGAAGAACGTCAGACCAGCGCTAGTCTAACGTTAGGCACACGTACAGCACACGCTCTAAATTCGTTGTGTTTTCGTTGACCGAGGTTTGTTCCAATCACACATACATGGCGCACAGTCCACGCATGAAAAAAAATAAAAATTGAGTCCGGATTGTGAAAAATGTCGACAATTAAATAACTTTTTTCAGTTTGCTTGGTACATACGTAACTATTTAAAAAAAATAATAATGTGTCCTAATTTTATGACAACATGATGTGTTCGCCTTTATAGCCGCAATCAGTGAAATTTCCAGCACTTGAAACCGTGCATCTTGCGAAACACCACTTCAACTGACAACAAATTAAATGTCGTTCTTCTGTGCTCTAAGGGTTGAACTGAAGAAATAACACGGCTACTGCCTGCTGCTCGAGCGCTGGGCGAACAACCAGCGTGTGGCAAGCGCAGAGCAGGCGCGTTGCCCACGACTGCCCCGCACGTGCAACGCGCAGGCGCGTTGCCCACGACTGCCCAGCACGTGCAACGTACAGCGTAGCTAGTGAAAATGACATAAAATGAATAGGGTTTTAGGCCATCTTTGTGCACATATAGACTAAACCGGGCCAGGAGAACCTCTTGAGGATGGTGAGATGAATGAGATGACACTGCTCTCCAGAAGCAGGATTCGAAATTCGCGCCCTAGCGGTCTGAGGCCGAGCGCGTGACCTCTCTTTCACGGAGGCTCCCCACATTATTTATTCTTTACGAGTGAGCGGGGCAGAAACATTTTGCTCATATCTGGTCATGTGACACAATACAATGGAAATTTAAAATGAAATACCTCCGAAACGATGTGTTTCATGCAGAACAGAAGTTAAAATTGAACCCAAAGGATTAAATTGCTATGTATAGGCCGCCATCAAAACATAATGCAAAATGGCCACCAAAATTCAAAATGGCCAACAAAGAAGAAAATAGATCAAAATAAGGCTTAAAAACTAGTAAAATCAAGTGAAATCCCATATTATCGCAAATTCAGGCTGAATTTAAACTGTCAAAACACATGTATTGTTGTTTTAGCAACAGACCTTGTAGTATTTTTTACTTTACTTAAATAAAAATGATTATCCTTAAATTGTATTATTTGGATGGTATTACATTGTAATTTTACGTTGTGTATTTTATCCAATAATTTTTAATAACTTGACCCTGAACGTAAAATGATATTGCTGGGAATAGTAATTTTAAAGTAATCACGAATATTTTTATTTCGGTGATTGTCATTATATCGCAACATAAAATTTTATTTTCCTTACACTAATATAATACATTGTAGTCGCAGACTGTCAGGTCTATCCATCTTTTGTAGTGTATTCGCTGCTGGTTCATCATCATGAGAATCAGAGGAGGAGTTATCAGGAGGTACCCTTTTATATTTACCATGGCAACACGTTGCGTACATGCCAGGTATACGCTATTGAAACGCTACGAGAACGCAGGACGTACAACAGACTCGTCAGGCCAACGAATAATCCCAAAATGATGCTCGTTATGCATGCGCTAGAGATTACGCTAGGTAGACGTTAAAATGAAACAACACGAACATATAACGTCAGATCTGCGTGTATCTAGCGTTATTGTAGCGCGCCCTGCGTGTTTCTGGCGGTCTTCGCTTACGTAGATATTTTTACAACAATAAAACAACGTTTCTGAGTTGAACTCAAAAACATTGCTGAGTTTACTGAATTCTGCTTTGTTTCTCATTATTGTACTTAAAACTGAAATTTTTACTCCATCAATGTAAAATGTAGTTACAAAATAGATGCTTTTGAATAAATTGGAGTGAGAGGGTACTTTAGAAGTTTTTTTACAGAAATAAATCTACAAATAAAACACTTAGCTAAATTTCTGAATCAAATTCACCCTCATTATATTGGCATGCATGTATTGCACGATGGCCTTCGAAATAACTTTTCTTATTAGGTTCCTATTTTATTAGAGTCATATATGGGGGTTATGTGACCACTTTGCTCCTACTTTAGTTTCTCAGTGGATTTTGATGGTAGAATCATTTTAGATCAAAATGAGCTGCTGTGTACCTCTCAAAAGTGCAGGGAAAATTTTGAAAATCAACGTTTTTTAAAATGGCCGCTGTCGTACATTAGAAAACCTGATTAATAAGGGGGATATACTGATTCACATGGGCGCATTGAATCTGATATCCAATCACTAATGAAAACATTACTAATGAAGACATGCTGATTTGTATGGACGCATTCAATTTCTTATTTAATCACTAGAAAAGGGCTAAAAATCTAAAATGGCTGCCAAAATTGTATTTACTTGAACTTTTTAAACAAAATGCGAGGAAAACCAACACATTAATCATACAGTGAGTAGTTATTTAAAAAAGTATGGTTCTTTATCAGTTCATAGAGAGGTCCTGTCAGCAAGGGCTTTATATTTCTGAGTCACTGGTATCAGTATTTGAGAGTCCGCTGCTGCCATGCATGATAGACTGATGTCACTTGGCAAAGGTGGGTCAGTGATTCTCATAGATAAACACAGTCCATCTGAAATATGCCAAACATACGCCAGAGGTGATGGATGTCGTTTCATCTCATAATGAGTTTTATGTAGGTCAGCTAATTAGCACGCTCAATATATGCTCTAAGAGTAAGCTTATTGGGTGGTAGTCTTGACATATATATATTATATGGGGTGATTGGCTATCATGTGACCCTGTCAGAGGGTCACATGATAGCCAATCACCCCATATATGGGGTGATTGGCTATCATGTGACTCTCTCAGAGGGTCACATGATAGCCGATCACCCCATATAAGGAAACACTTGTGCCCCATCTTGTGGCAACTTTGATTTATTTGTCACAAATTTATTCATACTATTCAAGGGGTGATATGTCACCTTTAACATCTCATTTTATGTTTTGGACATAGCAAAGTTTAAAACAAAATTGGTGTGGGTGAGTTGTGAGTGGGGGGGGGGGGGAGTGCATGCAGTGTGCCTGTAGCCCATGTCCTATAAAGGACATTCATTACAAAGTCTAGGTGCAGCAACAGAAAAGGCCCAGCTGCCTACCGCGGTTCTGACCCACCTCTTTGCTTGGACGTTGCATCGGCGTTGTCGATATTGTAAACGCCACAATGGTGTATAATCCCCCAGGCATCAGAACAGCCAATGATGTGATACAGAATGTTTCATTTTCTTGTCGTATAATGTCGAACAGCAGTATCTGCTTATTTTTAAAATCCAAACGGCAGTAACTGCTTATTTGGTAAGTAAGCAAAGCAGTTATCGCCTTTGTAGAGCGCTATGGCCATGTCACTTCTGTATTTGAGTAATCTCAGGCGTTTTGATTGAACGTCAGAGACAAAAACTCGAGGTAACCTATGGGGCCACTCAGAAAGCCAGGTGGTCGGCCTATGTTGGCTTAATGCCGGACCAGCGTCGCACACGCCGTTCCAGCTTTAAAATAACATATGTGCGAGGTCTTGTGCTTGCAGGGTTAGTCAAAGGGTAAAACGACAGAATGGGTCAGACATGCAGGCTATAGCAACCAAGTAATTGGACGGAAATCCTAGAAGACCGCCAATCAAAATTCCCACTTGCAGGTGAGCAACGCCCGCTTCTTCTGTAACTGAACCCGAGGAAGAAATCACATGGTATTAGGTTTTTGTTGATCCCTTCTGTACGCAAAATACCTCGAAGAACCCAATATTTATGTACGTACTTGCCGAGCGTGTTTAATTATGCGTATATCGCCCCCCCCCCCCTAAGGTAAGGCGTTATATCCGCCTACGTGTTCGCATTCGGAAATGAAGTAAATTTAATTATTAGTGTTAGCAGTTACCATGTCTTATGACAGGAATATTATCTGATGAACAAAATGGCTTTCGGTGGAAACGTAGTTGTCTAGCATTGTACGTAATGGAATGAAATTAAATCTCACAACCTTTACAACATTTCTTGATTTTTCCAAGGCATTTGACTCGATTGATTGAAATTTAATGTTATATAAACTACTGATAAACGGAGTTGATGGCAACTTCTATAAAGCGATCAAGTCGTTGTATACTGGTACAATTTCACAACTTAGAATTAATAGTCACTTGACAGATCTTTTTAAAGTGACTATTAGAGTTCGTCAAGGAGATACTATATCGCCTACCCTGTTTAATCTATATACAAATGACCTTGTTGATGAGTTAAATGCCTTGAAATGTGGAGTTGATATAGATGGTCGATGGGTTTTTATTTTGTTAATGATAAATTGTGTATATTCCTAAACGTAGTTCACTTTAGAGCTGAACAACGAAAATTGCGTCAGTACAAAGTTTATTATGGAACAAATGTTATTGATTATGTATGTAAATATAAATATCTTGGAGTTGTTTTCACGAATATATGGATTTTATTGAATGTGCGAATCATCTCGCAGATTCTGTAAGCCGAGCACTTGGAGCTGTTATAAGTAAGTTCCGTAAACTAAACAACATACGATTTTTAACTTTTACTAAATTATATAATGCTATGATTATCCCGGTAATGGATTATAGCGCAGGTGTATGGGGATTTAAATATTATCATAAATGTAACTGCGTTCAAACTCATGCGCTATCTTACTTTTTGGGTGTACATAACACAGCCCTAGTAGTGGGAACAGGGTGATGAGGGATGTGTATTACCAAAGTACAGATGATTCTTAAAAATGCTACAACTATGGAATCATTTGCTTTTTTTAGATGATAACAGGTTGAAAAAACATATTTTTGAATGGAAATATGCAAATAATTTTGATACTGGAAACATTTGGATTAATGAAATTAAACAAATTTCCCAGTTGATTGATAAGGAAGACGATTTTAATAATTTAATAAAAGTTGATTTGAACTATTTTTCAATGTTGTTGCATGGTGTTATGGAACACGAATAGCAACGCGAAATATTAGTTAAACAAAAACTCGTTTTAAGAAGATTATTTATCTAAAATTATGTCAAAGAAAGTACGTTCACGTATTTCACAAATACGACTGGGAATTTTAGCATTAGAAATTGAAGTAGGACGTTTCAGTCAGAGAGGTTAGCCCTGAAGACAGAATATGTCAAAATTACAATATGGGTGTGGCAGAAAGCGAGGTTCACTTTATAATAATGGTTTATTCAGTGTACATATTATAGTAACGATAATGTTAAAAAACAAATACAGTGATATTATATAAAATATTGTAGCATTGCATAAATAATAGTACACTTGGTTGGGACTGGACAGATGTTATACATCTTTTTGTCAGCCACAACAAGTAAAAGTTCTCGCTAGAGAACATTGTTTTACACTTCAATTGACAATATATAATAAGTATGTAAAAAAAATTAAACCGCAGTCACTCCTCACGCATGTTTGCATTTAGCGCATATGCACTATAAATGCCAAGAGCATGTTAAATCGTTGGAAGTATTTTGTGAAAAATTAAAAAAACATGACATTTTTTACATTATTTATAAAATGAGACGTTTCAGTGATACATCTGACATCGTTTGGTAATTTGTTCCACAAGTAATATATCCGATTAAAAAACTTCGTCTGAATGCCTCTTTCTTAAACATAGGCTGAATAAGCCGGAAACTGTCTGTGGAGCTACGGTTCTGTCTGGGGTTATCATGGCTGAAGCTAGCAAATTTTGTGAGGTCCAAATCATAAATTCGGTGTAGACATTTCCAAAAGAATATGACATCATTTTGATCACGTCTTAAAGATAGTGGGGCTAAGTGTAAGTGGAGTAGTCTTTCGTTATATTCAGCTTTCGAGTAACCACATATATATCGCGTCATTGTTCTCTGCACTCTCTCTGTTGATTTAGTGTACTTTTGATTTAAAACTCCCCAGAGTGGCGAAACAATATTCGAGAATTGGTCTTACAAGACTACTGTATAGAATAAATCTTGTATGCTGGGGAGCATGCCACCCAAGGGTGCGCTTAATTAGACCACTAACACGATTTGCTTTAGATATAATATTCTTGACATGAATGTCCCATTGCAAGGCTGAGTCTAAAGTAACTCCAAGGTCTTGTACCTCAGTAACTCGTTTTAATGCTAATCGGCTCATCGAGTAATTAAAAGATACAGGATTCTTCAGTCTTGTAAAAGTAATAATAAAACATTTAGAAATATTAAAAATCATTCGTTACTTTTGGCTCCAGCTAAAAATCGAATCTATATCACCTTGTAATTCGATACATGAAGCTACACTTTTTACATTTTTAACACATTTGACATCGTCGGCAAACAATGCAATTTTACTATGTCGTACATTAATTGGTAGACCATTTATATACAGTGAAAATAATAGTGGACCCAGTATACATCCTTGGGGTACACCAGACGTTACGGGTAACCACGTTGATGGTACCCCGGAAATGAAAACGCGTTGTTGGCGCCCGGATAAGTATGAACATAGCCATTTAAGTAGACAACCATGAAAACCAGATTATTTTAGCTTTAAAATCAGTAAGTCATGAGGGATAGTATCAAAAGCCGTACTTAAATCGAGATATAAAACATCACTTTGACCATTGTTGTCAATAACATATTGTATATCATTAAAAATTTGAACTAGCTGCGTCGTCGTCGACCTATTTTTTAAGAATCCGTGTTGGAAATCATAAATAAATGTCCTAATAAGGTTAATTATACAATTATATATACATCTCTCTGCAAACTTACTAGTAACACACAATAAAGAAATCGGTCTATAATCACAAACATCAGAATTACCTCCTTTGTCTTTATAAATAGGACAAACATTAGCTTTGAGCCACTCAGACGGCAGAACTTCTTCGCTTAATAATCTATTAATTCAAGAAGTAATGGATGGAGCAAGATAATTAGAAAAACATTTTAGTATAATGGGAGATTAATTATCAGGTCCGCTTGACTTGTTTGCCTTAACTTTTTGTAAAACTTTTAAAACATATTTTTCAGTAACTGATATACAACCAAGGGTTACAGCTTTCTGGTATTTCGATACCGAGATCAGTGTGTGATGTAGACGTGTTAAAAACGGAATGGAAGTACTTGTTGAAACCGTCTGCTTGGGATTTACACGTGGTTAGTTTAATCGAATCTGATATCAGCTCTTGTGGGATAGACCTTTGACCTGCTTTGGTTTTTACAAATGATCAAAATTTATTTTGGTTTTCTGCTGTTTAATTTCCCAGCTCGTTAATAAAACACACATATTTTGATTTACATATTTTGTTTGTTTCGTTTCGCAGCTGGCGGTAGTGTGCCCAAGCTGCTTTGGTGCTTGTACGTTTAGCACGCTTGTGGGCCTTCATTTTTGCTTTGTGTACATTACGCAACTCATGGACCGTATGCTGAATGAAGTGAGCTCAGTCACATTAAAGTTACACCCATGGGATCAAATTTGCTCTTACTTTTTATGATTTTTTAATATATTTTATTTATTATATTTTTTATATTTTTATTTACCAATTGTGTTACTTACTTCTCAAGACATTGTTTATTCTGGTAATATAAAGCATTTTTAGACAATACACTTAGTGTAGTTTCTGCTTCATTTCTTGTAAAGATTTAACAAAAAAATCCATAGCGGATTTACTATTGAGTTGTGACTTGGTCAAAGTTGGTATATATTCACAATACACAATGTGACCTAAGGCCAGACGGATCCAGCATGTAGATAATTAAATCCTGAGTGTATTGATATCAAAAGTGTAATAATTGATCTATTCATTACAAAGATATGGCTATTTTCCGCACTTGCCCTCCATTTTAACGAAAATAGCGAAAAAAAAACCTATGTTAGAAAATGGGCTGTACAAAAAAAACTGATATTAAAATTCTACTTTCGCCCACCCTATAAATGACCAGGGAGGTTTGCTCTAACATAATATACAATCAGATTTTGTCAGTATGATGGGTTGTACCAACTCCTTAAATAACGGTCCTACAGGAACTAGCTCTTCTACTATGATGATTATATTTGGTTCGAGCGAGCACACCCCAGCGGGCGCGGGACGACGGCCGTTGTTTGGGTAGGTGTCGGGCCAGCGTAGTGGACGGTGGGCCAGCGTTGGTCCGACGTTGGATGGGTGTCCCGTGTTTTCTGGGAGGGTATCCACTCTTTGTTGGTTCAGTGTTGATCCATTGTCTTCGGCGCTGTCCCGGCACTGCCCCAGCATTGGGTCGATCCTAGTGTTTGCTGGGTTTACATTATTGTGTAATAATGTTACTTTTTGGCTGTCTCGTTCAGTATTATGTCCTCCTTATAAACATATAAGTAGGAATGACATATAAGCCTAAATGGGCTGGGTACTATATTGTAAACATATTTATATTGTCAATGTGATTTGTCTGTACATGTCACTATAATTAAAAATTACAATACAATTAGGAATAATCGGAACAGCAGACAGTAAACAGTGATGTATAAAACATAAAAAAAAACAGTGGCACTGCGGACAATATATCTGGTGACGTTATCACCTGATCATACATGCAAATACGATGTGCTTTAAATGCGCCATATCATTTTAGAGCCATCTAGTACAAACTTAAAAACAGAAAGGGCAGACATGTGAAGTTTGAATATAAAAATAGTCTGCAGTTGAATCAAGGTTTCTCTATTAGAGCCATTTTTTGTCTTTTCATCTTTTATTAGCGTACTCTTCTCATCAATATATAATTGTGTAGCTTTTTCACGCATTATATCACCATGTCGTAATGTAGTATCGGCCTTACCTGTTTACAAATTGTCGAGCGTTCCTGATTTTGCACTTTCATCATTTAAGCCTAATTGTTTTATTGTCACTGTTCATCATGTCTAATTGTTGTCTCTGGGCACCACGATCAAATAATCAGAAAATTATCTCAAGGCACAATTTAAAAATCGAAAGCGAAGCATATCGCGAATCGGACAAAGTGAAGTACTCTACTCCAACCAACCAACCACAGACAGACAGACAGATTACTTTATTTCACCAAAATATATAAATACAATACGGTGAGGGAGACTCCTTTTAGGACATAAACACATGTCGCTATCAAAGGAGCCACCCTACAACAATTAAAAACAATGGCATACATTATATAGAAAATATACATAAATATGATATCGGCCGGTGATGTGAGTAAAAAATGCTGCTTAACGTCACTTACTTGACCGGAACGGTCAAGTACGTGACTTTTTGATTCATTAGGACAGTGCAAACTGTAGATGAAAAATGAATGATGTACAAATTATGAGATGAGGGTGAATATATATGTTATAGAAATGCAATATAAAAAAGGCGTGACATATTTGATGTTAACATGCTCGAGAAAAGTGGGTTAAAGTCATCAGATTTATATATATTTTATAGGGAGGAAACACATAGCGTTAACACATCACTATATTTAATATATTCATTTATACAAAAGAATACTAAGATTAAATAATTTATAAGTACACTAAACAAATCAATTATCTTATAATAATTATTGGTGTTAAATAAATATACAATTTCTAACATAACTTTATATAAGTTATGACATTATTATTATTATGCTTGGATAATATGGCATACAATATTATAATAATAATGAAATTGTTCAGATCAATATAAATCGACGCGAGTTTTTTTCTTCTATATAAATTATACATGTATGAAAAACAAAATGAATAATTACAGAGCAATATACAAGTCGGCATTTATACAGCAATACAATTATATGATATATTTGTATTGAATTAATTTTGAAATATCACAAGACGACAGACCTTGTTCCTATATACATATATCCGATGCATCTATAAAAAGATATATTTAACTAATCACTTATTATGACAAACGTAACAATTGTTTAGTCTGCACGATGACTCATATTGATCGATAGTTATTTTCTTAAAATAGGTCATAAAACCGTGTAGGCTATTCGTGTTTACTTTTTCTATAAAATGGTTTGGCGTATTTATTTCTGTTTTTATTGCACTGTATCGGATACATTTCCTTGCATTTAAGCTCTTGGAGTGTGTGTATATCTTTAATCTTTAGTAGTTGACATTTTTTAAACAATGGTTCTGAATGACAATTAAATTTACCAAGGCAAGTTATTCTAACTGTTTTTTCTGTAGCTTGTAGAGTCTATCAGTTTGCTATCCCCAGGCTAAGATACCATAATTTAAATGACTGAGTACAAGAGAGTTATACAAAAGATATGGGGTATCTTGTGGTATGCAACGTTTTAATTTGTTTAATATTTTCCACTTTTTTCAGGCTTGTGAAATATCAATAGTTTTGTTTTCGTTGCATTTAGGGAAAGTTTATTGGCTCTTAGCCAGTCATTTATTTTGCTCAATTCAGTATTAATATTTTCGGAGAATTGTTCATTAAACTTAAAAACATTCAGGGTGCTACTTAGGGCTGTATCGTCGGCGTAGATTATGAAATTAAAAAGTTTACAGGCTTCTGAGATATCACTAATCTATATTATAAACAAAAGGGGACATAATATTGTACCCTGTGGTACTCCGTTAATAATTTTGTTTTTATGTAGATGCAACATTTTAAAATTCTACGTATTATTTTCGATCTGTCAAATAACTTTTCATTGTGTTTTATGATCCAATGTGTCGAAAGCCTTTGAAATATATTCAATGGTGTATTACCTTTATCTAGTTCCTGTGAAATTGTATCTACTAATATAATGCTGCATGTTCGGTAGAGTGTTTTTTCCCAAAACCATACTGACTGTCGTTGTATAGATTATGAGAAGAGAAATATTCGCCAATTTGATTAAATAAAACACGTTTGAATATTGACTTCCTGACAGGCGGAATCTAGTCACGTTACCTTATCATGACATAGCGGAGTGGGCGTGGTGTGAAGTAGAGTACTTTACCTGGTTCCATGATTCTAATATAGGAGAAGGACGAAAACTGTTGATTGTTTAAATGCTTTACACTGCAGGCATCATGCTGTAGACATTGATATTTGTGGTGAAGACGCAGGGACGTATCCCACCAAAACCTGAAAATTAACATTACCTTACCTTACTCTCATTTACATGCCCTTAACTTTTCTATTGTAAATTAGCTAATGTTAAGGTAATCATGATTGGAATATGTTTACGGTATGCTGAAAAGTTAGTACGGTGAAAAGGCTACACCGGCGCCTTGCAAAAGTATCCGGGTAAGGTTTACTCATCCCGACGGAAATCACCGGGGTGCGCAGGGATCAGTGGCAGAAAGTCTCCGGAAGTCACCAGAGTGCACAGGAATCAGTGGCAGGAAGTCATCGGAAGTCACCAGAGTGCACAGGGATCAGTGGCAGGAAGTCACCGGGGTGCACAGGAAGTCACTAGGGTGCACAGGAATGTCACCGGGGTGCACAGGCCTAGGGTTCTCACCAGGGTTCACACGGATGTCAACGGGTGCGCAGGGAAGTCACCAGGGTCAACAGTGAAGTCACCGGGGTGCACAGGGATTTCACCGGGGTCAACAGTGAAGTCACCAGGGTGCACAGGGAAGTCACCAGGGCGCACAGAGAAGTCACCGGGGTGCACGGGAAAGTCATTGGGGTGCACAGAAAAGTCATCAGGGTGCACAGGGAAGTCACCAGAGTCAACAGGGAAGTCACCGGGGAGCACAGGGATGTCACCGGGGTGCACAGGCCTAGGGTTGTCACCAGGGTTCACACAGATGTCACTGGGGTGCACATGGAAGTCACCAGGGCGCACAGAGAAGTCACTGGGGTGCACAGGGAAGTCACTGGGGTGCACAGGGAAGTCACCAGGGCGCACAGAGAAATCACTGGGGTGCACAGGGGAGTCATTGAGGTGCACAGGGAAGTCATCAGGGTGCACAGGGAAGTCATCAGGGTGCAAAGGGAAGTCACCAGATGCACAGGGAACTCACCAGGGTGCACAGGAAAGTCACCGGGGTGCACAGGAAAGTCCCCAGATGCACAGGGAACTCACCAGGGTGCACAGGAAAGTCACCGGGGTGCACAGGGAAGTCACCTAGATGCACAGGGAAGTCACCGGGGTGCACAGGAAAGTCACCGGGGTGCACAGGGAAGTCACCTAGATGCACAGGGAAGTCACCGGGGTGCACAGGAAAGTCACCGGGGTGCACAGGGAAGTCACCTAGATGCACAGGGAAGTCACCGGGGTGCACAGGACAGTCACCGGGGTGCACAGGGAAGTCACCTAGATGCACAGGGAAGTCACCGGGGTGCACAGTAAAGTCACCGTGGTGCACAGGGAAGTCACCAGATGCACAGGGAAGTCACCGGGGTGCACAGGAAAGTCACCGGGGTGCACAGGGAAGTCACCTAGATGCACAGGGAAGTCACTGAGGTGCACAGGAAAGTCACCAGGTGCACAGGGAAGCCACCAGGTGCTCGGGGAAGTCACTGGGATGCACATGAAAGTCACCGGGGTGCACAGGTAAGTCACCTAGATGCACAGGGAAGTCATCGGGGTGCACAAGGAAGTCATCGGGGCGCACATAAAAGTCACCAGGTGCACAGGGAAGTCATCGGGGTGCACAGGGAAGCCACCTAGATGCACAGGAAAGTCACCGGAGTGCACAGGGAAATCACCTAGATGAACAGGGAAGTCACCGGGGTGCACGGGGAAGTCATCGTGGTGCACAGGGAAGTCACCTAGATGCACAGGAAACTCACCGGGGTGCAGAGGGAAGTCACCGGGGTGCACAGAGAAGTCACCTAGGTGCACAGGGAAGTGATCGGGGTGCACAGGGAAGTCATCGGGGTGCACAGGGAAGTCACTGGGGTGCACAGGGAAGTCACCAGATGTACAGGGAAGTCACCGGGGTGCACACGGATGTCAACGGATGCACAGGGAAATCATTCTGATTATCATTTGTCAAACATTTGAGCATCTACCGTAATGCACTAGTAACACAATAGCGAAATATGTCACACGTGGCACAAAAACCGGACAAGTTGCTTCTTTTCCTCGTTTACTCTCAGTATGTATCCATGCATTATGTGTCACAGGTAATTGACAATCGAATTAAAGAGAACGAATGAAGTTGAGATACGGCATATAAAAACCTGTTCAATGTATAACGAAACTTCAATCCGCACACAGCTACTGAGATGTTACATACTGCTCATATCTGTTCTGCTCGTATATGTTGTGTTGTGTTGTGTTGTGTTATGTTGTGTTGTGTTGTGTTGTGTTGTGTTTTATTTATTTATTTATTTATTTATTTGCATGCTAAATAATACAGTTACAATATGTACAATAAAATACACATATAATATAAAATTGATGAAAATTGTATAAAAGTGCATAAAAGTATTTGTGTATAATAATTTTGCATGCTAGGAAGTGGGATAGACAGTATATATGCCCACTAATTCCACCCCTGTTAGTTTTGACATTACGAACATTGTCTACATAATGCACACTTACAAACATAAACCTATGTGCAGGTGTCGTTTACATTAAAATTATGTTTTAAAATATCGTGAAAATATGTAGCTAAGCTTTTCTTAAAACCAAGTAATGTGCTTGCATTTTTAACACTCTCGTTTTTTAAATTTTTTAATGTGT
>OZ024909.1:5385506-5440506 GCA_964017125.1 Flabesymbios commensalis | reverse complement strand
GAGTATGCAGATACAGGCCTACGTGGTTTTTTCTGGATATCTTCGGAAGGACATAGCAATATTACAGCAATATTACCGTCCTGGGTGGCACATGATTGGACTACGTCATTGTGATGGGAGCCCCGGGCCACGCACAGTGGGCTGGGTGACGAGAGAAATATGTCACCAACAACGAGAGAGAGCGATTGCGAAAGCCTAATAAGTGAGGATGACACCCTACAATGGCGGAGAGAACACTGACAATCTCGTCCCCTTCTAATCCTGATGATGTAACTACTCTGCAGAGGCATGGCATTAGTGTACTTGACCTGGAACTACGAGAGGGCAGCCGAATTTTTCTATAAGGTCTCAAGAAATACCGAAAAAAGTCTTAGGCTCAACTCGTTGGGTTGAGAGGGGTGGGGGGATATATTTGGGCCACTACCTTTTTTTGGGTGTCATGGAGATGTTAAGTGTGATTAAAGTGTCTACCTCTGTACATACTTGACCGATTTGTATGACTCATTTTGTACAGGACTTGATATGATAAACCGATATATATTATTTGATGACCTTGAAGGGTGAATTTATATGTCAATTTCAAGGTGAATCATATTTTTTTATGGTTTTGTATTTATTTTTCTACAATGCAATACTTTACAGATATGGTAAAATCATGACCACTCACTAAATGGGTGTGCAATTGGAAAAACATATTTTGATATTATATAATTTGCATAAATACAAAGTGGCCGCCACCGAAAATAAAACCAAAATCATAATACTGTTGACTTTTGCCTGTAACTGGCCTGTCAAAGATAGCCTACTATAGGCCTCCGCGTAGATGTATACATTGTTACACAGTGTCAATCTATGTCAGATGTACATACAATTATTGATTGCTAAGATTTATTTTTAAAGTTATTAAGTCAAGGCATGATAGTAAACTAACCAACATTAAATAACATTTACCAGCAGGCAGGATGTTATTTTTTCACATCTATGACTAAGTGGTTGGCTAGTAGTAGGCATACATTTATATGGAGCTTTATGAAATTAATTCTTGCAATGGCAAAAAATCCTTTGATATTAAGTTATTTGAAAAAAATCAAAATTGGTTCGGTTTTTTTTGTCCCAGATGGTTCAGCATACAACCCTTCAATATATTCACATGTTTGAAGAAGTGTGTAAAGCTGTCTAGATATGGTACGATGTATTATGAAGTGTCCTTTATGTAATTTAAAAACCACAGGGCACAGTCACGATGTCCACCGGGCACAGTCACGATGTCCACAGGGCACAGTCACGATGGCAATATATTGCCACTAAATGTAAAAAAGTCACACTCATTCTATACACAGCTGATGAAAAGGGGAAATCCAAAATAAGCAATTTCGGAATTTTCATATTATACAAGAAAAACGATAAAATTAACAGCCCTTTTTCTACTCTATAATAACATTATAAACACGGTTAATGTAACACATCGCAAAAAATCGTTCTCAAAGTATCAAACGATTTCTACACTAAATTATTAAATTCTGCTGGACAAATTTAAATTTCTAAATCTGACGAAATACATCGTAATACTAGCTGCACCTAGACAATCTAGTAGATTGCGTTTGTTACCTTGAAGATATCCGCTCTTTTCACATGACAAACTTTTTTTACAGCTTAACTTTCTGTTTCAACACTTGTACAAATATGAGATGACGTTATATGGAGGCCATGCAATTTTTGTGAACATTTATTGAATTATTTTCTGAAATTATCGTATCGTATTGCATGCTCGATAGACTTAAAGCTGCATATATATCGGCTTACTTGCTCTGGTACATTTTAAATACGCTATGCCGTTATCTGTTTTGTAGAATTTGTTATCTAAGTTTAGAAAAAAGAAATCTTTTTAGTCAGGAGGAAATTCGAGTATATGACGCACCAGGTGGAAAGGGTGTAGAAAGTTGTTTTTATTGTTGATTCAAGTTCAAATAACCGTAAGGGAATAATTTCCGGAGGGTGTTAAATTTTACCCAGTGGCATTATTTTAAATCGAAGATGGCAGTCAAAACTCCATGAAATCAGTATTCCAACTATAGCTTCTGAAGTTTTGGTGGTAGAGTGACAATTGTTGGTTCTTTTTTTGTGGTTACGACCACGCGGAGGGATATAAAGGATGTATATCTTAATTTAAATTATATTAAAATCCCAAAATTAAACATTGATGTAAAAAAAGGATGTAAAATGTTGAGAACGGATAATGAAAAGTCAAAACAAAAGTGAAATATCATTATGTTTCATTCTAAAACATAGCCATACATCTTTGGAGCACCAGTCACAACTGCCTCCTCATGCGAGGAACATGACTACCACAGGCGCCAGGAGTGTCTATGGTAGTCATGTGACAGACGCTCCTGGTAGGCCTGTGAGAGCCTAATTCACCCCCACTCAATCTAAAAGATCCGGAAGGTCAGCTCAGGATTCTGAAGAAATACACAATGAGTCCGGTGACAAATTATAAAATTATACAGGTCGCACTCCCCTGATGCATTTTTCACCCAGTTTGTGAATTAACTGCAGAGATGTTGGCTTAGCGTCGGCTCAGCGTCGTCAGACATCAGCCATGTGATAAGCCGACGTCGGCCGCGCGTCGTCAGATATCGGCCCTGTGATAAGCCGATGTCGGCCCAGCGTCGTCAGATATCGGCCATGTGATAAGCCGACGTCGGCCGCGCGTCGTCAGATATCGGCCCTGTGATAAGCCGATGTCGGCCCAGCGTCGTCAGATATCGGCCATGTGATAAGCCGACGTCCGCCTAGCGTCGTCAGACATCGGCCCTGGGATAAGCCGGTGTCGACCCAGCGTCGGCAGACGTCAGCCATGTGATAAGCCGTTGTCGGCCCAGCGTCGTCAGACATCGGCCCTGTGATAAGCCGGTGTCGACCCAGCGTCTTCAGACGTCAGCCATGTGATGAGCCGATGTCGGCCCAGCGTCGTCAGACGTCGGCCATGTGATAAGCCGACGTCGGCCCAGCGTCGTCAGATATCGGCCCTGTGATAAGCCGACGTCGGCCCAGCGTCGGCAGACGTCGGCCATGTGATAAGCCGATGTCGGCCAAGCGTCGTCAGACACCAGCCATGTGATAAGCCGACGTCTTGTGCTCCCTTGGATTCTGCAGCTCCGTTATTAGCCATATTTTCTGCGGGGACAAACAAACGTTCAGTTCGGACGGTAGATGGCTGTCACAGCTAGTATTGTTCTCTCACCATTTTTTAAATGTGTGATCAAAGTATTTTCTTTGGCACGAACAATAATGAAAATAAAATATTACATTGGATTATATGGGACTATGATATATTGGTCATATGATACATGTTTATCACTCAACGCATTCACACTAAAAAAAATGATTTTATTGAACAACAAAATAATGATTATGTTCTTGTCAGTTTTTCTCCGAAATAATTAATTTGATGACTGATCCAAAATATCTAAAAAGGGTTTAGAGCCTATATAATATAAGTACAATAACATAATCTATCGTAAAACTAAACTATTGTATTGGCTAAAATTTAAACATTTTCATCATTGTAGCTACGTTTTCTTTCACAATTGTAAATTATTGACAGAATAATGGATGTAGTAACAATAATAATTGTATTATATGTGGAAAGGGAACAGCTTATAAATGTACTAAAATATTTTTGTATCACCTAAAAACAACTGAAAAGGGATCGAAGCTCGACCCTGCGATGTTCAGCGATCATTGGGAAGTTCCTCGTTTAGGGCCTACATCCATGCATACTGCCCAGATGGCTATTCATATCAGTAATCATAAATAAACATGCCCAATTTCTCAGCATGACTGCACATCAGAGGGGTAGTGACACTAAGGTTATCCCCATACTGCTTTAATTGTTTTATTTTTGTAAATCCCCAGAAACCTAACTTTTCTGATCTGTGTATCAAGGATAATGGTTCAAAAACTGTGATCAACCTACTGAGTAAACACGATTTACAAAGGTAGGCCTGCATTTCTCAAACTATAAGACGATTTAATCAAATTGCTAAATATTGGCTGTATTGGTTTTCCTCATGGGCCAAATCCTAAATGTCCAGGATATAATTATTGAAAGAACCAAGGAGACAAGTATATCTTAAACGTGTAGGTCTACTCCTTCCACCACCCTCGCTGATAAGTCAGTGTACGCGTCTATACGATGTACCTGGTACACACATTGTAGGCCATTGTACCCACCAGTTACCGGTTCAATGTTGGGCCAGCGTCGCAACCCATTGCTGGTTCAATGCCAGTCAATCGTATTCGACGCTGGCCCAACATTGAAACAGAATTGGGTGATTGTCCCGTGTTTGCTCTGACTGCCATATGGGTGACGCTTTATCCCCGGATAACATGGTACATTGGCCCAATTGTAAAATAATGTTGGGCCACCGTCAGCGTCGCTGGGTCCAGTATTTTCCAAGTAAAACCCTTTAAGCTCTTAACCACGAATATAATCGTGAATATCTTTTTTTTTCTGAAGACTTTTCAAACGCGAAAGTACTTAACCTAGGGACTTAAGACGTTACATTGCACATGTTCCTAAGGACTGGTGTACAGAAATGTCAACCGTTTCCCATACACAGCACTCCTCTCTCCTCAAAATAGGATACTAACTCAGCTCAGGCAAAATAAACTAATAGGATACCGGCCTACGGCCGGTCCTAGTAATTAATAATAAGTTTTTTGTACATGATAATAAAAACGTTTACTGGTGTGAGGGTAACATCTTCCATTTATATACGTAGGAAAACACATACATGTCGTATCATTCCTTGCATGAGCCTTTGTTGTAGAAAGAGCTGCTACTCTTAAAAGGAGCAAATCCCTTTGACCACTCCCCAAAAGGACATTCTTTTTTAGAATGACGACAGTCCAGGAATTGACAAATGGGGGTGGGGACGCCGATTTTTACAATAATTTATACACACCACAGGTGGCAAAGTTACCTTCTTAAATGCTCCAGAGACATCTAAGGCTTCAAAATTGTGCATTGTAGAGCATATTTCGGCCGAAACGTGGGCGTTCTTGTTGTTTTTGGCACCGTGAAGGGAGCGCCTCTGATCCGCCCCTGAATGAACCTCCTATGGACGGCCAACTGTCTTGTATAGTCACTTTCCCTGTGGCCCAGGGGTGGATGTTCATAGCAGATCTGCTTTAATTAAGTACAGAGTTTTAGATATTTTGTTATCAATGGGATGTTTATTATGCATAAGGATCAGTAGCGTTCTATTTCACTTCAAATCTGTACAACAGTGTCTCCCGAACCCGGTTGATTGATTAAAAAAATATTTTTGGAAGGTCACCATCGATTTAGAAATTATCGAAAAATCTGATTTTTTTCTAACAAAAATCGTACTTTCCCGAACTGGGATTCTTGGAGACTTTTAATATGTTTTTCGAAACTGTTTTCTGAGCGGACACTGACAAAATCAGCTTGTTACTAATTTATTCCACCCTATAGTATATTATTAGGCTAATATTCCTGAACTCTATCGTATTAGTCAGATTTTAGCAGGTTACGAGATTTCGCAAGATGTGACAATATTATGTATGGTATATGTTATATTGTTTGTTATTTATTCCTAAATTTATTCATTTAATTAATTTCTATCGACTGGGCTTTATTTTAATCATTTTGTCATTTTAGTATATTTAAAAACTGTTATTGTCCCCTAAAAACAATATTTTTCAATGCCCTAAATTATATGTAGATTCCTATTATTTGTGTATGCAGCGGTATTTGCTAACAAGCAGGGATAATTGATGCATTGATTGTATTATTATTATTTCTATATTTGTTATGCCTATATAGGCCTACCTCATATTTATTTTTACTCATACATGGTAAACCTTATTTAAAAAAAAAAAACATCATTGTATGTATTCCTGTATTGATACTTATGTATATTATGTATACTATTGTGCAAAACTAAAAGAGAGAAACTTTTCACTCTACAAGTAAACATACTGTCTCTTGGATTTGTAGAGCAGTATACAGGTACTAGCATTCACGTTAACTCTATTTATCACTATTTGCCGGTTTACTTCTCCACAAGTCATCACTGCTGGATGTTTTTCTCCATTTCAAACCGAAGGAAACGTCTGGGAGCTATGGGAATGTGAAGGTAGTCGTATATCAGGGTTGGGGTCGATTATAATAATAATCGTCTATTACGAAATTAATTCAACTATTTAGAACAGTTTGGTAAATTTCGCTTTGTACATACATATATCATGTATATAGGCATACATATATGTGTGTGTTTTTGATCAGGCCCATGCGTAAATACATATATATTTATAAATGTGGATTATCAGCAAGCTCAATACATACAGCTTGTGTTGGTTTGATTTGGGTTCAACGTCGTAGAAACTGGTCCGGCAATGGGCCAGCTTTGCATCGAGTCTCACGTTTGACGCGTTTCCAGGGTTGCTAATTTGACTGTAGATAAACACTATACATAACAACTTTTAGGTGGCCGTCGCGACTCAGATATTTTTAGTGGGGGTTGCCAAACATGTTACACCCTCCCTCCCCCGCCTTCGCACCTATAGTGGACAATCGATAACTAATGAGGTAGCACTAGAGGAGCGCGCAGCGCGAAGGCTGACGCGAGATTATGCACTAGTTCTGGTATAAACCTTATAGTGCTTCTCTCTTTTCACCTGGTGAGGTAGGTGATTGTACAAGCATTGGCAAGAAGTCCAGGAGACAAGAAACCAGGGCAGAGGCGACCAGCCACCAGAGTAAGGGCAAGGACTGACCCTTTGAGATGTGCTCTGCTTTCTGAGCAGTGTGTTTGAAACCACCATCATGAACCGTCATCGTCAGCCAACCATCCGTGTCCGCCGTGCCATCACCCAAGCTAGCAATGTAATGATAGAGAGCTCATTGCTTAAGACCAGAATCCGTCTCCTTCAGTGCTATGATTGAAAGCCCACTGCCTTATGTGTCTCACAAAACGGCTCCTTTCAGAGCCCCTGCTCTCTGTGGGAACAGGAGTTCAGGAGTTCAACCGATATCCGTCAACCGTCAACCGTCAACCGTGTTCTTGTCTCATGCAGTGGAGTGATAGGGAACTCCCTGCTTTTGGTATGTCACACAGAACGGCGCCCCCAGAGCCCCTGTTCTATGTGGGAACAGGAGCTCAACCGTTATCCGTCAATCGTCAACCGTCAACCGTCAACCGTGTTTAAGCGTCAGCCTGGATTGCAGCCAGCAATTGATCCAGAATTGTATTAGAGCCTGATCGTTTTTGAACGATCTCATGATTCAACACCAGATCCTTGAAACACTGTGTGTTTTCAAGTTATCTAAATGTTTTAACCGCCAGTGTTGTCATCCTAGTTTTGATCATAGGGACGTTAGTGAGGTCATGCAGATCTATTGTTCTCATTCTGTCCAGGTAGGTTACACCAAGTGCTAGTCTCAGGCACTTGTTTTGAAAGATCTGCATTTCCTTCACTTGTGATTCCCTTAAAGCTCCAGTTATCAGTGAACCATATTCAAGGACAGGGCGTATAAAGCACTTGTAGGCTTTTAAGATGGTATATGGTCTGGCGCCCCAGTTTGTCCCTTTGAGCAACTTCAACAGGTTCAGTCGCCTGTAGACCTTTGTCATTAGGTCTTTCATATGGTCTTTGAAGCTAAGCCTTCGATCAAATAGGATTCCAAGCAGTTTGGCTGTTTGAGTTTGAATAATAGGCTCACCAAACAGTTCCAGATCTATAAGTTCTGGTTTTGGACCAACACTAAACACAATCAGCTGAGTTTTTCCTGCGTTTAGTTTTATCCGATATTTGGAACACCATGCTTCAATAAGTTTTAAAGCTTTTGATAGCTTTGCCTTCACCCATTTGGCATTGGTTGCATGTGCCCAGATTCCCATGTCATCTGCGAACTGGGAGAGCTTGACATTGAGTGAACTCATGTCTGGGATATCATTCACATAGATAATGAAAAGGAGAGGGCTTAGGACCGAGCCCTGAGGTGTGCCCGCATTGAGGGTCACCTCCTCTGAGCAGTTGTTACAGCAATTGACTTTGATCGTTCTGTCACTTAGGAAAGATGATATCAACCTGACCATCTTCCTAGGTAAGCTGCCGTTCATCAGCTTGTATCTTAGTCCGTCATGCCACACCGAGTCAAATGCTTTCTCAACATCGATAAAGATTGCTCCACCTTTCCATTTCTTAGTGAATCCCAGTTGAGTTTCCTCTACCAGTCTGAACACATGTTCCATGGCGCTGCGCTTGCTCCTGAAGCCATTCTGCCATTTGTTAAAGAACTTTTCTTTCTCAAGAAAGTTCCTTATTCTACCACTAATGAGGTATGACTATAGCCGCGCTTATAAACCTAGCACCCTTTGCATCCCAGCATCCAGATAAAAAATGGTACAAGTCATTATTATCTCTGGTTATTAACTTTGGTTGACGGGAACAGATAGAGACGACCTCTGCGAGGCCCGTCAACTATATTACTAAATTGAAAATATATATAATACAAATAAAAAGTTGTAACATTGTTGTCGGCAGACATCTCCAGAGTGTAAACGGTTAATTGCAATTAACATTATCGTGTGGTCACTTGGATTAACCCTTTACGAGAGACTTCAATAATGTTTTTATATTTAGGTGAATACTTTATTGTTTTGTCTTTCTCAGCCAATTGAAACTGTCCGGAGTGATAATAATATACATTTCAGGGTATTTTTGTTTAATTTTAAAGATTAAAGTTACGACTACAGCTACAATTCGGTTTCAAATAGGCCTATATGTATATTTTACGATAACCTTCACCTGATGCTTAGCAGTGAAATCTTTATATTATCACAATTTATATTGGAAGATCTATATCTAAATGCTAACATAGGGGGGGACAATAATGGCATGTTTAAATCGCCTTCAAAACAGTACACCGTGTTGCATGTCCTAGGAAACAAGGGTGCCCAGCCAACACAGCTTGTTGATCCAATATTGGCATAATGTTGGGCCAGCGACGCGGATGGTGGCCCAACAGTGGGCCAATATTGGATCAACAATATTGGATCAGCATCTCGTGTTTTCAAGATGGTAGGCCCTGTAGATATTATATAATAGGAGGGATGCTCCTCGCGATGGTCAACTGTTTGTACAACAATCATGCGCGAATGCTAATCAGTTGCTAATTGCAGCAGCTGCTATTTGTCTAATCTGCTATATGCCTAAGACAATGTGAATGTACAATGTGTAGGGCCTATATATATATATACAAACCAAATTTTGCTCAGATTTAATAAAGTTAAACTCACATTCTTGAACACAATATAAATAAATAAAACTAAGTAAATTTCAATTGCAGTTGGTGTTATTTATAGTTTGTTGTAGTATGTTATTTTTATTAATCATAATTTCTAAGATAATTTAAATCACCCGTAGTCGTGACTGTAATCACGAAGTATGTTTAATGTAATCGTAATCATAATCGTATTCGAAAAAATAGAGTGTAATCAAAATCGTAATCGATAATTTTTACTGACATGTAATCATAATCATAATCGTAATCGATAATTTAATGACGGATAATCGTAATCATAATCGTGATCGATAAATTAATGACGAATAATCGTAATCATAATCGAAATCGATAAATTAAAGTGACATGTAATCATAACCGTAATCGTAATCATCAATTGTAATTGACCTCAACTCTGTCGTATATAAAAGTTATATCATCTGTTTGCACATTTTGTTTTCTTTGTGTATTTGTAAGACGTTAACTACATGATAAATGGCCGTTTAATACCCCTATATATGTCATAGAAGGGAGTTGTTGAAACAAATATCTTCAAAAGGTGATTACTGTAGTGGGAAATGGGGATACATTTCACACAGGATCCACATGGATGTGTCACCTTTCTCACATTATTCACGCATGATTCGTGGGCAGTTTAGGAGAATTAATTGAAAAAAGATGACTGTTTTGTCAGGATTATTAGCCTGCTTCCCTGGACTTTGTAGTAGTTTATACTCCTTGTAGATCTCGCGTACTCATTCCAACCCAACAATGACGTGCAAATCAAACAGCAGTAACTGTTTACTTGTGAAGCGAGTAGTTACTGCCTTTTGGTTTTGTGCGGAACGTGAGAACGGGGGCAGCGCCGGTAAACACCTGTGTCATGCACAAGACAATCTGGTTGACAGCAACAGCGGCGACAGAGACGACAACAATCACCACAGCAACAGCATCAACCCAAGCAGCATCATTATTATCGGTATCAGTAGTTAAAACAGCAGCAGACGCAGCAGGGATGCTGGGGCTCGTGTGTAAGAGGTATGTCTACGAGAGCTGCCTTGATGCCAGGCATTCGCGGTGCACAGCTCAGCTATTGGCTGGTAGGCTTGCACTGCAGGAAACAAGAAGCCTGCAGGACAAAGACCCGCTCTGAGCCTCAATGAAGAGCAGCGTCCTTCACGGGCATTATTCAACAGTGTCCTATCTGATTGGACTAATTAAGCGGACCATCCTTTGTATTGCATTATTAAAAGCTTCCGTCCAATATTAGAACACCGCACTGTCATTGCGTGAAATCCCGGTGCTGCTTTTCTTGGACTTGCTAGAGACACAGACGAGGATTCCTCGCGTGAGACGAGGACCATGCGTTATCCACATGAGAAGAACACCTTCATCTGCCCGGATAATATGCCGGCGGGTGGGCAGTTATCGCGTGGTGTGGATGTGAACACACCATAGAATCTAGTCAGGATAGAGTCTAGTCTCCGGTGCTGAAGGTTGTGATCTGACAGACAGGATCGTACCTTGATAGAGAAGGACAAAAGAAACACGTGTAGATCACACCGACCAGCCGCGTGAGGTAAACTACTTCACACAAAAAAATCACCTGCCTGCAGTGAAAACTGCCTTTGTTAAAAGTGCGACAGGATAAAATAAGGTCATATTCAGAATACCTGTAAGTCCTGAACATGGAATAGCAGCAGATTCATTTGATGCGCACCAAAGAACACAGTTGAGAACATAATTCAGTTTTTACAAAGACCGCATCCCCTGGAATATAATCTGGTTTGTTATCATTTTCGATTATGCTGACAGCGATACAACACACTCTCACGTAGGGTTTGTTTGTCTTGTGATAACATTTCCACAGTATGTGGAGTCTTTCTATAATACATGTATAGATCTCCCTACTATGATTCAGCAAAAATACTTTTTTCTCTCAGGACCTTCTATCGAGTGCATATTTATAGCATATTTTGGTCACAACTATGTTTCTGTGTTTTCAATTGTTTTTTTACACTAATACGCAATGCTCCTTAAAGTAGCATAATTTTAATTTATCGGCAATCCACAACATCAAGTCGGTGGAAATTACTCATATTTGTTTAAAGGGAGATCAAACATTTGCAGTGATTTTATCGGCCGATTCTAGTGCTTTCGGTGCTTTAATGCTTAACGTAGTGTGTTTTCATCAATATAGGCTAGTATATCTTTATTTTCACCTATTTTTAGCACCAACTGCTCTTTGAGGGGAGTGAAAAAGACGTGTATCATGTTTATTTTTAAAATAACCGTGGAGACATACACTGAGTTCAAACCGTGGAGACACGCACTGGGTCAATTATTTCATGTTCAGGGCTAATACGAGTAATAGTTATTCTATCATAATTTCGACTATTTTCTCCAGCTGGATAATCAATCAAAATATGCTCCTTCAAAAATAAGAAGCCTAAGTGGGTGATATTGCCTCGAGTGAAATGAAATTGTGTGCTTTATTGAGATCGCATTGCGTGCTTGTGGATAATGCCACTTAATTTCAATATAACTTGAGCAATAGTTATTCTACCTCGCTATTTATTAATGAGGCACCAGGACTTGTTATCACGTAACCGTGACTCTCACGTGACCAGAACTCTCACGTGATCAAGACTCTCACGTGACCGGAACTCTCACGTGACCGTTACTCTCGTGTGACCAAAACTCGTTCTCACGTGACCGTGACTCTCACGTGACCAGAACTCTCACGTGACCAGAACTCGTTCTGACGTGACCGTGACTCTCACGTGACCAGAACTCTCACGTGACCAGGATTCGTTCTCACGTGACCAGAACTCCTACGTGACCAGAACTCTCACGTGCCCACGACTCGTTCTCACGTGACCGTGACTCTCACGTGGCCTTGACTCTCACGTGACCATAATTCATTCTCACGTGACCAGGGCTGGCTTTCACGTGACCAGTCGTGTCTCAGCTTGTCTGACTTGGCTTAATATGATTATCGTAATATGATTAATGAAAGAAGAAATAGGGTTTCAGTTCAAGGTTTTCTCAGGCTAATTACAGCCGAAGTAATAGGCCAGTAATCATTGCTAATGAATCAGCAGTGCTAATTAACACTCCGCGGACGGCCGGACCTTCCCTGTATCATCTTACCAGTCAGATAATAACATAGTCGAGGTAGCGTATAGAGTAATATCCGTATTCACAGCCTAAATTCGTTTTTGTCAGATTCAACAGATTACAATTTGTAGGTCAATCATTTTTAAATTGTTAAAGACACTTTTCACCTTAAAAATGCACCATTTAAAGTGATAATATACATTCAACAGCCATGCCTTGAGCTTAAAGGGTTAGCATGTGTGCTGTGGGGTCATTGGTGGCTGTTCAATATTACTGATCGTCAGGCCTAATTAGACGAGTTATTATTGTTAATCTACGTTAAAATTGGTGTTAACAGCACACTCATAGTTCATATACTAATTTTTATGAACTGTGGCCTCAAAATGTGCCTCGCGATATGACTGACTGGCATTTGTGCACAATATATTAACAGAAGAAGGTACAAATAAGTGATGTTTCATTCTGAATATATCAGCCGCTGGGAGTCAATTTGTCTCGTGATCCGGGTGAGGATCATGTGAGTACCATGCATGACTGGTATGTATGTACTCTCCCAAATGGCAGATGTGACACATTAAGCCCTACGTATTAGCCCTTTCACTGCGGCAGCCGACTTTAGACGTCAGATGCTGACGTCTAAAGTCGGCTGCCGCGCTGAAAGAGTGAAATATTTATAATGACCGTAGACCCTTAACATTGGTATTCAAATGAAGCAGAAAGAGATAACTAACACAAAATGATCTACATGATTTATACAAAATATTTCAGCGTTATAACCTGTATCTCGTCGCCTCGGAGCTAAAGGATCCTATCTGACACTCGTCAGAGTGGCAGATAGGATCCTTTAGCTCTGAGGCGACGACATGTATCTGTATATTACGTGGCAGTACGCACTTTTGTGCTATCGCGCCACCGGAGTAACTTTAGCAAGGCCTGTTATCATTCATGATATCATTCATGGCATTATATGTGCCAAGTACTCCATATTGTGGATTTTCTGGGGTCTCTCCGGATGGAAACTGCGCCTACGTCCTTTTACGTCCAGCTCAAAGTCAGTCAGACGAGCCATCTGATTTACGTGGTTCTCTGAGCCCCACGACACGACATCGCAGCACGCATGTCCTAGTGTATACAACACCTGGTACTGGCAGTCCCAGGCGGTCACCCATCGAATTATGGAACGGGCCCGGCGTTGCTTAACTTCAGTGATAGAGCCAACACCAATGAGCTAACGCCGTAATCCGTATAATGATGAAGGGACTCATCTGCCCCTTTGCGCAGCTGTAGATTCGAAGCGTTTTAATCCCTAGTGGACGACTGTGATGACTCCTTAAACGTGAACTTACTCTCAGATGCTGTCACCAGCCTACTTTTCCCGGTTTCCTTCTGTCGCGATATTGCCATGATTGTGCAGAAAGCAACGTAAAGCAATATTCACTCACTCACGTGTCACGACATTCGAATCACAGCTTAAACGACCACCGCTGATATTTGCAATGCCTTAAACGACCACCGCTAATAATTGCAATGCTTTAAAAGACCATCGCTAATAGTTGCAATGCCCTAAACGACCAACGCTACTAATTGCAATGCTTTAAACGAGCTAATAGTTGCAATGCCTTAAACGACCAACGCTAATAGTTGCAATGCCCTAAGCGACCAACGCTACTAATTGCAATGCTTTAAATGAGCTAATAGTTGCAATGCCTTAAACGACCAACGCTAATAGTTGCAATGCCCTAAACGACCAACGCTACTAATTGCAATGCAATAAACGACCAACGCTAATAGTTGCAATGCCCTAAACGAGCTAATAGTTGCAATGCCTCAAGCGACCACCGCTAATTATTGCAATGCATTAAACGACCACGGCTAATATTTGCAATGCCTTTGTTTAGTAGAGACGAGGTGTCGGTACATGTACTGCCATATAAAGCCAAAAGGCAGTAACAACTTACTTAAATGTAAGCAGTTACTGCCTTTTGGATTTGCTGAGAACCAAGCCGGGGTCCATATTGCAAGGTACACATGGCCAGTTATGGCCATAACAGACGGTTTATTTGGCATTAGACCAACGGCAATAACAAAATATTGATGAAGAAAGTATGTTGCACAGTTTATTCAGTGAAGATTCAATGTAGCATCATATATTAATCCAGGTAGCGGTATACTTGGCGGAGAAAATTTATTCAAATATGTTTGCCAGATTTGTTTCTTTATCGTGTGCAGTGCCGGCTCAATAAGGCAGCTGTACGTGTGTGTCTTATACCCCTTAATAATGCGCTCCATGTCATGGAATTTATTTTTTAGAAGTTCGGTCTCACTGCAGCGACCCACAACTTGTGGGTAAGTGGCTAAAAACCTTCAAATTGTCGTTTGATGGACAAATAAACAGACTGACGTGATTAGCATATAAACGGTCAGCTGTCCCAGCACCCAGGGCGTTATTAGAGTTAGCTGTCCCACCCGTATATTACGTGGCAGTGCGCACTTTTGTGCTATCGCGCCACCGGAGTAACTTTAGCATTATTATCATTAATGATATCATTCATGGCCTTATATGTGCCAAGTACTCCATATTGTGGATTTTCTGGGGTCTCGCCGGATGGAAACTGCGCCTACGTCCATTGAGGTTCTTTTACGTCCAGCTCAAAGTCAGTCAGACGAGCCATCTGATTTACGTGGTTCTCTAAGCCCCACGACACGACATCGCAGCACGCATGTCCTAGTGTATACAACACCTGGTACTGGCAGTCCCAGGCGGTCACCCATCGAATTATGGAACGGGCCCGGCGTTGCTTAACTTCAGTGATAGAGCCAACACCGATGAGCTAACGCCGTAATCCGTATAATGATGAAGAGACTCATCTGCCCCTTTGCGCAGCTGTAGATTCGAAGCGTTTTAATCCCTAGTGGACGACTGTGATGACTCCTTAAACGTGAACTTACTCTCAGATGCTGTCACCAGCCTACTTGTCCCGGTTTCCTTCTGTCGCGATATTGCCATGATTGTGCAGAAAGCAACGTAAAGCAATATTCACTCACTCACGTGTCACGACATTCGAATCACAGCTTAAACGACCACCGCTGATATTTGCAATACCTTAAACGACCACCGCTAATAATTGCAATGCTTTAAACGACCATCGCTAATAGTTGCAATGCCCTAAACGACCAACGCTACTAATTGCAATGCTTTAAACGAGTTAATAGTTGCAATGCCTTAAACGACCAACGCTAATAGTTGCAATGCCCTAAACGACCAACGCTACTAATTGCAATGCTTTAAACGAGCTAATAGTTGCAATGCCTTAAGCGACCAACGCTAATAGTTGCAATGCCCTAAACGACCAACGCTACTAATTGCAATGCTTTAAACGAGCTAATAGTTGCAATGCCTTAAACGACCAACGCTAATAGTTGCAATGCCCTAAACGACCAACGCTACTAATTGCAATGCAATAAACGACCAACGCTAATAGTTGCAATGCCCTAAACGAGCTAATAGTTGCAATGCCTTAAGCGACCACCGCTAATTATTGCAATGCATTAAACGACCACGGCTAATATTTGCAATGCCTTTGTTTGGTAGAGACGAGGTGTCGATACATGTACTGCCATATAAAGCCAAAAGGCAGTAACAACTTACTTAAATGTAAGCAGTTACTGCCTTTTGGATTTGCTGAGAACCAAGCCGGGGTCCATATTGCAAGGTACACATGGCCAGTTATGGCCATAACAGACGGTTTATTTGGCATTAGACCAACGGCAATAACAAAATATTGATGAAGAAAGTATGTTGCACAGTTTATTCAGTGAAGATTCAATGTAGCATCATATATTAATCCAGGTAGCGGTATACTTGGCGGAGAAAATTTATTCAAATATGTTTGCCAGATTTGTTTCTTTATCGTGTGCAGTGCCGGCTCAATAAGGCAGCTGTACGTGTGTGTCTTATACCCCTTAATAATGCGCTCCATGTCATGGAATTTATTTTTTAGAAGTTCGGTCTCACTGCAGCGACCCACAACTTGTGGGTAAGTGGCTAAAAACCTTCAAATTGTCGTTTGATGGACAAATAAACAGACTGACGTGATTAGCATATAAACGGCCAGCTGTCCCAGCACCCAGGGCGTTATTAGAGTTAGCTGCCCCACCCGTGGCGCTGCTAGAGTTAACTGTCCCACCCAAATATGTCACGTGGGGCCTTAGAAAATCGACGCAATTTTTCATAATCTGCTATTGTCAATTTATCAAAAGATCTGCGCCTGGTAGTTTTTCTTTTAAACACACACTTTGCATATAACATGTTTTTCGCTATCGGCACTGTTGGCATGATTAAGTTGGATAAGCGTTACATAATAAAGGTGTTAATTGTAAATAAAAGCCCGAGTTGTTTATCCATTGATTCCTGGCGCGGGAGCTGCTGTTGCTGGTATCGGTAAACAGTTTGAATGAATCCCACTGCTTTGATAAGTCAAGGAGAAAGAACGAAATTCGATAGATCCGCACAAGGCCGAGTAGATTCAGATCTACTAATCTATCGTAATTGAGTTCTTTCTTCGACTTAAAATACACACAATAGGTAAATGTGCTCCAAAAATTGATAGATAAAAAAGTCAGTGTGGTTAACCAAGAAATATTAGGCATGTATTGTCTCGGTAAGACCTGCACGATAGTCACTGAGCCAACCCCCCCCCCCCCGGTCAGTATTAAAAATAAAAGTAGATTCCTAAATCCGAATCTACTGTTTTAACAATAGACTTCGGTGTATTTTAACATAGCAGGATGGCGACGACACGGATATCTGGACATATCTGGCAGTACACGTGGACATCCAGACACAGATCTTGGCCGTGGATCACAAAATCCGTTAAATCGGGGAATCAAAGATTTCAAACACAGCTCTGATTGAGAGCGATCGTCACCTCCAAATTCCGCAAGATGCTTACAATAGTCTCACAATGTGAATGAAAACAAGATATAATGAGTGCATGTTGAAGTGATGAGTTGGTATGATGCGTACATGTGAAAACAAAATGAAATGAATCAGGCTTTAGGCCACCTTTGTGCACATATAGGCTAAACTGGGCCAGGAGAACCTCCTGAGGATGGAGAGATGATTGAGATGACACTGTCCTCCAGACACAGGATTTGAAATTCAAGCCCTGGCGGTCTGAGGCCGAGCACGCTACCTCTCGGTCACGGAGGCTCCCCACAATACTGACTTTCACACGTGGATGAAGAAGAAACATTTTTAGTTTCTTTCATACCGCCGAGACCGGGAACCGAACCCCGGACTCTGGCGTGAAAGGCAGCGGTGCTAACCACTACCCTAGGGCCCCCGCCCACGTAGAAGTAATGAGTTGATGATGATGCGTACATGTAGAAGTAATGGGTTGATGATGATGCGTACATGTAGAAGTAATGAGTTGATAATGATGCGTACATGTAGAAGTAATGAGTTGGTGTTGATGCGTACATGTAGAAGTAATGAGTTGGTGATGATGCGTACATGTAGAAGTAATGAGTTGGTGTTGATGCGTACATGTAGAAGTAATGAGTTGGTGATGATGCGTACATGTAGAAGTAATGAGTTGATAATGATGCGTACATGTAGAAGTGATGAGTTGGTGTTGATGCGTAAATGTAGAAGTAATGAGTTGGTGATGATGCGTACATGTAGAAGTAATGGGTTGATGATGATGCGTACATGTAGAAGTAATGGGTTGATGATGATGCGTACATGTAGAAGTAATGAGTTGATAATGATGCGTACATGGAGAAGTAATGAGTTGATAATGATGCGTACATGGAGAAGTAATGAGTTGATAATGATGCGTACATCTAGAAGTAATGAGTTGGTGTTGATGCGTACATGTAGAAGTAATGAGTTGGTGTTGATGCGTACATGTAGAAGTAATGAGTTGATGATGATGCGGATAATGCTGCTGTATTTATTGATATATTAAATCGACTAACTATATGTTAGTCGAGTGTTAGATATAAGCGTACAGAGAAATATGTACATGTTTTTGTGGCTGACACCTTCATTTCTAGTTGCATTAAGAGGTACACTGCAGGACAGATGGTATGCCGCTCACTGCAGGACAGATGGCATGTCGCTCACTGCAGGGCAGATGGCATGCCGTGACTGCAGGGCAGATGGTATGCCGCTCACTGCAGGGCAGATGGTATACCGCTCACTGCAGGGCAGATGGCATGCCGCTCACTACAGGACAGATGGTATGCCGCTCACTGCAGGACAGATGGTATGCCGCTCACTGCAGGGCAGATGGTATGCCGCTCACTGCAGGACAGATGGTATGCCGCTCACTGCACACTGCAGGGCAGATGGTATGCCGCTCACTGCACACTGCAGAGCAGATGGCATGCCGATCACTGCGCACTGCAGGGCAGATGGCATGCAGATGACATGCAGATGGCATGCCGCTCACTGCAGGGCAGATGGTATGCCGCTCACTGCAGGGCAGATGGTATGCCGCTCACTGCAGGGCAGATGGTATGCCGATCACTGCAGAGCAGATGGCATGGCGATCACTGCAGGGCAGATGGTATGCCGCTCACTGCAGGGCAGATGGCATGCCGCTCACTGCAGGGCAGATGGTATGCCCCTCACTGCAGGGCAGATGGTATGCCGCCCACTGCAGGGCAGATGATATGGCGCTCACTGCAGGACAGATGGTATGCCGCTCACTGCAGGACAGATGGTATGCCGCTCACTTCAGGACAGATGCTATGCCGCTCACTGCAGGGCAGATGGTATGCCGCTCACTGCAGGACAGATGGTATGCCGCTCACTGCAGGACAGATGCTATGCCGCTCACTGCAGGACAGATGGTATGCCGCTCACTGCAGGACAGATGGTATGCCGCTCACTGCAGGACAGATGCTATGCCGCTCACTGCAGGGCAGATGGTATGCCGCTCAGTGCAGGGGCAGATGGTATGTCGCACACTGCAGGGCAGATGGTATGCCGCACACTTCAGGGCAGATGGCATGCCGCTCACTACAGGGCAGATGGTATGCCGCTCACTGCAGGGCAGGTGGTATGCCGCACACTGCAGGGCATATGGCATGCCGCACACTGCAGGGCAGATGGTATGCCGCTCACTGCAGGGCAGATGGTATGCCGCACACTGCAGGGCAGATGGTATGCCGCTCACTGCGGGGCAGATGGTATGCCGCTCACTGCAGAGCAGATGGCATGCCGATCACTGCACACTGCAGGACAGATGGCATGCCGCAAACTGCAGGGCAGATGGCATGCCGCTCACTGCAGGGCCGATGGTATGCCGCTCACTGCAGGGCAGATGGCATGCCGCTCACTGCAGGACAGATGGTGTGCCGCTCACTGCAGGACAGATGGCATGCCGCTCACTGCAGGGCAGATGGTATGCCGCCCACTGCAGGGCAGATGGCATGCCGCTCACTGCAGGGCATATGGTATGCCGCTCACTGCCACTGCAGGGCAGATGGTATGCCGCTCACTGCGGGGCAGATGGGATGCCGTCACTGCACATTGCAGGGCCGCTCACTGCACACTGCAGAGCAGATGGCATGCCGATCACTGCGCACTGCAGGGCAGATGGCATGCCGCTCACTGCAGGGCAGATGGTATGTCGCTCACTGCAGGGCAGATGGCATGTCGATCACTGCAGGGCAGATGGCATGCCGCTCACTGCAGGGCAGATGGCATGTCGCTCACTGCAGGGCAGATGGTATGCCGTCACTGCACACTGCAGGGCCGCTCACTGCAGGGCAGATGGTATGCCGTCACTGCACACTGCAGGACCGCTCACTGCACACTGCAGGGCAGATGGCATGCCGCTCACTGCACACCGCAGGGCAGATGGCATGCCGCTCACTGCACACTGCAGGGCAGATGGGATGCCGCTCACGTCCGTTGAGAATGACACAGTGGGGTGGGATATGGCGCAGTACAGCAGTACATCATCCGCGCGGCAACACAAACTAACTGTCTCGTATCTCCACAATTTGCAATCTTATCACCATTTTCAAGAAACACTAGATGTTCATACAATGTTTTTTTAATGCTGGGCCAGCATTGCAGACAATGAAGCAACTTTAAAGCAACATTGGCTGACCCTCTTGTGTTTATTGGGCAATGCACGTGTCTCTCGGATACTATGCAGCTATGCAGCTGATTTCTGAACTGAAGATGTTAATGACGTGAAGGGTGTCCTGATTTCTAAGTCAGAAAGCAGGACAATGCAGTATACTTTGGTGTATGTCGTAGATTTGGAAGACAATATTTGAGAAGGTGAAATAATTATTTGATGTATTGAACAATATATTGAACAATACAGTATTTTTAGAGAAAACATTGAAGCGGTGGCTTTATCCATGTTGTAATAAATTAACAACAGTGTCCATTTTCATGTCGATATTTCGTTCACTTTACGTCTACACCAAATTGATCTCAATCCGTACATGTGTTTGCAAGGTGATACTGCAGCTATTCATAGAGTCATGGAATACTTAAACCTAAATGTTAGATAGAGTATTTGCAGGACAAGTATGCGAGGGTGTTGTCACCGAAGCCATTGCTCAGCACTAGATTAAAACTCTCCATATAACCTCGTGTGATATTCTAAAGGGTGCCAACTAAACATACACGCAGTAAATGATCAGAGCTTTAATATAATCATATGTTTTTTTAAATATAATTCCTAAAGGTATTATTACTATTCAACCTGGTTTCACATTGCTATTTACGAAAAGCCACCCCCCACAACGTATTTCAGGTCGCAAGTACTATAATGATATCTGAACGGTAGGTGGAGTACGATAGATTAAATCGATATTAACGTCACTGAAATACATCCTGATCATGTATGAATACATTCAGTTGATTTTGGAACATTCTACCAATTTGTACCGAGTGAGAGTATTTTGAACACTCCCCCCAAAGGTCATTTTAAGCAGTTGTGATGATTTTACGATTCAGCTATATGTGTTGCGCTCTAACTCTAAACGTGGTAGAGGCGGAGATCTTCCTATTCACTTTCTGTATTACATCAGATATTTAAATTTATGTAACCTGGATGATCAATATATAATAAGTTATTTTAAATCTAACATCCCCTATCACATGTATATTTAATGACTATTGTATCCGCGGTGCCAGGTGGTAAACAGCAATTGGAATTTCCAATGGTTTCATGTGTTCAATCATTACTCCACTCATGAACGACCGATTGAAAATGCATGACAAAGAACTAAATGTCATCTGCTAATTCAAATATGAAATAGTGCAGAATTAAAATCAAATAGCTAGCACACACAAGTCGCTCCTTGCACTTCTAGCGCAATGAGGGCTGTCAAAGAGAATATGGCGTTGTATATTATAAGATGATAATTATTAGACATAGGGGTACTGAAAATTGAATAAACTTGCCAATGTGTGATATATTTCGCGATGTCACATTTATTGGACCACCTGAAACACTTAATTATTTTTTTAAATAGCATATTTAGAAGGATGCTGTAAGAAAGATCGTATAAAATAATATTGATATAACTAGCTTTTCGTTTAATTATTTTGTTGTGATTTATCAATCGGTCACAGTATGCCACTGGTGAGTAATGGATTCAGTGACACGTCCAGGGATGTAATAATTATCACAAGTCTAGCCTGCAACATGCAATTCTAAAATATCTGACTGGATAAAACCTCCAGGTGGACCAATCAGATGTGTTAAATTTGGGCTTGGGTGCTGGAACATATCTTGCCAGACGAGCTTAATTTATAGCCTTGCATTTGTGCACAGGATAGGTTAGCACGCAGTACTGTAGAATGGGGGTCATTTTTAATGCTTTATTTGCTTGGATGCAAATATGTAATCACACTATTCATATTAAACTGCGCTGTTTCCTTTCACTTTATATACGTGACAAAAGGTTTTAAAATGCACCTTTCTCGATATGAAATAAAGAGTTGTTTATTTTTGTTTATCAATACAAAATCATTTGAATTTTAAAACTGATTTAGCAATAGTAACAATGGCGGATAGATGTTGAATTACAATCCAGAACAGGTTGTGCCTCGCTGCCGCAACCCACAACCTCAATAGCGTGGAAATGAAATGAATCGGGCTTTAGGCCACCTTTGTGCACATATAGGCTAAACTGGGCCAGGAGAACCTCCTGAGGATGGTGAGATGATTGAGATGACACTGTCCTCCAGACACAGGATTCGAAATTCGAGCCCTGGCGGTCTGAGGCCGAGCACGCTACCTCTCGGTCACGGAGGCTCCCCACAATACTAACTTTCACACGTGGATGGGGAAGAAACAATTTTATTTCTTTCAAACCGCCGAGACCGGGAACCGAACCCCGGACTCTGGCGTGAAAGGCAGCGGTGCTAACCACTACCCTAGGGCCCCCGCCCTCAATAGCGTGGAACTTACTGACATTTGTACCATTTCAATCCAACATACTATTATTCCAATCCAGGCAATTTAATGCGTATTTCCCCATCGCGTTTTGTTGTTTTTATGAAAACTGAACAGGCTGAGATCGGCTATGGACGTGATTTTATTTAGTTTTCTTTGTTTTAGGTGAGAGAGTTTGGGACGATTCGTCCAGACATGAAGCTGGACGGCGCCATGTTCCAGGACGAGTTTGACATGTATTTTGCCCGTGCGGCTCTGCAGGGCAAAGAACTGGAAGAGCAGCAACAGAGTGTGGACAACAGGCGAGGAAGTCTGCCCAACAACGCCTCCGTCACCAACCAGTTGAAGAATGAGTCTGCGCAGGCCTTTCACCGCAGAACAGCCAGCTGTAAAAACCCGACCAGGCGCCACAGAGGTCTATCTCCCAGGCCTGGTGAGTCCAGTGGACGATCGCCTCGCCGGCGAGCATCAGGTGCTCACCAAGAGGTGCCACTGCTTCAGGCCAACCAGGAAACTGTGCCAATTTCTCTGAAAGCCCCGAGTCCACGCCTGGACATGAAGTGCCACTCCGCCCCTCACAGCCGCTCAAGTTCATGGAAGAAGATGAGAAGACCCCGCAGTGCCAGAGATCTACAGCAAGCAGAGGCGGATGCGAACCCATCGCCGAGCAGTCAAGGCAGTCCAGTTCGCACCGGTGGGCGTAGTAATAGCAGCAGCAGCCTGTCTGGAAGGCGAGAAAGCATCCCGCTTGAGGACGTGGTCACTGCCAAGTTGGAACAGCTCAAGATCCTCCAGGCGGATGATGTATGTGTGGTAAGGAACTTCACCACCTCGTCCAGGGGTATCATCAACAGAGGCGACTCCTTCAAGAGGAGAAGTACTGCCAGCATTGCGTCTGTAGGACTACCGGAATCAGTGCTGCAGCAGGAGACTTCGTGTGGCAGCGGTAACAGGTCCAGAGCCTTGAGCGTCAACTCACAGTGTAGTACGGTGGCCTCATCAGTGGGCACTCCTCTCGTGTTTCGAGTCCTCGTCTTGGGACGTCACGGTGTGGGAAAGACAGCTCTTCTTCAACAGTTCATGACGTCCGAGTACATGGGCGCAGTGGAGAGCAATTTCGGTAAGTTATATTTGATTTATACTTCCCTACAAAGGCAAACGACAGAGACGGGTTTGCTTTAGCATAACAAAATAGCAACTCTTTCTTAGTATTTACATTTAGTATTTAGTTGTGTCGAATCTTGGATATCTTGGAGTAGTTTGATTTTTATTTTTATTTGTATATCTAGAACTCTTTTCAAAACTATTGTTCTATTAAATGAAGGACACAAGTAGCAAACTGTCTGATTAGGGATGATATTATGCGTGTATATATTATGCGCCTTTTTCAAGTACTGCCGTACTGTGTTTGTCTTGTGACGTCACCACATTACTGAACGTATTTTTGCGTCAAAACATATTTTCACTAAGTTGCTTACGTACCACGTTTATAATCTGTTTATATGAATTAAACAAACAGCACCATTTTTTAAATGTTACATTATATAGCAAATCGTGCAATATGCATTTGTATGACTCAAAAAATCCCAGTAAACATCCCAGTAAATAGTTATGTAACATTTATACAATGTTAGACCAGCGTCGAAGATGTTGTGCTGACGTTCGACGTTGCTTCAATGTTATACAAATGGTTCTGTTAGTAAAACATCGGCTTGCGTTTTGCACGTAACAGATGGCATGTGTGGGTATTGACGCGATATCGACGTGCTTTGAGTGGGTACGTTTTTTCCAGCCGTCGTATTTGCCCAGGCCAGCGTGTGACCTGGGACTAACAATCAACTGTTATCATAAAGCTCCCATAAGGTTGTGCTGACGTTGACTACAAGCAGCTCAGCAATATCACAACGCTGGCAGAAGTATTTGTCTCAGAGACGAAGCAGTTGGTGTCAGAATATTAACTAGAGTTCTATTTAAAGTGGCCAGTAAATCATTACACAGTGAAGGTTATGCCAATATGGTCTGTTACTTTCCTCAGTTATCGACATGATGAAGCTCTGCCATTCATTGTATGTGTGCTACATGATTAACCCTTGCATCCCTAATCACCACGATAGTCGTGTTGATTCGTGTTTTCTTATTTTTGTTTTATTATTTTATTTATCTGACCAAATCCCTGTTGTTGGAATTAAATGAGCTTTCAAGATTTGCAAACTAAACGAATATGAGTATTTTTCACCCACTTTATGTTGTGGATCGCGGAAGCGAGACACAACATAAAGTGGGTGAAAATTTAAATTATTTATCCTAGCGCTTTAAGGGTTAAAATAAGAGCGCGAGTGTCACCTGAATTAACCCTTTAGCGGCCATCTGATGGATAACTTTTAATGTGCTCATGTAGCAGCAGGACGAGCAGCCCAATATGTGCCTGGGTGATGTGGAGCTCATAGCTTTTAATTTGCTCATATGGCAGCAGGACAAACAGCCCCATATGTGCCTGGGTGATGTGGAGTTTCACAAGGTTCAACTTGTTCACTTATTTTTTCATGTGTAACATATTGCCGTTTACCAGAACAATCGATCCTGGCTATTTCAACATAATTATAATTCCTTATTAGTTATCAGATTGGTTGATTGGTCGTTGCCGCGACCCACAACTTCAAATCAGTAAAACACATAATTATACATGCGCTTAATCGGAGGTATAAAGCTTCGTGCAGAATAAGGACATGGCGCAATGGTTAGAGCACGGAGCTTTCCAATGTCGCTGCCTGCCGTGCGGTTTCGAATCCCGCTTGGTGCAGGATTTTAAGAGAAATATCATGTTTCTCCTCTCTCAATATTGGGACGTTATTTCGATGTTGTGTCCTTGGACAAGGCACTTTAATCTCACATGCTTTACTTGACTCAGCTGTAAATGAGTATCTGGTAGGACGGAGGTCGCGATGTGTGCGATTAGTTCCTAGCGCCGAAACGGCTGTGAGTGTTGTATGCTCCAAAAAGGGAGTTGAAATGGTATATGAATGAACAGGTCCAGTGACCAGGGGTAAATAATTATGTGTCAAGCGCACAGAGCATTGTATGTGCGCTATATAAGAACTCACCATTATTATTATTATTATATTTAAAAAAAACTGATCAAAATTTATTTTGATTATTGTCGTGATTAACAACTATAAGAATCACATCCCAGTAACTATCTTAAAATAATGATTATCTCAACTTTCTCTGATTTCCATTGAAAAGATAAGAGCATCAATGTTGTTTTTATAATGGAGATGAGAGAGCTAATTCTAACCATTACGGATTGACATTAATCTTTCACTTGGTCACTTAATTAGTCGTATAACCTGATAAAAGGGGTCTTTAAATAATTATTATATTTTATTCCATTGACCCAGAAAGCTAGTCTCAAACATTTAACCTACATATTGGTGTAAAGCTGCGTCCCCAGCAAACGCTGCGCCGCGCCACGCCACGCTGCGCTGTGATGCAAAATTCAGCTAACGTGGCCCCACTAAGAGCAGTGCGGCGCGTGAAAATCCTGTTTTTTAGGGATGCTTATTATGCATGGAGGTGTTTTTTTGCGACACGTGACTTTCTGGCTGTTTTGCTTGACCACAGAGCAACGCCAAAAAAATGCGGTGCGGCGCGGCGCAGCTTGCATTGTAGCCCCTGAAATAATAAACACTACAGTTTATCTTTTTTTAAAGCGCGGCGCAGCGCAGTGTAGCGTTTGGTGGGGACGTACCTTTAAGTTGGGATACAGTCGCAGATAAATGAGAACAAATGTAGAATATTTGATCTGAATCACAATCGCGATCCACAACTTCAAGTGGGTTAAAAATGAATCACATTAATTTTGTTTAATTTGAGATCGAACATTTGCAAATCACGATGTTTAAATACTCATAACTGTGATGTATCTAACCTGCTAATTAAATGGATTAAGACGACCATAGTCGCGCTAAGCAGTCAAATGTTAACAATTCCAAAATTAAAATGAGTGAAAATGATCCAGTAGAAGAATAACCTGGCATGTAGTGTGAAAGTAGGATCACACATCGATATGATATACGTGAGATAAAGAAAAATAAAAACTTTTGAAACCCCATTTTCCACATGAGATAAATGGGTTTGTCGACTGTAACACACGCAATTATAGACGACGGACAAAGGGAGTGAGAGTTTGCCTTTCATCCTAACTGGCAATTTGGGCGGTCTTTTGAAGTACAATGCTCAGTTCACAGGAACTAGCATTGTTCAGGATTGCCTGGGCTTTTTGCCGGACTATACTGCAACTGGCTGCACTGCTGTGCAAAGCCAAAAGGCAGTATCTGCTTATATGAAGTAGGCAGATGCTGCCTTTTGACTCCGCACGGCAGTACAGTGCGATATGCAAATAAATACTGTGTTTTAATCGATCGCGATTCGAGCAGGTGAGGTTTTGTTTCCAAATGTAGCTTACACATTTTGAAATTATTAATGACTATGGGCCTCGACCCAACTTCAAGTGGGTGGCAGCTATTATTATTTGTTTAATTTGAGACACCCATTTAATTCCCAATAACTGTGATTTAGCAGATTACAACAGGTTATAGTGTGCTTAGTGCCTAAAGGGTTCGTGCAAGCGAGTACTGCTTCAGCTGCTGGTATATGTCATCTGATAGAAAAGCCAACCTGATACTCAATACCGTCATCTCCAAGGAAACCATATAATGACTTTGGAATAGAGCGTGATAAAAATGTACTTGTCACCTCTATATTTCAGCTACTGTGTGGACCCTTTACATGCAGAACTCGATTAGATTCGCCATTAACATTACATAACATTAAAATTTAACTCCATCGAAATTCAACGCAGCTGTATAATTAGGCACCTCAAGGATCTAGTTTCTGGTATTTTAGACATCATTTTGGGGAGATCTATGAGTCTTTAAAAGCGTTGTGGGAAGGCGAGATGGGCTCAGAACATCGTATTCAAAATGTCATCCAATTGAAGTTGTCTCTCGCTACTGCGACCCACAACTTAAAGGGTGACAATTAATCATATTTGTTTATTTGAGCCTAAACATGTGTAAATTTTGATGCTTAAAGATTCATTTAATTCCCAAATAATTGTGCTAATAAAACATATTAAAACGATTATAATCGTGATTGACGATCGAAATGACAGCCTTTAAGCCTTACAATGCTGAAATATCTGTGCAAAAAAAGATGCCGCTTTATAGTCTGATATTAAGTACTTTATCCGACTTTTACATTGTTACCTGCTGGTCACTGGACCTGGTCATTCGTGTGCCATCTCAACTCCACGGAAAGCATACAGTCCTGCAGCCATTTCGGCGCATTGAACTTATCATACACATTGCCATCTCTGTCCTACCAGGTAATCATTTTCATCTGAGTCAAGTAAAGTATTCGAGGGTGTAGTGCCTTTCCCAAGGACACAACACCGAAGCAATGTCCCAATGTTGAGAGGGGAGATATTTCTCTGAAAATCTCGCACCAAGAGAGATTCGAAACCGCACGGCAGGCAGCGACATTGACAAAGCTCCGCGTTCTGACCATTGCGCCATGTCCCTCTCTGTATAAAATCCCTATCTGTGTATAAACCATGAAGACAAAAGGGTTTATTCAATTTTAAAATAAAAAATATCTTAGTCAGCTCTTTCGGCATCATTTCAATACCTATGTGATGGGTCTAGGCCGATTGTAAATATTTGTATGACTTTAATGTGGCGCTCGCTCAACGGTTTGTGCTCGATCACTGAAGTTAGGCAGCGTCGCTCCCGGTTCATGATTGGATGGGTGTCCGCCTGGGACTGCCAGGTGCTGTATACACTCGTGGGGCTCAGAGAACCACGTAAATCAGATGGCTCGTCTGACTGCCCTAGAGTTAGACGTAAAAGAACCTCAATGGATGTAGGCGCTATTCCCATCCGGCGAGACCCCGAAAAATCCACAACATGGGAGTACTTGGCACATATATGAGGCCATGAATGATATCATGAATGATAACAGGCCTTGCTAAGTTACTCCCGTGGCGCGATAGCACAATATTGCGTACTGCCACGTAATATACAGATACAGATACAGATACAGATCATCTGTAGACGTCATCATTTGACGTCTACAGATGATCCCCGCATATATGTGGGGATCATGCGGGGATCATCTGTAGACGTCAGCATCTGACGTCTGTAGACAGCAGATTATGACGTCTAAATACGGTCCCTGCGCTGAAAGGGTTACATTTTTAAAGATGGGATACTCTTTTGTAGAAGCTGCTGATACACGTATTTCTGTATTAACTCTTTAACCGCCAAATTATTCAAATGAAATTTTCACTCACTTGAAATTGTGTCTCGCTGACGCGATCCACAACTTCAAGTGAGTGAAAATTATTTAGATTTCACAAAATGAGGTCAACGCTTTTCAAATATTTAATCTTTAACATGTTTAAAAGGTTGTACTGAATGTGGTGGTAAAAATTAAGAAAAAAACGAATTTATTCGGCACTGGCGGTTAAAGGGTTAAAGGGTACCGGTTATTTATAGCACGTAGGATGTGGCACAATGACCATTGGGCTGACCAGTGCAAACACAAAGCATTTATATAACATTTATACAATGTTGGGCCAACGTCGAAGACGTTGGGCCGACGTTTTATAAATGTTATACCAATGTTCTGTGTTTGCTAGGTGGCTACTTCGTGCCGTGAAATGATAGCAATAAATTATTATTTACTGGTTGTGTGTATTGCTGAAATGTTTTAGCTATGTGTAACTGCTTTAATATGAGCAGCTAATTTGTCACAGCGACATATTATTATTTGACAACTGTACTGCCGAGTAAATATAGTATCTATTTAGTTTACAACTTTAGATACTGCCTTTTTGCTTTACTGCATGAGCAGTGTACAAAAAGGCGTAGTGTCATTCTGATGTGAATTAAATGGCGTCAGAACTAAAACGACACAGTTACAAATATCACAAAATAAAAAATAATGCAAACGTGCATTAAGTGTATATTGATAATTTTATTAAATTTTTTTTTGTTTAAAGGATTGACCACAGAATCAGAAATATTTCTATTTGACCTTTACATATCCCTCCAAAAAGATAATACAATGTTATTGTTTTACAGGTGGTCAGGGAGACTCCTTAATGTCAGCGAATGACCGCTAACAGGAGGGCCACCTTTTAACAAACTTACTGATACAATTGATTTTTCTCTTTTCATTTACAAAAATAATATGGGTATACAATAATGACCGAAGTTTAAATAATGGTAATAACCGGTATAAAATAGATTTACCGAATATTCAGAAAACAACATATTGATTTTATATTGCTACATGTTGTTATGGTTGTTATCCACGAAAGAACAACCAGCACACATGCCTTTTTGTATGTTTGGTGATAATAATAATATATGCCAATCTAATATTTAAATGTACCGAGTTGCAGGACAACTTTAAATCCGTATACTCCATCCACCCCACTGGTCACTTTTTTGTGAGCTTGCAATAAATGCTCTGTGTAGACCCACATCAATAACGACATATTGACACGATTCGTAAAAGAAAATAACATAATAGGACCCGAGCAAGCCGGATTCAGATCTGGCTTCTCAACATTAGATCATATTTTTTCATTAAACATTTTAATCGTCATTTACCTTAACAAACACAAAAGATTATATTGCTGTTATGTAGACTACAGTAAAGCATTTGACACAGTTTCACGTACTGAGCTCTGGTCTAAACAATTAAATAATAATGTGGACAATTTAGATCAAGAACTTTTAGTATTTTGTAAATTATATATCCTGCTTTATGCAGATGACACAGTTCTCTTGGCTGTATCGCAAAAAGACCTACAGCAATCAATTAATTTAATGGACCGTTATTTCAGCATGTGGAAACTGAACATAAACGTGTCAAAAACTGAAATTACTGTCTTCTCTCGTGGAAAAATAAGAAAAATAACTAAATTCTTTTTTGGAAAAAATGAACTTGAAATGGTTGGTCAATATAAATACCTGGGCCTCATATTTAACTATAATGGAAAATTTACAGAGGCAAAACACAACTAGTTGTCAAAGGTAACCGAGCTATGTTTTTGTTAATTGTCGATATTCAACGCGAACTTTTCGATATTTTAGTCAAACCTTTTCTTTTATACGGTTGTGAAGTTTGGGCAACAGAAAGTGTCGATATTATTGAAAAAATACATTTGTGATTCTGTAAATATGTACTGCAAGTAAACAAGTCAACTTGTTCCAACATGGTTTATGGCGAACTCGGCGTAACACCTCGTGTACTACACGCCAAAAGTAGAATGATTATGTTTTGGGCTAGAATATATAAGAGCAGCAGTACACCAATACTGTCAAATGTTTTGTATCAATTAGTTTTTAATCTATACAATCGGAATATAAGTCCCCGTGGCTTTCAACCGTAAAAAATACATTGGAAGGTTGTGGTTTTTCGGGCGTCTGGGATAACCAACTCATCCCAGAAAGCATAAATTCATTCAAAAAGAAATTACAACGACAAATTAAAGATCAATTTTTTCAACATTGGACCTCAGAAATTTATTAGCAGAAAGTGTTTAAATTACAGGATGTTTAAAACAACACTAAATTTAAAAGCATATTTAGTAAATTTGTCCCATCGCGAGAGAGGCATCATGGCTAAGTTTCGCTGTAGAAACCACAACCTTCCAATTGAATCAGGTTGCAGACAAGGTATACCTCACAACCTCAGAATATGTGAGCTGTGCACACAAGATATTGGTGATGAATTTCACTATATTTTTAACTGTTCTCACTTTGAAGTCATACGAAAGGAATTAATAAAAAAACGTCACAGAAACTCACCTTCATCAGTTAAATTTGAAACACTAATGAATGTAACAAATAGAAATCAATTGTACAAATTATGCAAGTTCATTGAAAAAATCATTTATTTCGTAAAGTGAGTAACCGAATAAAAATAAAAAATGTATGTACGTTATATTATTAGAGCATGATAATTACGCACCTTTAACATGCTCTCCTGGCATGTACTCATACATGCCAGTATTCATGCATTCTTCGCTTAAATTAAAGTCGTACTTTCTTTTATTTGAAGCCTCGACAATTCTAGATTTAACCCTTTTACCGCCAAATTATTCAATTCGCCAAATTATTCAATTTGAATTTTCACCCACTTGAAGTTGTGTCTCGCTGACGCAACCCACAACTTCAAGTGAGTGAAAATTATTCAGATTTGACAAAATGGAGGTCAACTCTTTTCAAATTTTGCTGATTGATGTCACATTTTATCTTTAACATGTTTAAAACATGGTACTTAATGTGCCAATAAAAAATGAAAATCCGAATATATGCGGCACCGGAGGTCAAAGGGGTAAACTGATGAAGAATGCTGCTCTGCAAAGCCAAAAGCCAGTATCTGCTGACGTGGGAAGTGCTTTTGGTTTTGCACGGCAACATAGTATTGGACAAATCAATTGACCTGCCCAGAAATCTCCACATATTGTCATTCTCTGTGATATGTGGTTTGCTGGCGTAAATGCCACTTATTGTTTTTATTTGGTTTGTGACGGTGGACACTATGTGGTGGAGTATGGCAAGCAGTGACTGATTGTGACCGAGAGCTAGTGGTTCAATATCAACAGGACAAGTATACATTTTAATCTTTGTAAAATACCAGTGATATGCACTGGTGTCCATTTACACACATACACATTATGCCTTATATATACACTTATCATTATGCATATTCTTAAATTACCGCTTTTAATTAGTTTTAATTAATTTTCTATCTGGAATCTCTAACTCAATTTCCACCTTCAAATGACGAAAAATATTTATATTTACGAAGAATGGCTAATGTTCAATTATCGACAAGATCAATTTTTGTCAATTTTATGGATATTTTTGTTTATAAACTTGTTTGAAATAGGATCTATAACATGGGCGTAGCAGATCAAGTATATAGCTTATTGGGATGCGTCATTCTGTAAGCATTAGGCTAAAAATAGACATGTTACTCATATGCATGACTAGTACTGACCAATATATTATAGTTAACCACAAAAAGTTGATTCAATGTTGTTTGATACTGGCAGGGGCGTAGCCAGAAATTATTTGAATGTACGCACGAATTAGCGTCATCTTTTATTGGTGTATATCACAATGACTTATGTGCATATGTTAGTGAATATGAGGCGAGCGCAACGAGCCGAATTTAGCAGCTGGGGGCTTGTTTTTTGTTTTTGGTTGTTTCTGAGTCCACTTGAGAATTTGTGGAGATATAATTGAATAATTGTTAATTGACCACCCGGCTCCATCTCTTGATCCGCTAATGCCACCCCCGAACTTTTTTGTATTTCCGACTACTTTTAGATTCAATTTTCTTAACAACATATACTTATGCCCACCAATGGGAAATTCCGTCTACTACAAAATTTAATTTGCGGAAAAATGCTAAGCTTTTAGTGAATATGTGAAAAAATGGTAGGCCTATAACATACCCCAATAATTTCTGTCCTAATTCACATAGATTTGATTTCGATTTAATATATGAGATTGGCATCCTATAAACATTTTTTTACTCTTCATATGAAAAGTATTTGCATTTTATTTTCCCGAGTATAAATTCTTACTTTTGCCAACAAGAAAAGGCTTGCGATGGGCGCATCTGCATAAATCCATATGAAAATAAGATTGAGGAACCGTCATTTAATTAAAATAATGAATTTCAAGTCTAATTTGAACGCTCAAATAGTCTCGAACTCTTCAAGCCCTCACGATGCACCAAAGCATCATTTTGCATCTCTGCAAAATGACTTAAGTTCCTAAAACCTAGCGGTTTAGAACGAAAATATTCATAGAACTGCCTAATTTAATTTGCTACCCACTTCAAGTAATCAAGTACCGGTAATCTTCATCCACTACAATTAAGGCGAGAATCGGGAAAGCAATATGCGGCTTGTAGGCTACCGGTAATGGATGAAGATGACACTGGTAACTTCAGGCTTGCAAGGGTTACCTGGGTTAAATTATCTCCCTCAGGAAATCGCGCTATGTCACTTTTATCATGGTTAGGTTACATCGTATTACCACGGCAGGCAAACATATAGTAATATTTGCCTGTCGTCTGTAAATGTATTAAGATAGGCCCCCTATATTAATTCCTGTAAAATATGAAAATAACACTCAATTTCTTAAAAATTATGTTTTTATGCTGGGCCAGGTTGTACGTGCGTACATGCTGGCTACGCCACTGGCTGGGTCAGCATCGTACGCTGGAACAAAATGGAAATACCATTGGTCAATTTCTCAAGTTTGCTGGGTGCACGTCAGAAAATGTACTATGGTCGGCAATACTGGTTCAACGTTGAGCCAACATAACATACGTTGACCCAACAATGATGCAGCACAAAGCGGGGTCGGTAACCGTGACTGGGTGAGGGTGAGGCCTACGTGCCAGCCGTCCGCCCAATGCTGGGCCACCATTCCATAACGTCAATGACGTCAGATGGTACTCGACGACTGGGCTGATCAATGCGAGGCAATCAATTGAGAAAATGACAAATTTGTTCACCATCCTTTAATTATTGTGTGGGGGCATTGGGGCTGAAGTCAGCGTGGCAGGTTCAGGGAGTAGCGTGTACAGGTATGTATAGTTAACAAACTCCACTGTCTGACATCAAATCAATATTGGGGAGAGCATAAAAAAGCGTAATATTGGGTTTTAATAATTTGCAATAAAATATATTTGGCGATTAGAAGTCGTATGATATAATTATATGACTGTTTTTGACCGTATGAGGGAACATCTAGCAGACAAGGGAGCTTGTAGGTATAATATACAAACGAGGACTGGAGCCAGTGCAACATTATTACATCAATCTAATTTTAATTAACATTTAAACTATTCATATCAATGCCACAGCATAACCATGTTGTGTCGTATAAGGAAAGAAATTCAATCAAAAAAAAATACAAAAACGTGTACAAGATGAGCACGGTGAAAATATACTAACAACACATAAAAAGCAAGCTAAAAAAATTGGAACATTTCTTAAAATGATTTTTTTATTTTAGCAGCTTTAGTCATTACTTTTCGGTCAGACAATATAGTTGGAGCAAATTGGTTACATTCATCTGACTGAACACAAACTGTGCTACTTTAAAAACAATATGCGACATTTTCCTCTCTCTATGACAATGTATTAGTTTCACTGTTTTACATCTGTTTTTTATTCGCTTGTTGCATTCTAAAGAAATGATATGTCCATGTAGAAGCTTCGAGCTGTAAATATTTTCAACAAAATATAGCACTAAATACTAGCACTGTTCGTATGCGTGATTGTTATAACAGTATAGTGTAAAACTGATATTATCGTGCAACGTGAATGTAGAGATCAAACACACTTGATATTACAAAACCTCAATTGAAAATACTCAATTTAAATGGGATGAGTTTTTCATCGTCTAAAGCGAAGTGGCTAATGCGATTTCAAAATCGAGTTTGCCTTTACACACAATGACGACTGAGCCTATCGATATTATAATGCATTACGGCGTGATCATTCAGAACAGCTGTGGGGCTTTTCAATAACATAAGTGCTCATGCTGCTCAGTCAAATGTATATATCATTTAAAGCTGACATTGCCCGAGTAAGGCCAGTGTTAAATGATTCATACGTTCAAATGTTAAACCTGGTTTAATTTACTATTAGGGTTGTATTAAAGCTCTGCATGTAGATATTTTATTTATCTCAGTCAATGTTTTTCTCATCAAATACAGACAATTAACAGTGTCGTTATTATTGAAAGAGCTGCGTGTGTGCCCAGAAAGTTCAAGGGGTGGGCGTTAAAGTTATCAATTTATTGATCATCAACATGACTGTTAAATGCAGTGCTGCTTGACTTATCGACATCTACAATCTGAAGTATTCATTTCTATTTAGTAGCATTCACAGCTGAAACTGCGCACAAGAAACAAACTGTTGTAACCATGATAACAGAAATTAGGTGGACAAACACAGCCCTGTGACGGCTGATGGCAATAGATAAAAATAATTGATTGTTATCATTTAATCAGCACGAAGTGGCCACAAGTCAACATTTAATTTAATTCAACCCTTCCAGCACAAGGACTGTTTTTAGACGTCAAAATGTAACGTCTATATAGACGTAAGATTCTGATTCTGAGTTGATCTCCGCACTAGAAGAATTACAAAAATTATAACGGTCGTAGACCCATAACATATGTAATCAACCCCCGATTATTTATGATGGTAATAGATAATATCACCGATTATTTATGATAATTTCAAATTCAGCTTTGTAACAGTTAAAATTGTACGGATAATTTTCCTAAAATCCTAAATCGACGCATAGCAATTTAAGTAGTTGTCAAAGCTTAGAGTGGGATTAATTTTCAATTAACTCTCCACTATGTACGTGGCGCTAAAGAGTTGACAAGAAATGCAAGCAGCCTCGTAACTAACACCGGGCAGGGACGCTCCTACACACAATGGGCGTTACGCATAAGGACATCGCAATCCGCCATCAAGCCTCATTACGCCGGCATAGAACGGGAATCCTCTCTGTCAAACCCCGCTCCCTCCAGCCCTGCCACAGTCAGCGAGCCTAACACGAAAGACAATAGCGCGCGGGATAGGGCGACAGGAGTTCTAGAGGATAGCAGGCTGGCTCGGGATCTTGGCTGGTAGATAAATGGAGCGTGTTAGTACAGGACGTGGGTGAGGGCTTCTTTCAATGGTCGGGTGACGGAAGGGCTTTTATAGGTTGCTCATATCATCTACTTCCTCCTTTTCTACATTATTCAAGACGCATCCTTGGCGTGATATACACACGTATTGTGTCTGCTATGAATGAGTAAACGGAGTTTTGTTGTTTTATTTCATGCTTTTTTCACTAGAGATCTGTCGCGTGTGTACTACTAATGCAATTCCCAGCATCAAATGAAAGTGAAATAAATTACTTTAACCAGGGAGACTAGATGCAGGCCAATTCAGTGGCGATCTCATTCAATATCCTGACATTTATCTGGCCCGGTTTAGCCTATATGTGCACTAAAGGTGGCCTAAAACCTCATTCATTCATTCATTCATTCATTCATTCATTCTATGATTAACTTTTTCCCTTTTCCATTAGAGTGATCTTAACCTTTCTAATAGAAATAAGAACAAGTTATAATAAGATCAAATTGTTTTGATTCATAGTGAGATGGCCCAGTGTCATCTGCTTAGCAAAATAAAAACAGAATACCTCGTTTTTAAGTTATGCATAAACTGCTCATTGCGTTCGTTGTGATACTCTGGCGGCTACTTCACATAACACCGGTGTCTATCATTTCTATGCCGTATTATCTGATTGCATTTGAAAAGACAATGATATGCGAAGGCTAGCAGCAGCAACTGCACTCTTGAGAAGTAAACAGTTACTGCCCTTTATTTTGCCTGCCTGACTCACCTTACCCGACCCTTATAATGACAATAGGTTAAGTTGGTTCAGTAGATCTTATTACCACAACAACATAGAAAAGTATAATAAACATGGTAAATAACAAAAACAAATTGTATCAGAAAGAAACAGATATCGACTCGGCTGTGCCGTAGCTGCTTATTACGTTACAAAGAAACTATTACGTTGTTTTGGCTTTTAAAAACAGTATTGTCCTCATAGGTTTTCGCATAATATATTTTTTTTAATATCTAAGGATCATTAAAACTGAACAAATCATTATTATATGCCCACACTTTGTGTCGCATTCTAGTACTGCTCCAGTAAGGATGTGTCGTGGGATTTGAAATGGACTTCATTTACGCAGAAGAAACAACAACAAGAAGAAGTAGCAGGTTGATGGAATGTATTCATAAAACAATACTGGTACTACAATAACTGGTTCTGTGATGCTGAGCTTCCCTGATTTTGCTGATTTATGCTGATTTATGCTGATTTATGCTGGTGAATCTATAAATATATACATATTGTTAGGCGATGACAAGTATGCTGGCTTATATTTTGAGGCCTACAGTAAGGTCAATACAATAAACAGGATTATAGCAATATATAATAATTAAAGCAATGTAACAAATATAACAACATAGATCTTTCAGGTTACAAAGGTTAAATAATAGAAATAACTTTAGCCTGATTACAATTCTGAATAAATAGTAAGTTTCGACAAGGTTTAAATATACCCAATCACTTACGAAGGTTGGCCCAATTATCCCTGTAACACACACTGAGTATTGGCTGCTAACACGTTATAATACTGCATATCATTCCTGGGCTATGAATCTGATAAAGAAATATATATATATATAAACAATTATATAGATATAAATTACAAATAACATTATTTACTAAACTCCATAGAGATTACAATGTCATCGTTTGCTGACACGGAGACACGGAACAATACATTTACCGCAATGCCGTTTCAATGCTGGGCCAACGTCGCAGACGTTGGCTCGACATTGAACCACTCAAGCTTCAACGCCCGCGGTCGTTGATGCAAACAGGTGAGTAATAAATAAATGAATAAATATTGTCATTTGCACAAGTCACCTGGAGAACTAGTCAAATAATTAAATCTGTATAAATATAGGAAACAATGTGGCTCTAAAAGGTCTATTTCTGCTATTAAAATATGTGATCGTGTCCTACATACCTCCCTCTAGCTTGGGGTTCATCTAGGCCTAGTTTACTGGACGCTGCCAGGGCCTGATTGCCTCACGCCCCTCTCTGTCGGAGCAAGGTCTCTTTAAAGTCTATAATATTAGGACACAATTAAATAATACCGCACAACTTAGAATAAATTAACATTAGCAATGAAATTGCATGGATGTACAGTATATTAAACTAATAATAATCGTCAAGATTATAAATTTTATCATCTCTCTCCTCATTGGTCAGATTTTGTTTTGTTTGTTGATCGTCACCATGGTAACATAACAAATTTACCATTATTGATACAAAATGACATATTAATATAATTATTATAAATCTAGCTTAGTTAACAATAAATTGATACCTAATACAAGGATATCTAAGTTTAATCGAGTTATAATAATAAATTCGCTCACCAAAGACATCTTACTCTGACCAAGGCTAATCGTATCTGCGCTGGTCAAGCAGAAAGAGGTCAACGAATTCACCTGTCATGAGTAAACTAAATATCGGAAATTCCGTGACTGGAACAAATTACAAAAGGCCTACTGTCAGTAACACCCATCGGATTAAGAATCATGTAATACATTTTTTTTTTTCTTTATTAGATTTTCTAAAAACAATGATACATAAAATGTACATGTAGAAGGAAGAGGCGACTGGTGACCAGCACCTATGCGAGGCTACTACCCTCAAGATAAAATAAAAGCATTATAATACATTTACAAATGCAAGAAGGCTTGTCTTATAAACGATGATAGTACATTAAAACCACTAAAATATGTAAAAAATGCTAGAAGTATAAATGTAATTAACAATAAGCATAAAATGCTCAGCAGTTGCGAAAAAGAAAGTTTACATAGTTATATAAATATATAATGTTGCACAATAATATCATGGGAACATAAATAAAAATAAGCACAATATTCCACGATAATTAAGACTAATAGTAATATGTAATAAGAATGGTGACACACACTTATAATTGCACCACAATCACACACAGCTGACACCTGCAAGTAGATATCTACGTACACATAGCCTATTCTTAGCATCTAACGATTGTTGTAATTTTGAAACATAATGAAGCATCAGCTTTTTAGTGGATGAATAAAGTGAGATAGTTCCCGAATTATTAATGGAAGACAATTTCATGCGGTTAGAATTCTATTGAAATATGATATTTTATATGCCTCAGTCCTTGTCAAAAGTGTGTCACCAGATCTTCGCGAAGAATTGACATCAATCGTTTGAATAATATTTCCAATAAGTATTTCAGTTTCCTTTTGTTGAAACATTTATGAAATAAAACAAGATGTGTAATTTCACGTGTGAAGCATAACGGTAATAAATTCAAAGCAATGCACCTTTCCTCGTAACTGCGGCCATTAAACTTAAGTCACAAAACGTGTCATCCCTTGTTGAATACTTTAAAGCGGTGTTGGCTTATTGGAATTCTGCGAAGACCAAACCGTAGTGATAAACCCAGAAATACTCCTTTTTAAAGGAAAATCTTAACTTTCCCAGCGGAAATGAGAGAAAGTTCAGATTATCTTAGTATTTTGGTGGAATAGGCCTCAGGTCATATACTCTGACATTTTCATCATCTTGCAATTGACTGTCGTGACTGATGTTGCGAGTAATGAAATGCGCTGACGATGGAAAAGATGTGGCTATTTTTTTAATCTCGGCACGGGACTGATCAGCACTGAATTAGTTTCTAAATTACTATCACAGATAGGTAATAATCGTGTTAAAATGAGATCCATGGCGTACCAGACATACACCAATGTCACCATTATAAGCACCCCCCCCCCCCCCTCCCCAGTAACACATACACCGATGTCACCATCATAAGCGATTGGAAATAGATTGAAAAGGGATGGCCAGGCACATAAAGCCAGAAGAGTGGAGGTTGCACATCGATGAACAAAAAATGCATGCCCATCCAGACGAACCGGGCGGGGGCCCTAGGGTAGTGGTTAGCACCGCTGCCTTTCACGCCAGAGATCGGGGCTCGGTTCCCGATCTCGGCGGTTTGAAAGAAACAAAAAATGTTTCTTCCCCATCCACGCGTGAAAGTCAGTATTGCGGGGAGCCTCCGTGACCGAGAGGTAGCGTGCTCGGCCTCAGACCGCCAGGGCTCGAATTTCGAATCCTGTGTCTGGAGGACAGTGTCATCTCAATCATCTCACCATCCTCAGGAGGTTCTCCTGGCCCAGTTTAGCCTATATGTGCACTAAGGTGGCCTAAAGCCCGATTCATTTCATTTCATTTCCAGACGAACCAGGCAGTCAAAGCTATGAGATCGTACATGTTGCAGTTGCAACAAAGTCGGTTCATGAAGGCGGTGCACGTGCCTTGCACTGCTGTTTGCAGTGAATGCCAGGCACAATCTGCTCTAACTCGCTACACCGAGATTTCGCTGACGATTTCGATGACCGTCATGAACAGCAGTGCTAGGTGCCTTAGATATTCAATAAGTTCCCTGAAAATAAAATATTTTGAAAAATATCGCTATCTAGTAGTCCTTTTGAAAAAAATACGTAAATCTTCATCCAAACAATTGTTGTTTATTAATATCCTGGGGTCTAAAATATCATAGTCCAGAACTTAAAATCACTCAAATAGCTCATCTGAAAGCAAACATATAATTGCGTATAGATATTTGGCGGCCATATTGGGTTTATGCAAATTTGATTTATTTCCCCTTAGCGGAGCTTTCAGAACATTTTTTGTGATGTTCCACGAGCCTTAAAGAAATGCTTTGTAAAATAAACAATTCTATTGCATTTTGTTCCCTCAAAAAATCTAGTTTGCCTGGACTAGGTGAATGCTCAATCCACAACAGGACTTCACAGACAAGGCTACGCACCAATGATCAGACTGGCAACCAACACCCTGCTTGGTCTGCAAAATGAAATAACTTCTTGGAAATAATTCATCTGTGGCAGTTTCAATCACTCTGCTTCGGCTCGTATCGCTCTGGCGAGCCTGGGGTCGTATTTTATCATCGTTCAACACCGCCAGTAAGTCCACCACGGAACAAGAACAACCAAATCAATCAACCACAGTGTCACCCTACAGCGGTTTATTATGATTAACCGTGTCAGTGCGACAATATCATTCCACAGAGTTAGCCTCTGTACATCAACTTGAATAAATGAATTGTTTAATTAGTTATGCGAATTGGGAAAATTTACTCAAGTTTGTTTAACCCTTTTACTGTTACTGTATCGTATTTAACCCTTTTACATTCAAGGTATCTTTTTTTTAATTCCCATCCACTTAAAGTTGTGTGTCGTTACCGCGACCTACCGCATCATCCTGGTGAAAATTACTCATATTTGTTTTATTTTATACCAAACATTTGCAAATTTTGATGTTTAAGTAGTCATTTGATATCCAAAAACTATAATTTAATTATTAATAAAAAATAATTCACTTGCAATTTTTGCTTGCGCATACACAAAAACGCACAAGAAGTTAAAAACTATTAGTCAAGATCTGCGTTCAAGGGGTTAGCCCTTAATCATTTAAGCTATCTAATTTATTACCCACAACTTTAATTGGGTGAAAATAACTCACACCTGTCTAATTTTTTAACACAAATAAGCAATTCCTACCAATTGAACATAAATTTATTGAACAAAAAACTGGTATTTGATATGATAAACAATAATAAAAACTATAATAGTCCTGCTGAGCGCCCTAAAAACCGTCAGGAAAAGTATTCTTTGCAAATGTGGACATTTGCACTGAAATTGCAAAAAACGAATCACTTTTCTGTATTTTATTTGAAATGTATATTGATGACAGCGTCATGCTCGCATTAAGGCTACTCTCATGCCAGACATTAAACCCTTTCAGTGTGAGGACCGACTTTAGACGTCAGAATCTGACGTGTACATCAGATTCTGACGTCTAAAGGCGATCCCCTCGCTGAAAGAGCAACATATTTATAATGGCTGTAGAACCATAACGTGGGTATTCAAATGAAGTTGTATTTGATTTGAATGAAGCAGAAAGAGCTAACTAAAGCATTTATGATTATTTCAAATTAAAAACCCCTTTGCTTTGTATGGTTTATATTAAAAATATTTCAACCCTTTCTATAGAATATATAATTTAAAAAACTTGATGCTGTGTCTTGTGATGTCTCGCTCGCGCGACCCACAGCTTCAAGAGTGTAAACATCACCTGCATTTGTACAATTTTAATCAAGACATATGGCAATATAACTATCTTAATATTAATTTATCCTTCCAATTATTTTGTTTACAGGTTGATTAAAAATGATAAAAGCCGGTTATGATTAGTTGTACATACTACATGTTATTTTGACATTAACATGATTAATGCAATAATTTATACACCGAAGGATATTGAAAATAATAGTTAGGTATATATTTTTTTCTTAAATCGCTTTTAAAACTCTTACATATGATTCCAAATAAAAAATGATATTCATCGCCCATGGCAGTACACACCTCACACAGGCGCTGAATATATGATCGATGTCATTTACCTCAACCATATTTCGTATTATTGCGTTTTAACATTCTTTTGGCAATGCATGTAACAGCATATATAATCGGAGATAATAGAGTGCTCACTTGTCTACACTCTTAGAGAAGCAGGTTTATTATAGCTTTTCATGACATGTTGGGAGACGCTGCTGGCCCACCACCCACGACGCTGCTGACCAGCAGTAAACCATCCATTCAACGACTCGTGTTTTCTGGTCATTTTGTATAGGATAAAGCCCAAGTAGCTCTACATTCTTAGCTGTGCAAAAGGCCGTGGCCTTTTGCACAGCTAAGAATGTAGAGCTCCGAGGGTTTTAACTGACTTAAAACACATGCGACCATGATGAGGATCCCTTATAATCAACAGCTCGGTCACACCTGACTGAATATAGCACCATTGGCCTACCATGACAATTGATCTGTACTTTATCATCAACAACTCTCCATTCCCGACTTAGAATGTAGTGGTCAGACAAAGAAAATAATGTAGTGGTGTGTTTTAAATCACAAGAAAGGTGCTTGGAAATTAAGAACTTTGATCCGTCAAAATGTTTACATGATGAGTTTTGTGGAACCTGGACATTATAGCAATGTGGACCGTGGTTGCGATATGGACAATTCTGTCACTCTAACACAAACTGCAGTAACTGCCTTGTCTCGAGGTCAGCAGTTACTGCTGTTTGCCTTTGAGTGACAGAATTGATTCCACCCGGATCACGCACGCCACGTGAGCCTGGCCTCATTGATCCCAATCCGCACCTACTGAGTCTAACACACGGCGCACTTCCCTCACGTGTGTCATACACGTGTCACATCTGTTGGTCTACACCTGTATTTACGTATGTCAAGTACAAAGACCTGGATAGCATTGTCTATTAGTTTTTGTATGCGACACATTTTCAACTGGAATTTAGCTATAATTAAATTGAACAAATGCAAATTTTGTCTAATACACACTTATTATTCTGATGTGAAAGAACGAAGAAAACTGTCCCCAACAACATGTGACATGTGAATTCACACTCTGGGACAGGAATTTACATCTCACAGTGAAGGAAAACACTAATATAGGATTAATAGCTCACTCTGGGTAAGGAATTCACATGTCATGTGACATGTGAATTCCTGTCCCAGAGTGAACTATTAACCCTGTATCAGTGTTTCTGTCCCAGAATGTGAATTCCTGTCCCAGAATGAACTATTAACCCTGTATCAGTGTTTCTGTCCCAGAATGTGAATTCCTGTCCCAGAATGAACTATTAACCCTTTATCAGTGTTTTCCTTCACAGTGACATATGAATTCCTGTCCCAGAATGTGAATTCCTGTCCCAGAGTGAACTATTAACCCTGTATCAGTGTTTCTGTCCCAGAATGTGAATTCCTGTCCCAGAGTGAACTATTAACCCTGTATCAGTGTTTTCCTTCACTGTGACATGTGAATTCTTGTCCCAGAATGTGAATTCCTGTCTCAGAGTGAACTATTAACCCTGTATCAGTGTTTTTCTTCACTGTGACATGTGAATTCCTGTCCCAGAATGTGAATTCCTGTCCCAGAGTGAACTATTAACCCTGTATCAGTGTTTTCCTTCACTGTGACATGTGAATTCCTGTCTCAGAGTGAACTATTAACCCTGTATCAGTGTTTTCCTTCACTGTGACATGTGAATTCCTGTCCCAGAATGTGAATTCCTGTCCCAGAGTGAACTATTAACCCTGTATCAGTGTTTTCCTTCACTGTGACATGTGAATTCCTGTCCCAGAGTGAATTATTAACCCTGTATCAGTGTTTTCCTTCACTACAGTGAAGGAAAACACTGCTACAGGGTTAATAGTTCACTCTGGGACAGGAATTCACACTCTGGGACAAGAATTCACATGTCACTGTGAAGGAAAACACTGATACAGGGTTAATAGTTCACTCTGGGACAGGAATTCACACTCTGGGACAGGAAGTCACATGTCACTGTGAAGAAAAACACTGATACAGGGTTATTGGTTCACTCTGGGACAGGAATTCACATGTCACAGTGAAGGAAAACACTGATACAGGGTAATAGCTCACTCTAGGACAGTACCTAATTTGTTATTAGTAGAACAGATTAATTCATCATCACTTTTAATAAACGATGCTATCATTTCAATATTCTCGAGGCCTACTGCTGAGCGCATAGCTTCCAGTGTGCATTTCCTCCTTGCTACTATCGTATTTGGTCCACATTCGCGACCGTTCCTGGATATTAGTCATCTGTTTCGAATAGCAAAATATCCTTTTCTCTTCCGAAGTAAACAGACTGATCGACCGAGAACACCTTGTATAGGAGCAGACGATTTTCATACACAGCTCCATCTGAAAGTGTGGAATAGAGCGGCTATAATTATTGTTCATAACCCTTTAGATTGTTTATGCACGAGGGAATGAAAGGAAGAAATATCTGGGTATCAAGAGGGTTGCCCATTAAAGCTCGAAATTACAAAATCCAATTTTCACCCACTTGAAGTTGTGTCTCGCTTTCGCGATCCACAGCTTCAAGTGGGTGAAAATTACTCACATTAGTATAATTTCAGACCCAAAAATGTTAATGTTTATTGTTTCAACTAATATTTTATTCCCAATCACTGTGATTTAATCAGTTTTATAAAATAGATTAAGAGCGATAATAGCCGTGCTTAGAGATGAGAGGGATAATTTGCCTTGACATCCCAGCAAACACAGAGGGTAACCCATCGTCTACAACGCTGACCCGGCAACAAACAAACATTGGTTAAACGTCCCGTGTTTGCCGGGATCTGGTACAAAAACAGGGTGAAAACAGCCTCAGAGTGTGCTCATTGATTTTACTTTCTTTCGGTAATGATATATGTATTAATGGGCCGATGTGCAAGTGGCTGGCCAGAAAAGCGCAGTAAACACACGGAAATGGAGTAGTAGGTGAGGTGTGTGTGTGTGAGGGGGGGGGGGGTTCCGTCAATTATTTTAGTCAATCTTGTAAAGATGTTATATTGCCAAATAATTATACACATTCATTCTCAACCAAGTCAGCAATGTGGCCAAAATATATTCATGTCTTTTTTACAACTCTAGTAAAAACTAATATTTGTTTAATTTTTAGCCATTGGTGCATTTGTTTGACTGCGCTATCACATGTATAATAATATAATGTTTGTTGATTGCTGTTTTTAGAGCCAGCCATATATAAAGTCAGCATTCTTACTGGAAGCTTCACATGGTGATAAATCAGCAATATATTAAAACGATAGTAGTTGTCTGCAATAACCTGTCCTTTCTCGCTGCCGCCGTCTCCTCCAGTTCATCTTTATCACGAGTCCTATCCCTGTCGCTGCACCTGCCCAGCTTCCGCCGGATCAGGTGAATTCAGCGCATGCGCACATCTGGGTCACGCCGGTCGTTGCGCTTACGCGACGACCGGCTTAGCCCAGATGTCCGTCAAATCACCGGAACCGAAAAGCCTCTCCGACAGCTCTGCCATGCAAAACCAAACGACAGTATCGGCTCACTTTACAAGAGAGCTGATACTGCCTTTTGACCTTTCAGAGCGGATGTGAATGTCACCTCCTGTGTACCTCATTAAGCGTGTCTCGCGGCGCGGCGGAGGTATTGTAATGAGGTGGCCGACACGGACGGCCGCACGGACAGGCCGTAGCCGATCCCTTCATGTCGTCAGCCATATCAGCAGCATTTCTATGCTCCCTGCTGGAGCACCCAACCGATCCTTTCATCCCGCTCGTCTGCCAGACCAGCAGGATTTCTATGCTCTCTCCTGGATCTTTGTGCTCGCAGAATCCCTATGATTTCTGATCTTATTCATAATTCCTGGTTGGCTGTAATTAGTGGAGTTGATATTATAAAATGTATAACTCGGTATGTCTTATATCAACAGGTTCCAGTAATATTATTTTACGCACACAATTTAAAGGCCCTGTGAAGTGATTTCAGTTCATCAATATAATTTTAGTATATATCACAATGATCTCATAACTTAACAGATTATTTTAGTCCACTAATTATCTGTTATTTTCAAAAATAAAAACTGAAAATGTTTACATTTCTTGGGTTGGGCGGATCTCCCACCTCATGACTTCACACACAAAAACCGCCCATTATTGAATCTGAATTAACATTGAAACTGCATCGGGTATATGTTTCATATTTCTTGTATTTGTACGTGAGCTGAACTAGATTTCTATTCATTTCAAAGTGCCCGCATCGACATGGTGAACAAGGGGCGAGTGAATGCAATACGCTGGCCAGGAGCAGTCGCGGTGATGGCCATCAATTCTAGTGCTGTACCTGCATTCAGGCAGCGTTGGACCGGCGTTCCGTGTTGACTTTGGTCAGTTTTATAAAATCAGCACATGTACATGTACTATAACCAACCAAGCATGTCTCCACCTTTTGACGTCACGAATTAGCTCCGCCCTCTACTTTTGCCTTTGAGAAAATCGTTCCCAGAGGTTTAAAAATGGGATCTGAGCACTCTAATATTTAAAAAGTTATCTAAAATAGTATGAAATATGACATTGTGCAGAGTAGGTCTGGGGACTACATGGGGCCTTTAAGTTAACACACTAGGATTTGCGGCATATCGACATCAGTGCGAAAGACAGTGAAACGAAGCTGATTTTGCACTCCATGAAAGCACAATAATGGATATAGGGCCTACATCAGGCCCATGCATAAAAGGACCTACATCAGGCCCATGCATAAAAGGACCTACATCAGGCCCATGACAATAATGGATATAGGACCTACATCAGGCCCATGATATAGGGCCTACATCAGGCCCATGATATAGGGCCTACATCAGGCCCATGCATAAAAGGACCTACATCAGGCCCATGCATAAAAGGACCTACATCAGGCCCATGACAATAATGGATATAGGACCTACATCAGGCCCATGATATAGGGCCTACATCAGGCCCATGATATAGGGCCTACATCAGGCCCATGCATAAAAGGACCTACATCAGGCCCATGCATAAAAGGACCTACATCAGGCCCATGACAATAATGGATATAGGACCTACATCAGGCCCATGATATAGGGCCTACATCAGGCCCATGATATAGGGCCTACATCAGGCCCATGCATAAAAGGACCTACATCAGGCCCATGATATAGGGCCTACATCAAGCCCATGACAATAATGGATATATAACTTACATCAGGCCCATGATATAGGGCCTACATCAGGCCCATGATATAGGGCCTACATCAGGCCCATGATATAGGGCCTACATCAGGCCCATGCATAAAAGGACCTACATCAGGCCCATGATATAGGGCCTACATCAGGCCCATGACAATAATGGATATAGAACTTACATCAGGCCCATGATATAGGGCCTACATCAGGCCCATGCATAATAGTCCGATCTCATTGGTAGCTATCACCTATGTATCTGATAACCATGGCAACGAGATCTAAACCAATGTAAAAAAACACTAAGAAAACCACCCTTAGGTATCAACATCAAACAAAATGACAAAAATGTGGCATACAGAGTGCATTCTTATCATGTGCATTGGTCAATATTGTGGGGAATCGCCAAGTATTGTGAAAAGAGAAAGATAAGAAACAAACAGAGTGATTTAAAATAACCTTCATGCATGTCAATCTGAACGAATTTCGCGATCCTCGCGAGTAAAATATCTTTCTAGTCGTAGATGGCAGTAAAATAGCATTATAGTGGTAGTCAACCCTAAAATAGCATTCTAGTGGGAGATGGCATTATCATGGTAGACGACTGTAAAATAGCATTCTAGGGGTAGACTCCTGTAAAATAGCATTCTAGTGGTAGTCGACCCTAAAATAGCATTATAGTGGTAGTCAACCCTAAAATAGCATTCTAGTGGGAGATGGCATTATCATGGTAGACGACTGTAAAATAGCATTCTAGGGGTAGATGACCGTAAAATAAGTATAATTAGTGCTATGTGTACATTATCAAACGGCATTAACTACTTACTTTAGAGTAACTGTTCACTTGAAAATAAGCAGCATTTCGGCTTTGCAGAGTTGTGAAAATCTTCCAGGGGTTTTTCTCATCACAATGTACTGCCCGCCTCCGAGGTCGAGGCTTTGTCAGCCTAGATATGGGGGCTGGAGCAGTGATGTATGCTAGGATGTCAGAATGCTGTAATTGTTTTCCCTTCAACTCTTTAACCGCCGGTGCCGAATATATTTGGTTTTTCACTCAATTATTACCACATTCAGTACCGCCATTTAAGCATGTTTTGGGCCATAATGTGACATCAATCAGCACGATTTGAAACGACTTGACCTCCATTTTGTCAAATATGAATAATTTTCACTCACTTGAAGTTGTGGATCGCGTCAGCGAGACACAACTTCAAGTGGGTGAAAATTTCAATTAAATAATTTGTCGGTTAAAGGGTTGAGTAAGCACGTACTGTCTTTGGATCCTGTAACTGTTACTAAAGCTGGCAAAGCGTCGCAGACTGGATTGTACGCATATGACAACGTATCTCAGAATGCCGTAAAATATTTATATTTATAGAAAATAGACATTGAACGATTTAATTAACTGAGTGGCATGCTTAACTATTGATTGAAATCCTATCTAGCAGCACAAGTGTTAATCATGATAACCGTGCAGCGAGCCTTCGGTAGGGAAAGTATGGTATTATGTCATCATCCCCGTCTCAGTTGAATATTCGTGGTGGCTCTCTGATTCATTTAAGATTAATAATAATGTTTTGAACGAAAATGAGAGAAAGTCAAGATAAGATAAATATATAAGAATCAGAGCATATCCTCAGAATCAGGGCATATCCTCAGAATCAGGGCATATCATCAGAATCAGGGCATATCATCAGAATCAGAGCATATCATCAGAATCAGAGCATATCATCAGAATCAGAGCATATCCTCAGAATCAGAGCATATCTTCAGAATCAGAGCATATCCTCAGAATCAGAGCAAATCCTCAGAATCAGAGCATATCCTCAGAATCAGAGCATATCCTCAGAATCAGAGCAAATCCTCAGAATCAGAGCATATCCTCAGAATCAGAGCATATCCTCAGAATCAGAGCATATCCTCAGAATCAGAGCATATCCTCTGAATCAGAGCATATCCTCAGAATCAGAGCATATCCTCAGAATCAGAGCATATCCTCAGAATCAGAGCATATCCTCAGAATCAGAGCATATCCTCTGAATCAGAGCATATCCTCAGAATCAGAGCATATCTACAGAATCAGAGCAAATCCTCAGAATCAGAGCATATCCTCAGAATCAGAGCATATCCTCAGAATTAGAGCATATCCTTAGAATCAGAGCATATCCTCAGAATCAGGGCATATCCTCAGAATCAGAGTATATCCTCAGAATCAGGGCATATCCTCAGAATCAGAGCATATCCTCAGAATCAGGGCATATCCTTAGAATCAGAGCATATCCTCTGAATCAGAGCATATCCTCTGAATCAGAGCATATCCTCAGAATCAGAGCATATCCTCAGAATCAGGGCATATCATCAGAATCAGAGCATATCCTCAGAATCAGAGAATATCCTCAGAATCAGAGCATATCCTCTGAATCAGAGCAAATCCTCAGAATCAGAGCATATCCTCAGAATCAGAGCATATCCTCAGAATCAGAGCATATCTTCAGAATCACAGCATATCCTCAGAATCAGAGCATATCTTCAGAATCAGAGCATATCCTTAGAATCAGAGCAAATCCTCAGAATCAGAGCATATCCTCAGAATCAGAGCATATCCTCAGAATCAGAGCATATCCTCAGAATCAGGGCATATCCTCAGAAGCAGACTATATCCTCAGAATCAGGGCATATCCTCAGATCAAAGCATATCCTCAGAATCAGGGCATATCCTCAGAATCAGGGCATATCCTCAGAAGCAGAGTATATCCTCAGAATCAGGGCATATCATCAGAATTAGAGCATATCTTCAGAATCAGAGCATATCCTCAGAATCAGAGCATATCCTCTGAATCAGAGCATATCCTCAGAATCAGGGCATATCCTCAGAATCAGGGCATATCCTCAGAAGCAGAGTATATCCTCAGAATCAGGGCATATCCTCAGATCAGAGCATATCCTCTGAATCAGGGCATATCCTCAGATCAGAGCATATCCTCTGAATCAGGGCATATCATCAGAATCAGAGCATATCATCAGAATTAGAGCATATCTTCAGAATCAGAGCATATCCTCAGAATCAGAGCATATCCTCTGAATCAGAGCATATCCTCAGAATCAGGGCATATCCTCAGAAGCAGAGCATATCATCAGAATTAGAGCATATCCTCAGAATCAGAGTATATCCTCAGAATCAGGGCATATCCTCAGATCAGAGCATATCCTCTGAATCAGGGCATATCCTCAGATCAGAGCATATCCTCTGAATCAGGGCATATCCTCAGAAGCAGAGTATATCCTCTGAATCAGGGCATATCATCAGAATCAGAGCATATCCTCAGAATCAGAGCATATCTTCAGAATCAGAGCATATCCTCAGAATCAGAGCATATCCTCAGAATTAGAGCATATCCTTAGAATCAGAGCATATCCTCAGAATCAGGGCATATCCTCAGAATCAGAGTATATCCTCAGAATCAGGGCATATCCTCAGAATCAGAGCATATCCTCAGAATCAGGGCATATCCTTAGAATCAGAGCATATCCTCTGAATCAGAGCATATCCTCTGAATCAGAGCATATCCTCAGAATCAGAGCATATCCTCAGAATCAGGGCATATCATCAGAATCAGAGCATATCCTCAGAATCAGAGAATATCCTCAGAATCAGAGCATATCCTCTGAATCAGAGCAAATCCTCAGAATCAGAGCATATCCTCAGAATCAGAGCATATCCTCAGAATCAGAGCATATCTTCAGAATCACAGCATATCCTCAGAATCAGAGCATATCTTCAGAATCAGAGCATATCCTTAGAATCAGAGCAAATCCTCAGAATCAGAGCATATCCTCAGAATCAGAGCATATCCTCAGAATCAGAGCATATCCTCAGAATCAGGGCATATCCTCAGAAGCAGACTATATCCTCAGAATCAGGGCATATCCTCAGATCAAAGCATATCCTCAGAATCAGGGCATATCCTCAGAATCAGGGCATATCCTCAGAAGCAGAGTATATCCTCAGAATCAGGGCATATCATCAGAATTAGAGCATATCTTCAGAATCAGAGCATATCCTCAGAATCAGAGCATATCCTCTGAATCAGAGCATATCCTCAGAATCAGGGCATATCCTCAGAATCAGGGCATATCCTCAGAAGCAGAGTATATCCTCAGAATCAGGGCATATCCTCAGATCAGAGCATATCCTCTGAATCAGGGCATATCCTCAGATCAGAGCATATCCTCTGAATCAGGGCATATCATCAGAATCAGAGCATATCATCAGAATTAGAGCATATCTTCAGAATCAGAGCATATCCTCAGAATCAGAGCATATCCTCTGAATCAGAGCATATCCTCAGAATCAGGGCATATCCTCAGAAGCAGAGCATATCATCAGAATTAGAGCATATCCTCAGAATCAGAGTATATCCTCAGAATCAGGGCATATCCTCAGATCAGAGCATATCCTCTGAATCAGGGCATATCCTCAGATCAGAGCATATCCTCTGAATCAGGGCATATCCTCAGAAGCAGAGTATATCCTCTGAATCAGGGCATATCATCAGAATCAGAGCATATCCTCAGAATCAGAGCATATCTTCAGAATCAGAGCATATCTTCAGAATCAGAGCATATCCTCAGCTGACTCGAGGCGCTGATCCAATGATGTGTTAATGCTGGGCCACTGTCGCAGACGGTGGCCCAGCAATAACACATCATTGCAAGAACTTTCCATTTCTCCTGGGGTAACGCTACAGAACCGTTCGTTGAATGTCACCTCAGACCCGATCAATGTGTCATGCTTGCTCGGGCAGATCCAGCTCAATTCCGGAGAGGAGATTCACTCAATCCACACGGGTAAAAAGACAGCCTGAGGTGTGAGCTGGTGCGGTTGTTATGGCGACGCTTTCAATATGAAGACGGGCCACATACTTCCTCATTTTGATGTCATTTGGCTATTTTACTCATGCACTTGGTAATAAATAGAAGCATATTAATTTTGCCCTCCATCTCTCCATCTTCGTTTAACTGCATTTGTACTTATGTAGTCGATGTGATGGTGTGAAATATGTAGCAAGACAAAATAGAGCATCGTTTCTTATTTGTCGGCCGACGTGCTCGGAATGTTTTAATTGGAATCTCCAGGAGTGCGTCGACTAATCCATCCACCGTAATATTTAAGCCGGTATTTGTATCGTCTACGATATCGACCCATCTTTCAGCCAACACTGTTTAATATAGCTTGAGGTTTGCGGGAGAGGTAGTGTCGTGCTAATTCAGAACCTATTTTATCGTGGAGTGGCGTAAAAACTAATGAGAACTGCGCGCCTTTGGACGATAATGCACCCTCTAATTAAAAAAGACGATAGAAGGCTTATTTTGTGCTGTCCTTTATATTAACTTCACATCCAGTTTCGTCTCTTGTCGGGCCCAGACCCGCACAGAGTGGTGCATCAAAATTGTGTGTATTTATGTACGCTTATAAAACTTTGAAGCTGATATTGAGATGATGTGATAGCCCCGCATTTATAATGATGCATTTAATTTGATTCAGTGCAACTCTGGAAACGCATGCAGACACCGCACAACATGGCGTATATAAGATAAATGGTATTTGTTGTGGCATGTTTTTTTTCTAAAAATCACTTACCTATAAAACAACCATGAGATATGTATTATAATGAACCATGTATGACTGGCTTACCTATAGAACAACCCTACAATCTGTATTATAATGAGTCATGTACGACTGGCTTACCTATAGAACAACCCTACAATCTGTATTATAATGAGCCATGTATGACTGGCTTACCTATAAAACAACCCTACAATCTGTATTATAATGACCCAGGTGTGACTGGCTTACCTATAGAACAACCCTACAAGCTGTATTATAATGAGCCATGTATGACTGGCTTACCTATAGAACAACCCTACGATCTGTATTATAATGAGCCATGTATGACTGACTTACCTATAGAACAACCCTACAATCTGTGGTATAATGAGCCATGTATGACTGGCTTACCTATAGAGCAACCCTACAATCTGTGGTATAATGAGCCATGTATGACTGGCTTACCTATAGAACAACCCTACAATCTGTAGTATAATGAGCCATGTATGACTGGCTTACCTATAGAACAACCCTACAATCTGTGGTATAATGAGCCATGTATGACTGTCTTACCTATAGAACAACCCTACAAGCTGTGGTATAATGAGCCATGTATGACTGGCTTACCTATAGAACAACCCTAGATCTGTATTATAATGAGCTATGTACGACTGGCTTACCTATAGAACAACCCTACGATCTGTATTATAATGAGTCATGCATGACTGGCTTACCTATAGAACAACCCTACAATCTGTGGTATAATGAGCCATGTATGACTGTCTTACCTATAGAACAACCCTACAAGCTGTGGTATAATGAGCCATGTATGACTGGCTTACCTATAGAACAACCCTAGATCTGTATTATAATGAGCTATGTACGACTGGCTTACCTATAGAACAACCCTACGATCTGTATTATAATGAGTCATGCATGACTGGCTTACCTATAGAACAACCCTACAATCTGTGGTATAATGAGCCATGTATGACTGTCTTACCTATAGAACAACCCTACAAGCTGTGGTATAATGAGCCATGTATGACTGGCTTACCTATAGAACAACCCTAGATCTGTATTATAATGAGCTATGTACGACT
>OZ024909.1:5365506-5380506 GCA_964017125.1 Flabesymbios commensalis | reverse complement strand
TTGAAGTAAGCAGTTACCGCCCTTTGGGTTTGCAGAGTAGACCAGTGGCCTGGAGCCAAATCCATTCATTTTTACGGGATGCCGATGACCTTGCTCTGAGTCCTCAATCCGCCAGGGCTGTATCTGAGCATATCGCGCCAGCATGGCCTTGTCATTCAATCAAATCCTCTTCAAAGAACCCGACATGGCCCTGGGGTGTACTGTAGATGCCCGTATTGAAAGGACGTGCAATTTCGCGAATTTGTGACCAAAAAACGGTTGTTCATTGAAAAAAATCTGATGGTGAAATGTTCATATTTTTAAAATTAATAGTAATATTCTAAGTCATGTTTATATACTTCTGTTTCCATTTTACATAATGACGCTAAATATAAATATATGTCTAATTTTTTAGCTGCACCTGTATGTGACGAGAAGAGTGTCACTGGCAGTGTCATTAGCCCTCGATGGACACAAGTGGACAGCGGTACTCTTTGAGCCCAACGTTATTTCTTAGCTACTGTAAAAATAGATAGAAATATACTGCAAACTTATAAATAATTCTTTTTATGAAATCACAGAATCCGATGGCTCGTAATATCGAGAAAGTTATTTGCTCGTCGGATGTCATGTTAAATCACACTTATTTAGAATGAAATGGGTGTTCAAACATCAAAATGTGCACATCTTTGCTCTCTAATTAAACACGCATGAGGAATCGCCAGCCACGCAAAGTTTATTTTAGTTGACTTTCCAATGGCGAAAAACGGTACCATATCAGGGGCGGATCCAGCATTTGAAAAAGGAGAGGGCGCAGAGGGTTCGGGGCATGCCCCTAGGATTTTTTTTTGCCAATTTGGGGGCCTTTTTAAAGAAATTGGCGCAAAAAGGAGTGGGCGTGCGCCCCCTGCGCCCCCTCTCTGTATCCGCGCCTGCATATCAGTATTATTCATTGTGTATACATTTTAGGGAGATGAATGAAATGACACTGCCCTCTACACACAGGGCATGCAAGATAATAATATTACATTGCGCCGAGTCATATTTGCTTTTATATCGTCACCACCTGGCATTAAAGGGTTGAGTCTACTTTGGAAAGTGACCGACTCGACCCTTTAATTTAGAGGTGACGATATGTACAATTCATATTGTGGTACATTACTTAGGTGGAGTCTGGGATAAAAATACCCAACTGCTCGATCTATACACTGGGGATATCAGGGAGTGAGTATCACAGTCACCCACTGGGATTCTTTGTGACCTTCCGAAATATTCAACACCAGGGGTCTCAGTCGTTTGTTACATCACTGTCCGCCAACCAGCATTCAGCAATTCATAAATCACATGATCAGTGAAGTAGATTGGTCAGTTGTGTTTAGATGCACATTTTGTCAGATCGGGGGAGTTCACACTGTGCGCATTATACAAGCCAAATGTATCAGAGAATGACCACTTTCAATTTGATATATATTTGTAATAACTTTCATGGAGTTTTTTAAAATATGAACTAAGCACTTTTTTCCTATATACAGTATATTTATCAGTGTAAATTCAGCATATATATTTTTATCTCATTTTCAGAAGCGTCAGTGCCAATAACATGATTTGGGTTATTTTGTACTATGTGAGACCACCATTCTGAAAGTAAGGGTTTTTTTCCACCCACCAAGACACAAGAGTACCAGCAGTGGCTGTGAATGCTGTAAGTCCTGGTGGTGATTATTAGCTAAACAGGGGATGAAGACCAGTGTCTGTAGTAGAGACACTGGTGACACAAGTGAACTCGATATACTGATTGCACGATATTGCAAATATTGATACAATTCTGTGAAACTCAATGTCCTCGACCTCCTTTGTTTTCACCGAACTAGCTAAGACAATGAAGTATGGGGAGGGTTCTTATATAGCCTTGTCTTCACCGAGTGACGTCACTGCATTTCACAGAATGACGTATGAGGGATGTGGTGTTATTTAACATTGTTTTCACCGAGTGACGTCACCGCGTTTCACAGAATAAACTGAGATAGATTCCCTTCTTTTTACTCAATGGCCACGAAAAGAAATGCATTTATAGAACATGCACCTGATAAACCGCAACCTTTATTTCTTTATTCTATCTGGTCACACAATATAATCATGATAAAGCCAAGTCATTCGTAAATATCCAGTATTGTGGGGGGCCTATGCTACTGAGAGGCAGCGGGCCCGCTGTCAGACCGCCAGGGTTTGATTTCAGAATCCTGTGTCTGGAGGACAGAGTTTAGCCCGCAAAGGTGGTCTAAGACCCGATTCGTTCATTTATAAAATATAATACGTTCGCTGGTTATTCAATTCGACTGAAATATGGTATGTACAATGAGTCATGTACCTGCTTACCACCGATGGTCGTCGGCGTTATGTTAAGGTGATGTGTACTCACGCCAGTATTTTTCACTTTAAATCGATTCGCGCAAAGCAGAAAGTTCAAAGACAAACAGCAGTAACTGCTTAAGCAGTTGCTGCTGTTTGTCTTTGGATTATTATGGGTTGTGCTATTACGTTTCACCCACCAGTAGCCGCCATTTGAATGTCCCAATAACTTTTTAAATACCCTTTGAGTATAAATCATGCTCAGGGCGGAGGTTAGCACCGCTGCCTTTCAGGCTAGAATTCGGGGCTCGTTTCCCGGTTTCGGCGGTTTGAAAGAAACCAAAATGTTTCTTTCCCATCCACTCGTAAAACTCAGTATTGTGGGGAGCCTCCGTGACCGAGAGGTAGCGTGCTCGGCCTCAGATCTCCAGGGTTCGAATTTTGAGTTTCTGTGTCTGGATGGCAGTGTCATCAGACTCATCTCACCATCCTCAGGTGGTTCTCCTGGCCCAGTTTAGCCTAAAGCCTAAAGCCCGATTCATTTCATTATAAATCATGGGCTAGCGTCTGCCTTCATTGGACCGAGTGTAGACGGCATATGTTACAGATCAGAAGTGACACTTGCATGGGGATGTCACTTGTTTGCGTGGGTTGTGGGTCGCGGTAGCGAGGCGCAACATTAATCACTGATAATTACTCGAATATTGATAAATTAAATCGCAGAGTAAAAGTGCCAGTAAAAATACAGAAATACTAATAATATAGACTCTTAGGTGTTACCCACTAAATCAGACTACCATAGTGACTCTCAGATCTCTAGGTGTTAACCACTACATCAGACTACCATAGTGGCTCTCAGATCTCTAGGTGTTAACCACTACATCAGACTACCATAGTGACTACCATAGTGACTCTCAGATCTCTAGGTGTTAACCACTACATCAGACTACCATAGTGACTACCATAGTGACTCTCACATCTTTAGGTGTTAACCACTACATCAGACTACCATAGTGACTACCATAGTGACTCTCACATCTCTAGGTGTTAACCACTACATCAGACTACCATAGTGACTCTCAGATCTCTAGGTGTTAACCACTACATCAGACTACCATAGTGACTACCATAGTGACTCTCACATCTCTAGGTGTTAACCACTACATCAGACTACCATAGTGGCTCTCAGATCTTTAGGTGTTAACCACTACATCAGACTACCATAGTGGCTCTCAGATCTTTAGGTGTTAACACTAAATCAGACTACCATAGTGACTCTCACATCTCTAGGTGTTAACCACTACATCAGACTACCATAGTCGCTCTCAGATCTTTAGGTGTTAACCACTACATCAGACTACCATAGTGGCTCTAAGATCTCTGGGGTTTAACCACTCAATCAGACTACCATAGTGGCTCTCACATCTCTAGGTGTTAGCCACTATATCAGACTACCATAGTGACTCTCACATCTCTAGGTGTTAACCACTACATCAGACTACCATATTGACTCTCAGATCTTTAGGTGTTAACCACTACATCAGACTACCATAGTGACTCTCAGATCTCTGGGGTTTTACCACTCAATCAGACTACCATAGTGACTCTCAGATCTCATGGGGTTAACCATACAATCAGACTACTGTAGTGGCTCTCAGATCTCTGGGGTTTACCCACTCAATCAGACTACCATAGTGGCTCTCAGATCTCATGGGGTTAACCATACAATCAGACTACTGTAGTGGCTTTCAGATCTCTGGGGTTTACCCACTCGATCAGACTACCATAGTGGCTCTCAGATCTCATGGGGTTAACCACTACATCAGATCACTATAGTGGCTCTTAGATCTCAGGTATTAACCGTCTAATAAGTTCCCCTGCCCTGTTCATTGTGATGACGATGTGTACTCAGGATGCGTCCGTCACCTTCACGTTAGATACTGACAATCCAGAATTCGCCATCTTCGGTGCCATGGCATCTGCGCCTGAGCTCATCTCTTAAGGCGACGATACCGCGCAAAACGCCACGTGGGCGACTACGCTGATCCTGATTACGTCACGTGGGCAGCACGCTGATCCTGATTACGTCACGTGGGCAGCACGCTGATCCTGATTACGTCACGTGGGCAGCACGCTGATTCTGATAACGTCACGTGGGCAGCACGCTGATCCTGATTACGTCACGTGGGCAGCACGTTGATCCTAATTACGTCACGTGGGCAGCACGCTGATTCTGATTACGTCACGTGGGCAGCACGTTAATCCTAATTACGTCACGTGGGCAGCACGCTGATTCTGATTACGTCACGTGGGCAGCACGCTGATTCTGATTACGTCACGTGGGCAGGCTGATCCTGATCACGTCACGTGGACAGCCCGCTGATCCTGATTACGTCACGTGGGCAGCACGCTGATCCTGATTACGTCACGTGGGCAGCACGCGAATCCTGATTACGTCACGTGGGCAGCACGCTGATCCTGATTACGTCAAGTGGGCAGCACGCTGATCTTGATTACGTCACGTGGGCGACCACGCTGATCCTGATTACGTCACGTGGGCAGCACGCTGATCCTGATTACGTCACGTGGGCGACCACGCTGATCCTGATTACGTCACGTGGGCAGCACGCTGATCCTGATTACGTCACGTGGGCGACCACGCTGATCCTGATTACGTCACGTGGGCAGCACGCTGATCCTGATTACGTCACGTGGGCAGCACGCTGATCATGATTACGCCGCGTGGGCAGCACGCTCCCAGCAAACACAGCACGTTAAAACAATGATGCTTTAATGCTGGCCCAACGTCTGCGACGCTGGCCCAACATTATAACATCATTGTTTCAACATGTTGTGTTTGCTGGGCTGATCCTGATTACAGGATACGTCCGTCCAGCTTTGTCCAACGCTTCGCCGGCGTCACAAACATTGCGCCGACGTCGGTCCTGCGTCTGCAGTACTCCCGGAATCGTTGATCCCGGTAGATCCTTAGGCGGCCAAATTGGACAAGAGGGGTCTCGTCTTTAGAATGGACCGCCCGTCCATTAGTGCGTACACTTTGAGAACAATGGGCCAGACCGGCCAACATGTATACACCCTTTGACTGCTAAATATTTGCCCCTAAATATGTTTTGATGCAAATTCAGCCTCAGCCGACAAAACAGTGTGATATGATTCACATTTTCTTTTTTGTTATTATGACAAAATATAGTATTATTCGACAACGTCAATCAATTTGATATTAGGAAATTTATCATGATTTAAAATTTAAGCTCTATAAATATATGTGGTCTCATTCAATCACGTAACATTTGAAAAAAAGAGTATAGTTCACTATTGCCGTGGAAAATCGAAATGCAGTATCTGCTGACTTGTAAAATAAGCATATATTGCATTTTGGAGAGCAGAGTATACAATGGTATAATTCATGAAAAGTAGAGCCTTGTCAGCATTCGTTTGGTAACAGGCATTTGAAGTGTTAACCCTTTAACCGCCGGTGCCAAGTATTTTCGGGTTTATTTTTTATTAGCACATTAAGTACCACCTTTTAAACATGGTAAAGATAAAATGTGACATCAATCAGCAAGATTTGAAAACAGTTGACCTCCATTTTGTAAAATCTAAATAATTTTCACTCCCTTGAAGTTGTGGATCGCGTCAGCGAGACACAACTTCAAGTGAGTGAAAATGCAGATTGAATAATTTGGCGGTTAAAGGGTTAAAAATGGATCTAAACACATTTTAAACACCCATTTGCCCGGGTGTTCCAATACGACCCCTAAAAATGTTTTTGATCCTTTTTTTTCTCACTCTCACCGAGTCTTCACATGCCCGTGGTTTGAAATACATGTGGTACACAGTTGACGTGTAATTAACATGCACGTCATTAACACTGATGTCTACCACAGTGGTACTTATGTTGTTTGTACATTATTAACACTGATGTCTACCATAGTGGTACTTATGTTGTTTGGACATCATTAACACTGATGTCTACCATAGTGGTACTTATGTTGTTTGTACATTATTAACACTGATGTCTACCATAGTGGTATTTATGTTGTTTGTACATCATTAACACTGATGTCTACCACAGTGGTACTTATATTGTTTGTACGTCATTAACAATGATGTCTACCATAGTGGTACTTATGTTGTTTGTACGTCATTAACAATGTTGTCTACCATAGTGGTACTTATGTTGTTTGTACGTCATTAAAACTGATGTCTACCATAGTGGTACTTATGTGGTTTGGAACACTTGGTATGCAATATCTGACGTCTTATGTTTACTGTACGTCTTATGTTTGCTGTACTGGAGTAGGCAATATCTGACGTCTTATGTTTACTGTACAGGAGTTGGCAATATCTGACGTCTTATGTTTGCTGTACTAGAGTAGGCAATATCTGACGGCTTATGTTTGCTGTAGAGGAGTAGGCAATATCTGACATCTTATGTTTACTGTACAGGAGTTGGCAATATCTGACGTCTTATGTTTGCTGTACTAGAGTAGGCAATATCTGACGTCTTATGTTTGCTGTACAGGAGTAGGCAATATCTGACGGCTTAGGTTTGTTGTACAGGAGTGGGCAATATAATTATGACGTCTTATGTTTACTGTACGTCTTATGGTTGCTGTACTAGAGTAGGCAATATCTGACGTCTTATGTTTGCTGTACAGGAGTGGGCAATATAATTATGACGTCTTATGTTTACTGTACGTCTTATGTTTGCTGTACTGGAGTAGGCAATATCTGACGTCTTATGTTTGCTGTACAGGAGTAGGCAATATCTGACGTCTTATGTTTGCTGTACAGGAGTAGGCAATATCTGACGTCTTATGTTTGCTGTACAGGAGTAGGCAATATCTGACGTCTTATGTTTGCTGTACAGGAGTAGGCAATATCTGACGTCTTATGTTTGCTGTACAGGAGTAGGCAATATCTGACGTCTTATGTTTGCTGTACATGAGTAGGCAATATCTGACGTCTTATGTTTGCTGTACAGGAGTAGGCAATATCTGACGTCTTATGTTTGCTGTACAGGAGTAGGCAATATCTGACGTCTTATGTTTGCTGTACAGGAGTAGGCAATATCTGACGTCTTATGTTTGCTGTACAGGAGTAGGCAATATCTGACGTCTTATGTTTGCTGTACAGGAGTAGGCAATATCTGACTTCTTATGTTTGCTGTACAGGAGTAGGCAATATCTGACGTCTTATGTTTGCTGTACAGGAGTAGGCAATATCTGACGTCTTATGTTTGCTGTACAGGAGTAGGCAATATCTGACGTCTTATGTTTTTCTGTACAGGAGTAGGCAATATCTGACTTCTTATGTTTGCTGTACAGGAGTAGGCGATATCTGACGTCTTATGTTTGCTGTACAGGAGTAGGCAATATAACGATGTAAAATTCACCCTATACACTGGGCCACATTCATTTCCGTAATTCTGTAGCACATGCTTTTCGTCGATTATGAAACAATTTCCTTGAAATTTAGCACAAACAATTTTCAAGTCATATCTTAACGTCGGTAAAAAATTCGCAAAATTATATTTATTATTGCAAAAGTTAGACCATTTGACATGTGATAAAATTCTAGAATTAGTTTAATGGGTTTGAAGAGGAACGTCATAATTTTAATTTACTACATGTCGAATGGTCTAACTTTTAAAATACTGGATTTATACATTTTCAGGGATATTAGGATTATCTTGAAAATTATTCTTACAAAATTTCATGAAAATCGGTTGATAATTGAGAGAGAAATCAACGAAAAACATGCGCTACATGCGTTAGTTGTGGCCTAAGGTATAATTAGCCCAAGAACCACTGTTATCGTTTTAAATCTATTTTATTTTTATATTCGAGAATAACGTGTGTATTTCAACATCAGTAGTGGCAATTTTGTTATCACAAATTAAGCAAATATGAGTAATTTTCACCCACTTGAAGTTGTGGGTCGCTTTATTGAGACACAACTTGAAAAGTGAAGAGTTAACATTGACAACATCAAAGCTGTGGATGAAACATTAGTTGACGTTTCTCTATTTTAACATACATGTTTCGTCAGCTAGTTGTCCGCTTCAAATTAATGATGCTACGTTGATACTACATTTAGAACAATGCCTCGTATTCGCTGAGGAGCATTATGTCTACACTAATTATTATTATTATCATCTGGTGATACAGGGGGATACGTGACCATGTAGGATCATTATGGCCCTCTACATTACACAACAGGATGGTGGAGCGCCTACCACATCGGCCTCACAGTGTGTGGAATCATCGGCTGTCCAGCCACCTGCTTCACCTGCGAGGGGGAGGGGCGGGGGTAGTGGCCAAATTAATCCGCTGGACTCCCCTGTTCAGGTTTCCTGGTGGGTGTAGCAGGCAGCGGTCAGCAAGACAAAATCCCTTTCATGTGACAATGCATTTCCAGCAGCGCGACCCGGCACCGGCACCCACTAAGCGAACATACAGCATTACAGTGTGCACACGGCTTCGTGGAGCGAATAGGTTTCTCAGCAGGTGTCTGCAAACCAAAAGGCTGTAGCTGCTGACCTGTCAACAGCTACAGCCTGTTGGCTTTGAAGAGCGGTTGTCTGTCACAGAAGCCAGATAGAGGAAGATGGGGATCTTTCATTCCGATCACAATCAGGTTATCCGACATCCACATTCACCCAGCGTTGACCCAACTTTCCCGGCGATGGACAGCTTACCACACAGCCGACAACCACTTATATTATCGCCCACACAGTGGGACCCCTTTTTCGGATAATTTACCAAACGTTGGGCAATTTTATACCAAGCTCTGGAGACGACATGCAATAAACATTTTCACGAAAAATATGGTTATCTTGCACGTACAAGACAGCCATTCGGCTACCTTGTACGAACAAGATACTATCTTGCATGTACCAGATAGCAGTGTATGTACAACATAGCCTTATTTAAGTAATGTTTTTTAAATGCATGCCGTCTCCAGAGCTTCGTAATTTTGGACCAAATTCTGCCAGGCCATTTTTTGTGATACGCCCACGCCCCACTCTTTGTGAATGTAGGTTAGACTATTGTTCTGTACTACAAAGGAAAACAGCGGTAACTGCTTACTTTTCAAGTAAATAGTTACTGTTGTTGTTTCACTGGCACAGCAATGCCGATGACGAAACCTTGGCGTGGTCTTGAAGCTGAACATGTACTAATTAGAGAAAAATATCATCAAAGATTTTGAGCAATAAGGCCACTATGTTTTTTCTCTATTATCAATGAGCGCGCACATTAGATGTTTTTTGCCCAGCGCGAGCATTTGATATTTACAAACGCCGAAAAAACATGTCAATTGCAGGAGATACAAGACATTGCTCCAGCTATGTTTTTGTTTTGTTTGTTTTTTTCATCACCCTCATTTATTTGTCCAGAAATTGGTGCAAAGTTTTTTAAATGTTTTTTATTGCCCGTCCTCATTAGATCTTGTATTTTTCCCCTCATTTAAGACAGAGGAAAACCTTAGTGGCCTAAGATCTTAGACTCTCCCTGAAATGGGAAATCACTCTCGGTGCTGCTCCCCTGTGTTGGGAGTTGAAACTAATGCTTTGCTACTCTACCGAGTATGATTTCACCATATTACGATGCTGTCAGAGGTTAACTTTCATTTTGTCTCAAATAGTTTGTTGCTTAGTATAATTTTTAATTCCAATCGTCATCTCCCCTTTAGTACTTCAGGAGTTAAGACGCCCCTGTAAACAGAGCCTGCAGCAGGTCACAATGAGCTAACATAGACGTTGACCCAATGCTGGGGTATTACTGGTCCACCGTCTGCGACACTGGCACAACATTGATGCAGCATTGTCTCAACGTATCGTGTTTGCTGGGAATTATACTCCCTCCCGTTCTGTGCCCAGATAGTTGTGTATGTTTTACGCATAGTTCTTTGTTATTGAAATAAAGAACGCTATTTTTTAAATTTAATATAAAACTACTCATCTGCTTTAGTAGCGGTAAATTTCTTTAAAAAAAAAATTTTGCAAGCATATGGTAAAAACTGTCAAACCTGGACAAATGTTATTGCATATTTGGTGGTTAAAGGGGTCTAATTCTCACTTGTTTTATGTGATGATTCATGTACCAAATCGTAGTTCCTACTCACGTCAATAGGTCGCACTATTGCATAATGTATTACACGCATTTATATGGTGAAATTCGCAAGTTAACCATCTTATTGTACATAATCTTTGGTACCTGTCTGGTGTGTCTGCCAAACCAAAAACCGAGACAGTACTCACCCGCAATATGGCCTTTATTTAAAGCTCGCGCTCTTTACTATAATATGTCCGGTTTGCCACATGCGCATATCCGCGTGACGCATTCCTTTAACCTTTTCAGGGCGCTCTATATTTTCAAGCACTTTCAATTTTTTTTAGCGCTAAAATGATTCATTTAATTTATTAAATGTGAAGGTTCAGATAACACATTAAACATCAAGCTGTAACAAAGGAAGTTAATTAAATGTCAAAGGTGAAGCTTTTTAATGAATATTGCGAATTAAATTTCAACTGTGAGTATCTGAATGGTGCGCGCAAAATCATTTAGGGACTCCAGATATTGTATTATTATTAATTAAATAAATGGTGTACACCAATCGATCTGCTGCGCACCAAATAAATTATTTGATTTATTGTGTGCAAACCAAATGATTTTTTTTTCATAACAATGAAAAAATGGTGCTCACAAAATAAATTGGTGGGCACCAAATAATTTAAAAATATGTATATGGTGTGCATCAAGTCATTCGGTGCGCCCACCAATTAAAAACATTCAGCTTGAAATGGTTTTCTTGGAGCTCCCCTTAAAACCCCCTTACTAATGATAGTACATAAAATTATTATTGTTCTCTCTTTCTGTCAGGGTTTTCAAACGCATGTTGTTACTATTTGTCCTGATGAGTTGACGATAACAAAATTATGATATCAGATTCTATAATTCATATGCAACTTAAAATGTGGTGGAATACAATACTTGGGCTACAGATGTGTTATGGCATGGCGGAATATGATATAATTATAAAGCTGTATGGCATGGTATCATCAGTTACCCACTAAGGCGGTATGGCAGAATATCATGTAGTAATAAGACGGTATGGCAGAATATCATATGGTTATAAGGGGTATGGGAGATTATGATATAAATATAAGGTGGTATAGCAGAATATGATATAAATATAAGGTGGTATAGCAGAATATGATATAAATATAAGGTGGTATAGCAGAATATGATATAAATATAAGGTGGTATAGTAGAATATGATATAAATATAAGGTGGTATAGCAGAATATGATATAAATATAAGGTGGTATAGTAGAATATGATATAAATATAAGGTGGTATAGCAGAATATGATATAAATATAAGGTGGTATAGCAGAATATGATATAAATATAAGGTGGTATAGCAGAATATGATATAAATATAAGGTGGTATAGCAGAATATGATATAAATATAAGGTGGTATAGCAGAATATGATATAAATATAAGGTGGTATAGCAGAATATGATATAAATATAAGGTGGTATAGCAGAATATGATATAAATATAAGGTGGTATAGTAGAATATGATATAAATATAAGGTGGTATAGTAGAATATGATATAAATATAAGGTGGTATAGCAGAATATGATATAAATATAAGGTGGTATAGCAGAATATGATATAAATATAAGGTGGTATAGCAGAATATGATATAAATATAAGGTGGTATAGCAGAATATGATATAAATATAAGGTGGTATAGCAGAATATGATATAAATATAAGGTGGTATAGCAGAATATGATATAAATATAAGGTGGTATAGTAGAATATGATATAAATATAAGGTTGTATAGCAGAATATGATATAAATATAAGGTGGTATAGTAGAATATGATATAAATATAAGGTGGTATAGCAGAATATGATATAAATATAAGGTGGTATAGCAGAATATGATATAAATATAAGGTGGTATAGCAGAATATGATATAAATATAAGGTGGTATAGCAGAATATGATATAAATATAAGGTGGTATAGCAGAATATGATATAAATATAAGGTGGTATAGTAGAATATGATATAAATATAAGGTGGTATAGCAGAATATGTTATAAATATAGGGTGGTATAGTAGAATATGATATAAATATAAGGTGGTATAGCAGAATATGATATAAATATAAGGTGGTATAGCAGAATATGATATAAATATAAGGTGGCATAGCAGAATATGATATAAATATAAGGTGGTATAGCAGAATATGATATAAATATAAGGTGGTATAGCAGAATATGATATAAATATAAGGTGGTATAGTAGAATATGATATAAATATAAGGTGGTATAGCAGAATATGATATAAATATAAGGTGGTATAGTAGAATATGATATAAATATAAGGTGGTATAGCAGAATATGATATAAATATAAGGTGGTATAGTATAATATGATATAAATATAAGGTGGTATAGCAGAATATGATATAAATATAAGGTGGTATAGTAGAATATGATATAAATATAAGGTGGTATAGCAGAATATGATATAAATATAAGGTGGTATAGCAGAATATGATATAAATATAAGGTGGTATAGCAGAATATGATATAAATATAAGGTGGTATAGCAGAATATGATATAAATATAAGGTGGTATAGCAGAATATGATATAATTATCATGCAGTATGGTATAATATCCTCCGTTAGCCACTAAGTGGTATGACAGAATATCATATAATTATAAGACAGTATGGCAGAATATCATATGGTTATAAGGGGTATGGGAGAATATGATATAAATATAAGGTGGTATAGCAGAATATGATATAAATATAAGGTGGTATAGTAGAATATGATATAAATATAAGGTGGTATAGCAGAATATGATATAAATATAAGGTGGTATAGCAGAATATGATATAATTATCATGCAGTATGGTATAATATCCTCCGTTAGCCACTAAGTGGTATGACAGAATATCATATAATTATAAGACGGTATGGCAGAATATCATATGGTTATAAGGGGTATGGGAGAATAGGATATAAATATAAGGTGGTATAGCAGAATATGATATAAATATAAGGTGGTATAGCAGAATATGATATAAATATAAGGTGGTATAGCAGAATATGATATAAATATAAGGTGGTATAGTGGAATATGATATAAATATAAGGTGGTATAGCAGAATATGATATAAATATAAGGTGGTATAGCAGAATATGATATAAATATAAGGTGGTATAGCAGAATATGATATAAATATAAGGTGGTATAGCAGAATATGATATAAATATAAGGTGGTATAGCAGAATATGATATAAATATAAGGTGGTATAGCAGAATATGATATAAATATAAGGTGGTATAGTAGAATATGATATAAATATAAGGTGGTATAGCAGAATATGTTATAAATATAAGGTGGTATAGTAGAATATGATATAAATATAAGGTGGTATAGCAGAATATGATATAAATATAAGGTGGTATAGCAGAATATGATATAAATATAAGGTGGCATAGCAGAATATGATATAAATATAAGGTGGTATAGCAGAATATGATATAAATATAAGGTGGTATAGCAGAATATGATATAAATATAAGGTGGTATAGTAGAATATGATATAAATATAAGGTGGTATAGCAGAATATGATATAAATATAAGGTGGTATAGTAGAATATGATATAAATATAAGGTGGTATAGCAGAATATGATATAAATATAAGGTGGTATAGTATAATATGATATAAATATAAGGTGGTATAGCAGAATATGATATAAATATAAGGTGGTATAGTAGAATATGATATAAATATAAGGTGGTATAGCAGAATATGATATAAATATAAGGTGGTATAGCAGAATATGATATAAATATAAGGTGGTATAGCAGAATATGATATAAATATAAGGTGGTATAGCAGAATATGATATAATTATCATGCAGTATGGTATAATATCCTCCGTTAGCCACTAAGTGGTATGACAGAATATCATATAATTATAAGACAGTATGGCAGAATATCATATGGTTATAAGGGGTATGGGAGAATATGATATAAATATAAGGTGGTATAGCAGAATATGATATAAATATAAGGTGGTATAGTAGAATATGATATAAATATAAGGTGGTATAGCAGAATATGATATAAATATAAGGTGGTATAGCAGAATATGATATAAATATAAGGTGGTATAGCAGAATATGATATAATTATCATGCAGTATGGTATAATATCCTCCGTTAGCCACTAAGTGGTATGACAGAATATCATATAATTATAAGACGGTATGGAAGAATATCATATAGTTATAAGACGGTATGGCAGAATATGATATTATTAAAATGTGGTAATGGAGAATATGATATAGCTATATGGCGGTATGGAAGAATGATAATATAAATAATAACGTTGTATGACATAATATGATATCATTATAAGGTGGTATGGCAGAATATGATATAATTTTGTATTTGTTATGCGTTATTTGGAGGACATTAAGATACATGTTTCTTTTGCAAGATCGTCAAAGTCTGTGTGAATTTGTACAGCACATTTTTGTGAATTTGAATAGCTTATTTTTATGAATTTGAAAAAAATGATTCTTGTGAAATTGAGCA
>OZ024909.1:5293006-5360506 GCA_964017125.1 Flabesymbios commensalis | reverse complement strand
CATTAGTGATTGGTTACTATACACGTACATGTAGCTGTTGTAATGTCATGACATATTATCATTCCTGACTGGTTACTATAAATGTACATGTAGCTGTTGTTGATGTCATGACATATTATCTTTCCTGTCTGGCTATTATAAATGTACATGTAGCTGTTGTTGATGTCATGACATGTTATCATTCCTGACTGGTTACTATACATGTACATGTAGCTGTTGTTGATGTCATGACATATTATCATTCCTGACTGGTTACTATAAATGTACATGTAGCTGTTGTTGATGTCATGACATATTATCATTCCTGACTGGCTATTATACATGTACATGTAGCTGTTGTTGATGTCATGACATATTATCATTCCTGACTGGTTACTATAAATGTACATGTAGCTGTTGTTGATGTCATGACATATTATCATTCCTGACTGGTTACTATAAATGTACATGTAGCTGTTGTTGATGTCATGACATATTATCATTCCTGACTGGCTATTATACATGTACATGTAGCTGTTGTTGATGTCATGACATATTATCATTCCTGACTGGTTACTATAAATGTACATGTAGCTGTTGTTGATGTCATGACATATTATCTTTCCTGTCTGGTTATTATACATGTACATGTAGCTGTTGTTGATGTCATGACATATTATCATTCCTGACTGGTTACTATACATGTACATGTAGCTGCTGTTGATGTCATGACATGTTATCATTCCTGACTGGTTACTATACATGTACATGTAGCTGTTGTTGATGTCATGACATATTATCATTCCTGGCTGGCTATTATACATGTACATGTAGCTGTTGTTGATGTCATGACATGTTATCATTCCTGACTGGTTACTATACATGTACATGTAGCTGTTGTTGATGTCATGACATATTATCATTCCTGACTGGTTACTATACATGTACATGTAGCTGTTGTTGATGTCATGACATGTTATCATTAGTGATTGGTTACTATACACGTACATGTAGCTGTTGTTGATGTCATGACATATTATCATTCCTGACTGGTTACTATACATGTACATGTAGCTGTTGTTGATGTCATGACATATTATCATTCCTGACTGGTTACTATAAATGTACATGTAGCTGTTGTTGATGTCATGACATATTATCTTTCCTGTCTGGCTATTATACATGTACATGTAGCTGTTGTTGATGTCATGACATATTATCATTCCTGACTGGTTACTATACATGTACATGTAGCTGTTGTTGATGTCATGACATATTATCATTCCTGACTGGTTACTATAAATGTACATGTAGCTGTTGTTGATGTCATGACATATTATCTTTCCTGTCTGGCTATTATACATGTACATGTAGCTGTTGTTGATGTCATGACATGTTATCATTCCTGACTGGTTACTATACATGTACATGTAGCTGTTGTTGATGTCATGACATATTATCATTCCTGACTGGCTATTATACATGTACATGTAGCTGTTGTTGATGTCATGACATATTATCATTCCTGACTGGTTACTATAAATGTACATGTAGCTGTTGTTGATGTCATGACATATTATCTTTCCTGTCTGGCTATTATACATGTACATGTAGCTGTTGTTGATGTCATGACATATTATCATTCCTGACTGGTTACTATACATGTACATGTAGCTGTTGTTGATGTCATGACATGTTATCATTCCTGACTGGTTACTATAAATGTACATGTAGCTGTTGTTGATGTCATGACATATTATCATTCCTGACTGGTTACTATAAATGTACATGTAGCTGTTGTTGATGTCATGACATGTTATCATTCCTGACTGGTTACTATACATGTACATGTAGCTGTTGTTGATGTCATGACATGTTATCATTCCTGACTGGTTACTATACATGTACATGTAGCTGTTGTTGATGTCATGACATATTATCATTCCTGACTGGTTACTATACATGTACATGTAGCTGTTGTTGATGTCATGACATGTTATCATTCCTGACTGGTTACTAAATGTACATGTAGCTGTTGTTGATGTCATGACATATTATCATTCCTGACTGGTTACTATACATGTACATGTAGCTGTTGTTGATGTCATGACATGTTATCATTCCTGACTGGTTACTATGCATGTACATGTAGCTGTTGTTGATGTCATGACATATTATCATTCCTGTCTGGCTATTATACATGTACATGTAGCTGTTGTTGATGTCATGACATATTATCATTCCTGATTGGTTACTATACATGTAAATGCACCTGTTGTTAATGTCATGACATATTATTATTCCTGACTGGCTATTATACATGTACATGTAGCTGTTGTTGATGTCACTAGATGTTATCATGTCTGGCTGGTTATTATACATGTATATGTAATAATAAATATATATAGCTGTATATATAGCTATATATAGCTGTTGTTTTGATAAAAGGTGCTGTGCCGAAATAATAACGACATTAAATGGGTTTCTCGAGCTCGAGAAACCCATTTAATGTCGTTACTATTTCGGCACAGCCTTTATTAAAACATCAATTTTGAAGGACGCTTCGCATCGAAATTGATCTATTGTACTACATGGGGCTCCAGGGGCCATGGTACAGTGGTTGAAGCTGCCTGCGTTTTACGTCGGTGATATCAGGTTCATCCCCCGCTTTCTGGCTATCAAATTTCAAAGGGACAAAATGTTTTTCCCCACCCACTCGCGAAGATTCAGTATTGTGAGGAGCCTGATTCCTTGAGAGGTACATGATTTTATAAAACTGACCTAAGTCAACACGTAACATATAACATTCAATCGATGATGTTTCAATACTCAGATTCAATACTTGACGGCTTTTGTGTGTGAGTCATGAGCTGTGAGATTCGCCCAGCAAGAGAAAGTATACGCTTTTATTTTTTGACAATAAGTGATAAATTGGTAGATTCAAAAAATCTAAAAATTTTGACGACAGCCTACTTTGATTATATTGCTCAAGTGAAATCACTTTCCATGGCCCTCAAACGGTTACTTGCAGTCCATATAGGCAGGTCCTCATACATAGCCGAAACGAACGAGCCATCAAGGCGAATAAAAATGAAACAGCTGAAAAGTAGAGTTCAGTCTCATTCACTCAATGATTCCTTGTTATACTGGTTATTTGTAAAAAAAATCACCTATATGCTACTAAAAAATCGACACAATAGAGGCAAGTCATAATTTGCAATTAATCTTCAGTAATGGTATCCACAATTTACTAATGATCTAACTTTTGAAATAATCCATACACTTTCACGGCTATTGGAATTGATTTGAACAATAGTGTTTGCCAGCTTTCATGAAAGTAGGTTTAGAATAGATTGAGAAATGAGTGAAAACAATGCGAGCATGTTCATCCTGGCGTGAGATATATACATCTGCAGCGACATTACCCACAACGTGTCAAAAAATGGGATAGATTATCTTTACTACGTTTCCAGGTCAGCTACGTGATTGCGAAACATTCTGATGGCTTCAACACAGGAGCTGTGGAAATAACATACCTGAATTCGACGTTCGATAAAGGTCGGGCTGACGTCGCGGACGCCGGTCCAACTTAGATTCAACGAAAGATAATTGCCTCTCATTTGCATGGACTCCTCTCGACCAACCTAATTGACAAGTCCGGATGGAGACATTAGTCCCTCTCCCGACGCGAGAAGGAGCCTGGGAGACAAGATGTACAGGTCCAATACTGGCTCAACATTGGAACAACGTCTTCAACGGTGGCCCAATGTTGAGCCAGCACTGGCCATGTTTCTCTGCTTGGCGGATAAGAATGACTGACAGTGGGCGTAAGAGCATGGAGTGTCAGTTTAACGGATGTGAAAACCCCGGTAATGATGAAGGTTCATGGCGTAAATTTACGACTGAAAACCACACCTGACCAATTTTGCAAATTCGTGCGCAATAAAGGTTCGAGTTGAACATGTTGGATATGTTCGCGTGAAATATACTATATTATATGTAAATATAACAATTTTAATGTTGGTCCACCATCTACGACTCTGGGCCAACAATAATCCACCATCGGGTGGATGTTAAGTGTTTGCTGGGTGGTCAATATCATAGTGAGCTGTATCTGTATTGTGCACAGCATGTTGAACTACAAGCACCCCGAACTTTGCATACAGCTTCCCCTTACCAAAACAAAGATGTATGCAGATTGGATAACGAGCTCAAATGTGTAGGCTCGCTGGAATGTTTTCACGATAAAATGTCAAAAAAAATTTACAAAAATTTACAAATTTTCAACCACTTGAAGTTGTGCCTCACTGATGCGATACGACAACTTTAAGTGGGTGACATATTCTCCTATTTGTCTGATTTGAGACAGATCAATTACAATTCTAAACACAAATTTATCTTAGAAAAAACGATTTTAGATATGATTAAACAAGCTTTCTGAAATACGTATTCGCTGTCTTATTTATAACTGTTTTTATAATTTCTCATGCAAATCTCGCTATTGCTAGTCCATTCTGTTTTGTAGTATTTTTCATTTATTTTAGCCGGGTTTTTGCAACGCCCCGGCTGAAATAAGTGAAATAAGTGTCGAAGTCTATAACCTCCAGCCGATGGATAAACGTAATTTCTTACTAACTGATAACACACCGTGCTCTAAATGACAACTCCAAGGCTCCTCAATATATCACAGATTTAGTAACCCCTTATATACTAGCTCGCAATCTCCGATCTGAGAGAGAAGGGTATTTAGTTGTTCCAAATCCCCACACAAAAACAATTGGAGAGAGAGACTTTTATTTTGACGCTGCAGTAGAATGAAACAAATTCACAAAGAAATTACTTTAAAATAATACCTTCAGTGAATTAAAGTCTGTCATCGAAACTTACCTGTTGATTACATCTTTGTTCATTACATCTATTCCGTGGTTACATGTACAGCCCACGTTTAGGTCTTCTGCTTCCATTACATTTATTCTGTGGTTACATGTGCAGTCCACGTTTAGGTTTTCTGTCTCCATTACATCTATTCCGTGGTTACATGTACAGCCCACGCTTAGGTCTTCTGCTTCCATTACATTTATTCTGTGGTTACATGTACAGCCCGCGTTGAGGTCTTCTGCTTCCATTACATTTATTATGTGATTACATGTACAGTCCACGTTTAGGTTTTCTGCTTCCATTACATTTATTCTGTGGTTACATGTACAACCCGCGTTTAGGTTTTCTGTCTCCATAACATTTATTCCGTGGTTACATGTACAGTCCACGTTTAGGTTTTCTGTCTCCATTACATTTATTCCGTGGTTACATGTACAGTCCACGTTTAGGTTTTCTGTCTCCATTACATTAATTCCGTGGTCACATGTACAGTCCACGTTTAGGTTTTCTGTCTCCATTACATTTATTCCGTGGTTACATGTACAGTCCACGTTTAGGTTTTCTGTCTCCATTACATTTATTCCGTAGTTACATGTACAGTCCACGTTTAGGTGGTCTGTCTCCATTACATTTATTCCGTGGTTACATGTGGTTACATGTACAGTCCACGTTTAGGTTTACAGTCCACGTTTAAGTTTTCTGTCTCCATTACATTTATTCCGTGGTTACATGTACAGTCCACGTTTAGGTTTTCTGTCTCCATTACATTTATTCCGTGGTTACATGTACAGTCCACGTTTAGGTTTTCTGTCTCCATTACATTTATTCTGTGGTTACATGTACAGTCCACGTTTAGGTTTTCTGTCTCCATTACATTAATTCCGTGGTCACATGTACAGTCCACGTTTAGGTTTTCAGTCTCCATTACATTTATTCCGTGGTTACATGTACAGTCCACGTTTAGGTTTTCTGTCTCCATTACATTTATTCCGTGGTTACATGTACAGTCCACGTTTAGGTTTTCTGTCTCCATTACATTAATTCCGTGGTCACATGTACAGTCCACGTTTAGGTTTTCTGTCTCCATTACATTTATTCCGTGGTTACATGTACAGTCCACGTTTAGGTTTTCTGTCTCCATTACATTTATTCCGTGGTTACATGTACAGTCCACGTTTAGGTTTTCTGTCTCCATTACATTAATTCCGTGGTCACATGTACAGTCCACGTTTAGGTTTTCTGTCTCCATTACATTTATTCCGTGGTTACATGTACAGTCCACGTTTAGGTGTTCTGTCTCCATTACATTTATTCCGTGGTTACATGTACAGTCCACGTTTAGGTTTTCTGTCTCCATTACATTTATTCTGTGGTTACATGTACAGTCCACGTTTAGGTTTTCTGTCTCCATTAAATTTATTCCGTGGTTACATGTACAGTCCACGTTTAGGTTTTCTGTCTCCATTAAATTTATTCCGTGGTTACATGTACAGTACACATTTAAGTTTTCTGACTCTATTACATTTATTTCGTGGTTACATGTACAGCCGACGTTTAGGTCGTGTGTCTCCATTACATTTATTCTGTGGTTATATGTACAACCCACCTTCAGATTCTCCTGACTCCATTACATCTATTCTGTGGTTACATGTACAGCCCACGTCCAGGTTCTCCAAGCTCACACGTGGTCGAAAAAAAAAGATAAGCCAAAGAAGGCTATGAGAGATAGCTACATTCACCACCGGTTTAATTAACCAAGTTTGTTAGTGAACTAATTTGTGCGACCAATTTTATTTTATTTTTATCCCAGCGAAATATGCTGGAGATGTAGGGCCTACTCTCCCGTGCAAAGTCAAACACAGTAACTGTTTTCGCTTCAAGTGAGCAGTTACATTTCAATTAAGCAGTTAGTCCTATTTGTCTTCACATTGCAATATTGCGTCCCCCACTTCATCGCTATGGTCACATGAACCAGTCTGGGTTAAGTCCCATAATTTAGACTCCCATCTCGATCATTAGATGCCTCATTAGTCCAGGGAAAGGTCTATTCAATCAATCATACCTCCTCGGCAACCGAAAATCCTGCTCGCCCATTTATTGCTGCACGTTATGCTGCCCGCCATTGTCTAACATCACGCACCAATTACATTAGTCAATAACTTAGGAATAGTTAAGGATAATGCTTCGTGATTTGAAGTCAAGTGTATAATTATCTGCTATTAAGCTGCCAAGATTTACATAATGCTAGTCGTGAGGAGAAACGAATGTGATGACTGGAAACAGGAGGCGCTGTACATAATAATCAAACCCAATGCAACAGTGAGTGAGTGAGTGAGTGAGTGAGTGAGTGAGTGAGTGAGTGAGTGAGTGAGTGAGTGAGTGAGTGAGTGAGTGAGTGAGTGAGTGAGTGAGTGAGTGAGTGAGTGAGTGAGTGAGTGAGTGAGTGAGTGAGTGAGTGAGTGAGTGAGTGAGTGAGTGAGTGAGTGAGTGAGTGAGTGAGTGAGTGAGTGAGTGAGTGAGTGAGTGAGTGAGTGAGTGAGTGAGTGAGTGAGTGAGTGAGTGAGTGAGTGAGTGAGTGAGTGAGTGACTGAGTGACTGAGTGACTGAGTGAGTGAGTGAGTGAATAATTATATTGGCCTGTTATACGTAGCGTGATGGAAAGTACGGACACGATGAACCAACCATAGCGAAATATGAAACAACTGAGCTATGACATCTGACCACATCATGACTCGAACCCGTAGCCCGTCTTCTACATCTCTCCAAATTCACTCATATGTGTTACTGGTGTATGTGTGTCGCTGCAAACGTTGTAAAAATGTAAAAATATATATTTTTCAAGTTCCTGCCATCTTTGATTGGATAAGGACATTCAGATCTAGCTTTCCTCCAATTTTGGTGCTTTTATCATCAAATGCACAATTCACCTGAAATATGTTACTTAATCGTTGTATTATCGCTCGTAGTTTCAACGTTACAACGTGGAAACTACCTCGTTGCCAACGCTGCTCATCTGTGCGTGGGATCCCCGCTTGAGTGACGGTAAATGGATATCGTGACGTCATTTCCCTGTGGCTCTGACCGCTTATTAAAACATCCCTGTGTAGTTCTAAGTCTGCGTGGGGGTAGGTGGGGAGGGGGGGGAATGGTTGCTGAGCAGGGCGGTGTTTCCTTTCTTGTACGGCGACGTTAGAATTGTGTAGAATGAAAGCTTTCAATATTGTGGGTAAAGCTAATTTATTGCAAAACAATAATCTTATTCTTCATAAAATGATTTGTTATTGCGTGAGCAATTTCCCACCTCATAATATAAGAAGCACTAGAGAATGACGGAGGATTGACTGAATTATAACCATGATCGCAAACGATGAAACGAACCTTACAGATTAACATCGACTGATGACATAATATATATATATAGGCCTAGTAAAGGTAGGGCGTATCTCACTGTCATCTGTGGCGCATTTCCCTCTCATCTGGGGCGTATCTCACTCCCATCTGTGGCAAATCTCACTCTCATCTGGGGCGCATCTCAACTCCCATCTAGGGCGTATCTCACTATCATCTGTGGCGCATTTCACTCTCATCTGTGGCGCATTTCACTCTCATCTGTGGCGCATTTCACTCTCATCTGTGGCGCATTTCACTCTCATCTGTGGCGCATTTCACTCTCATCTGTGGCGCATCTCACTATCATCTGGGGCGTATCTCACTCTCATCTGGGGCGTATCTCACTCTCATCTGGGGCGTATCTCACTCTCATCTGGGGCGTATCTCACTCCCATCTGGGGCGTATCTCACTCTCATTTGTGGCGTATCTCACTCCCATCTGTGGCGTATCTCACTCTCATCTGGGGCGCATCTCACTCTCATCTGGGGCGTATCTCACTCCCATCTGGGGCGTATCTCACTCCCATCTAGGGCGTATCTCACTCTCATCTGGGGCGCATCTCACTCTCATCTGGGGCGTATCTCACTCCCATCTGGGGCGTATCTCACTCCCATCTGGGGCGTATCTCACTCTCATCTGTGGCGCATCTCACTCTCATCTGGGGCGCATCTCACTCTCATCTGGGGCGTATCTCACTCCCATCTAGGGCGTATCTCACTCTCATCTGGGGCGCATCTCACTCTCATCTAGGGCGTATCTCACTCTCATCTGGGGCGTATCTCACTCCCATCTGGGGCGTATCTCACTCCCATCTGGGGCGTATCTCACTCCCATCTGGGGCGCATCTCACTCCCATCTGGGGTGTATCTCACTCTCATCTAGGGCGTATCTCACTCTCATCTGGGGCGTATCTCACTCCCATCTGGGGCGTATCTCACTCCCATCTGGGGCGTATCTCACTCTCATCTGGGGCGTATCTCACTCTCATCTGGGGCGTATCTCACTCCCATCTGGGGCGTATCTCACTCCCATATGGGGCGTATCTCACTCTCATCTGGGGCGTATCTCACTCTCATCTGGGGCGTATCTCACTCCCATCTGGGGCGTATCTCACTCCCATCTGGGGCGTATCTCACTCTCATCTGGGGCGTATCTCACTCCCATCTGGGGCGTATCTCACTCCCATCTGGGGCGTATCTCACTCTCATCTGGGGCGCATCTCACTCTCATCTGGGGCGCATCTCACTCTCATCTGGGGCGCATCTCACTCTCATCTGGGGCGCATCTCACTCCCATCTGGGGCGTATCTCACTCCCATCTGGGGCGTATCTCACTCCCATCTGGGGCGTATCTCACTCTCATCTGGGGCGTATCTCACTCTCATCTGGGGCGTATCTCACTCCCATCTGGGGCGTATCTCACTCCCATCTGGGGCGTATCTCACTCTCATCTGGGGCGTATCTCACTCCCATCTGGGGCGTATCTCACTCTCATCTGGGGCGTATCTCACTCTCATCTGGGGCGCATCTCACTCCCATCTGGGGCGCATCTCACTCTCATCTGGGGCGCATCTCACTCTCATCTGGGGCGTATCTCACTCTCATCTAGGGCGTATCTCACTCTCATCTGTGGTGTATCTCAATCTCATTTGAAATTTGAAAGGATTTGAAATTCGAGCCCCGGCGGTCTGAGGCCGAGCACTCTCGGTCAGGGAGCTTGCACACAATATTGAATAATTACTAGTGAGCGGGGAAGAAACATTTTGTTACTTTGAAACTTGAATGCCAGAGCAGGGGACTGACCCGAGTACCGATTTTCCAAGCATGCAGATTTAACCACTGCACCAGGGGCTCTGTCGAAACCCAGGGCGTGAAAATGCGTGAGAGCTCACGACGGAAAAAACATAGTTTTAAGACCATATCTTTGTACATAAGAAATATTTTCAGACAAGACGTAAACATCACCTCTTTGTTAGTGCAACAAAATGTGTGTATATAATAGAATTCTTAGGATGTTTAGTCAGATGCACCTCTGGTACTTACAAAGTGAAATCCATATCTGCAGCGGAATATTATTAAGGACTAACATTTAAATGTCATGATGCATTTATGACTATAGGAGAGAAATAGGAATAAATCGAGGAAAACAAAGGACATTTATTGTTATTTAGTATGACTGTAAACGTCAGACTCCCTTTCCGCAACAGAAGAAAACACTCTCACATATTACATAATAATGAAGAGAGGAGGAATAAATCGAGGGAAACGGGAGTGTTGTATTTCAACCCTTTAACTCCTAAGTTACCCAGTTTAAATTTTCACCACCGCGTCATAGCTTCATCTTGGTGACAATTACTATTTGTTTCTCAATTTGAGGTCCCAGCATTTGCAAATATTCATTTTTAAACGCTCCCTTCATTCCCAAGAACACTGTGATTTGATTGGCTAATAGAACAGATGACAAACGATTTTTTATTTATTTATTCGATTATAGCAGTTATGATTGAATCATCTCTTGAAATACGTATTAAGCAGGCAATAATAAAATAAAATTAGCATTGTATATGGGCTGGGAGATTCTAAAAAAAATCTATCAGATCGAGCAATCCATAAGAGAAGAGTAAGACAAATTATCGGGGCTTAGGCTTCTATTTCTAGCAGCAATGCCTCCGAAATAAAAACGTGACGTGGAGCAGCTATCATTCATCCATCCATCACATTTTTTGGACTTACGACCACGCTGCCTCAATGTTGGGCCAAGATGGCCCAGCATTGAGGCACATGGTGGTAATATTGCAGTCGGCTCAACGCGATGGTCAATCCGTGCTTTCATCAGATACATCATGACTGGTCTGAGGACAGTCTCTTGTCCGCATCATCCTCGGCCGATTCTCCTGTTTTTTGTCTTTGTTTGTGAGACCTGCCTACGAATGTCTGGGTCAGGTGACAACCCCAGGGGGAAGCTTGAGTACAGCAGTGAGAGGACGAGCGTGCCTCTCTGCTTTGTATGAAACTCAGAAATCAGATATGCAAACGGTGTTTATTTGATTGGAAAAAATTGGAAAATACAACGTTGTCCAAGGAATAAGGTGTGAGCCTTTAGGCGAACACCTCATTTCTTGGACATGTGCTGTATTTCTCCATACCGCACGAAAATGAAAACTGTTTGTATTTTCTCACACGAGTGTCCAAATATTTCAACGGCGCACAGAAGTGTACAGTCGACTGACATGACCACTGATGACAGACGACCGTAGAGTGGTGAATCGCAGACGCTCAGTCAACATTCACTTGCTATACAGCTTGTACTTATACATGTAGTACAGAGGAGTGCGGTATTGGCTGATCCCGCTATACGTCTCATAGTGGAAACACCACCAGTGAGTGTGAGAGAGCACTCTGATAGTCCCGGTCCACATATGGTATTCTACATATATCTATATATCAAAGGAATGACGGTCGTTGATTAGCTGGTTCCACCGTGTGAGTTTGCCGTTTGCCACAGATAATGACACTTGGAGGGAAACTGTGTTTGCACCTGCATAACTAATGAAAATGAAATGAATCGGGCTTTAGGCCACCTTTGTGCACATATAGGCTAAACTGGGCCAGGAGAACCTCCTGAGGATGGTGAGATGATTGAGATGACACTGTCCTCCAGACACAGGATTCGAAATTCGAGCCCTGGCGGTCTGAGGCCGAGCACGCTACCTCTCGGTCACGGAGGCTCCCCACAATACTGACTTTCACACGTGGATGGGGAAGAAACATTTTTTGTTTCTTTCAAATCGTTGAGACCGGGAACCGAACCCCGAACTCTGGCGTGAAAGGCAGCGGTGCTAACCATGCACTACCCTAGGGCCCCCGTCCCCTGCATATCTAATACGGTATGGCTGATTATGCTGACGGTCCTCATCTCAAGCCCGATTACACCGAAACATAAGTGGTTTAAAGAATGCTGATTGGTGTCCTTAATCCTGTAAAGCCCAATTTTAGGGTTTGAATTTTATGGTACAACTCAGCATAATTTTTTGGGTGAAACTAAAGATAAAATGACAGAGTAGAAATTAAATATATGGTTTGTGCTTAAAGTATGTTCTGAGTTGATAAACAAATGCATAGAACGTAACAACTTTCTTATGCACTGTCTTATCAGGCCAACATTATCAATATAAATGTTTATAATTAAGTAGTATAATTGTAGTTTTATCATGTTATTTATAATTTACACTTGTTTTTCTGCAGACGATGACTGTGAGAAGCTGGTGTCGGTTCTACTTGACGGGGAGGAGACCATGATAGATTTTGTGGATGTCGCTTTTGAAGACGTGAGTTCTGTTTTCTCTCGTTTATACTGACGTTGGCGAGCAGTACAGCTTTCCCACAATACATTTTAATTGCCAAGCTGTAAAGGTACATCCTACTTTGCAGGGGCGGATTTAGAAAATAATCTGACAGGGTTCCAATTTACTCATATTACATATACATATATGTATCAATATATTTGCTTATGTGTATCATATATGTATCATATATAGCATATACACGCTGGTGTTAGGCAAATCTGGTGTTTAGCTGCGCTTGTATCATTATATTATAATATAGGCCTATATTAATTTAAGTCCCAATTATAAATAAAGTGATAAAGATGAATGGACAAAAAAGGAAATAAGCGATATAAGATCAAACTTCCAATTTAAATGTGAAAATCGCCAACTTTATAGTATATAATTATGTAGGTCGTAGGGCTGGAGGGGTGGTGTGGATGTTATGTAATAGTCAAGGCGCCACCATGGGCGTGATACATTGTCTACACATCAATGAGGCGTGACAACTAATTGTACCTGCTAACGACCTGCAGCCGACCCCCTCCACACCTTCTAGTGCCAACGATTAGGCTTATCAATCACTGTAAATTTCTTGTTTCCTTTAATATTAACGTTAATATGTTTAATATTAACGAAATATACATGTCATTTTCGTTTTGGAACCCGGTCATTTTGTTTGTATAACGCTGACAGGGCTCCAAACCTAACAAATACCGTTTTTATGTCTGAAACCCTATAATCTGATTGATTTGAAAATGCTGACCGGGTTCTGGAACCCTGTCAACCCGGTCTAAATCCGCCCCTGCGTTGTCTCATAAAAGAGTCATGTTATGTCGATTTTGATCTCATACTAAACAAATAAGTGTAATATCCCCCCCCCCCAGTTTTCTTTACGATTCTTGTGGGTGGGGGTAGCGAGAAACAAGCTCAAGCGAAATGAAGACATTGCAATGTCTTATTGCAGCTGGTAGTATGGTAGTATGTTTTCTCGCTCGATATTCGTGCCAAAATGGATTTTATTGACTTACATTGATAATTCGGATCCGCTAAATTTAAAAAAAACTAAGGTGCCATTTTTTACTCCACTCCTTCAGTCGCCATTTTGAATTTCGAAATGGCCGCCAAAATGACGGCTTTTTCACAATTTTCCCACCATAGGTAAATATATGCAACTCTGACATATTTGAACAGCTTGTATTAACTGTTTTAAGCATACAGAAATGCAATAGAATATTCGGATGCTTCTCAGGCCTTTTGAGATAATTATTTAAAATGATAAGACATTTTCTTAGCATTTATTAAAACACCATATGACATCATAATATACGGCTAAAATGGCTGGTGAAGTTATTTCTTGTGATGGATAATTCAGCTTTAAATTTACTGTTTCTTTTACAGCTCCCGTGACAATTACATCTAACCAGTTCAAGTAGTGCCTCAGGTGCAGGTAGCTCAATACATTTTGTAGGAGAATTGTAGATTTAATCTATTTTTTCCCCAGCCATTGCTGGTAAGAGATGATTTATGCAAACGCGGATACCTAAATCCTCTACTGATTATGGATATTAGATTATATCTCTGGCTTTGTGACTTTAAGGCCCTAAGCATTAGAGGAAGTTTTTCCAGCTTCAAGGTTTTTTAGATTGGAACATGTCTTAATCTTTAACATATATCTACATTACATACTTTTAGCATACACTGTATATGTACACAAAGCTTTCATGTATGGTGGAGGCATATTATCTTTAAAGTTGGCTTCACCAAAATGCTGAAAGACCTCAGCAACATCTGATGTTGATTCCAGACACAGATAACGCTTGATCCATCTATCCTTTGCTAATGGTGCAAATTGACCTCCCCAATCAGCACCAGTAAAATCACGAAAGCCTATGAAGCCTCTACTTTTCTCAAGCCCAATAGCCTTAGACCTTGTACAGATATATCAATTATTATTCTTTTCCAGTTATACCATTTCCTTCTATTTTGTTGCTTGCAACCAAGCCTATCAATAGAAAGAATGTATCTGTATCGGGTGAATATATATCTATATCCCGAATTTCTCCATCTGGTTTTGATGCATCAAGGACGTACATTGTAATTATGATATCCGGCTCTTCGTGTTGGTGATTATGGATATGCTCCTCATTAAACAGCTGCTATAGAGATACACGCCATATTTTACATGGCATTTTTCACAGTTTCTTATTAAACAGCTACTAGACTTAAAGCTGAAATAGCTGGAAAATAAAATGACGAAAGTGTTTGAAAAATATAATATGGGTATCAATTGATCGCGCCATGCAGTTTTGCTGCTCGATCTCACTTAGCATAATTATACGTAAATCACTCATAACCTTATTGTTATTGTTATGCTCCGTCTCTCTGCATAATCATGCTAGTGTGAGAGCTATTCTGCCTTGACGAGTCAAAACACAGTGACTGCTTACTTTACATGTTATGAGTTACTGTTTTTTGTCTAAAGCGACGCTAATATATAGCGGCACTTTAACAATGACATCGCGACAAATCGATGATGACTAATAAAGCAGAAACCCGTAGATTAAGTATGAACATCACTGTATAAATAATTATTGGCACTGCCTGCACACGTAAATTGTGGTGTCTTTTCTTCGCCCCAAGCTCTCGATGAACGGCACGTTCACGCCATGTGGTATTAAATTGCCAATTACCCCCCCCCCCTCGTCCCGCTAAGTTCTCTTAGTTTAATTTTTTACCCGCTTGAAGTTGTGTCTCGCTACCGCGACCCACAACTGCAAGTGGGTGAAAATTACTCGTATTTGTTAAATCTGCGACCAACCATTTACAAATGTAGAAGTCCAAGCATTAATTCCTTTCCTAATAACAGTGATTTAACCTGCTAATAAACGACAATAGTCGTGTTTAGCGCTTAAAGGGTTGATAACAATACACAGCTTAAAGGGTTAATAACAATACAGAGCTTAAAGGGTTAATGACAATACAGCGCTTAAAGGGTTAATAACAATACAGAGCTTAAAGGGTTAATAACAATACAGAGCCTAAAGGGTTAATAACAATACAGAGCTTAAAGGGTCAACCTGGCCTCAGATCAGGATCAACTTCTTGATTATGGATACAGGCAGAACTCAACCACGTCTTTGGTCTTAATGTGAAGATTATTTAGCCAACTTGGGTCCCTGAAGACCGGAAAAAGCAGGACTGCCTGTATTTCTGTATGCAACAACAGGTCGTGCGGCAATTATGCCAATGGTATGCTGCTTGTGGGGTAGGCATCTTCTGGTCATGTCAAGAGGGCAGCCCTGAAAAAAAATAGAGCTGCGACGAAGTAATTTATTCTGAAAAATTCCAAAGGAACAAGCAGAAAAGTGTATGCCAGGTGAGCATGCGTGGTAACAATACATTCAAATTATATACAGGGTGAATTATATAGGAGGATAACAATATATTATATCATTATTACATTCCTAGCAAGCAAAAACATTTGCACAACACTTGTACAACGCCAGCCCAATGTCTTTGACGTTGATCCAACATTACACAAAGGCCGCACAAATGCTTTGGAGGTGTACATAGCCAACCAAATCTAAAAGGCAGTAACTGTGTTCGAGTGAACAGCTATTACCTTCTGGCTATGCATAATACTATAAAACAGCCAATTTGAATTAATTTTCTTTCATATCGAACACGCACGAAAGTTATGTGAGGCTAGATTGTCAAGGTACGTGCCATTAGCCATTGTGTAGCATTGACCCGTTCCTTATGCAGCTTCATTGAATAATCAAAACTAGGTCGTGTATATTCCAGCACTTGAGTAATAACGTAGATACATTCAAAATAACGTTTTATGCTGTTTACACACAGCGTCTTCTCCTGGGATTGAGAGAATCAACCCTTGTCCTGCTAGGGCAGTATATACCACCATAACCCTTGTCCTGCTAGGAGAGTATATTAAGGCTTAAAGCATGTTTCACATGCAATAGAATACCCCTGGAAATGATAACATTGTTTGTGCTGGATGCTCGCTTCATTAAATGATGCATTTTCCGAGATGACTTCTTTTCTTTTGAAGCTGGATATTGCGTTAGCATTTCCAGCTTTAAGTGAATAAAAAATGGAAACCAGTCGTTCAGCGTCAAAAGGGGCTGAGATAATTGACAATTACCAAAGCGTCGCTGTGGCTAAATTAGGTTTTGATAGGCTTCCAAATTAGGTTTTGTTTGGGAACCTTTTTATTCTAATGCTACAATCCCATTCCTCTGGTTTTCTTGGCTGCATGGCTTATATTAACTATGAATGAGGTATCTTTGGATTTTTTAATGATTTTTTTAATGATCATATGTCGATAAAATAGACATATAACTATGTATGGGGTAGTTTTGGAATGTATTTTTATAATATAATACTGTTTTATCTATTCATCTCATGCTGGTATTTCTAGCTCAACGTGTGCCCGAAAACCTGAGCTACATGTCACTAAAATTACCTTTTTTTATGGATTAATATTTTAAGGCATTGCCATATTTAAAAGTAATGCCCTTTTTTGTGCGCGTCACCAAAAGTGACTAGTTTACACACACACCGAGTCAATTTGATTGTACCTTACCGTCATACTGGAGTTGACTTTACTGGCCATTTATGGGTTGAAAACTATGAACAAAGGCGCACAATGTAGATACTTTTTTTACTTGTTTGAACACTAGAGCTGTTCATTTGGAGCTTATACCTGATATGAGAGCTCATTCTTTTGTCTCAGCTTTACTAAGATTCAGCAACAAGAGATCATAACGTAATATCTAACCTAGGAGAGATCAAAACGTAACATATAACCAAAGAGAGGTCAAAACGTGACATACAACTAAAGAGAGGTCAAAATGTGACATATAACCAAGAAGATTCATTTCCGGAGAGCTCTGCGCTCTGCACATGTTGTATCAAGCCTGGGTCACATCTTCCTAGATGTGGGTCCACCATCGACCCAACGTTTACTAAATACCACACATCGGCTAAATAATTACCAGGTCGGTTTTGGGGTTTAGAACGTTAATGTGATTTGTTTGGTAATTGCCACAATTTGGTGATTAGTGAGGCATCAGTAGCTTGTTTCAAATTGATGAGCCTTGTACACCTGCCACAACACACACATAGACTCAATGCTGGGATAATGTTGGCCCACTGTCTGTGACGCAGGTCTAGCATTATCCCAGTATTGGGTCAACGTGTCTGCAGTGCAGGGGTCGTCATATCTTGTATACAGCGGTCGTCGTATCGTGTCGGCAGGGGTCGTCGTATCGTGTCGGCGGGGGTCGTCGTATCGTGTCAGCAGCGGTCGTCGTATCGTGTCGGCAGGGGTCGTCGTATCGTGTCGGCAGGGGTCGTCGTATCGTGTCAGCAGGGGTCGTCGTATCGTGTCGGCAGGGGTCGTCGTATCATGTCGGCAGGGGTCGTCGTATCGTGTCGGCAGGGGTCGTCGTATCGTGTCGGCGGGGGTCGTCGTATCGTGTCAGCAGGGGTCGTCGTATCGTGTCGGCAGGGGTCGTCGTATCGTGTCGGCAGGGGTCGTCGTATCGTGTCGGCAGGGGTCGTCGTATCGTGTCGGCGGGGGTCGTCGTATCGTGTCAGCAGGGGTCGTCGTATCGTGTCGACAGGGGTCGTCGTATCGTGTCGGCAGGGGTCGTCGCATCGTGTCGGCAGGGGTCGTCGTATCGTGTCGGCGGGGGTCGTCGTATCGTGTCAGCAGGGGTCGTCGTATCGTGTCGGCAGGGGTCGTCGTATCGTGTCAGCAGGGGTCGTCGTATCGTGTCGGCAGGGGTCGTCGTATCGTGTCGGCGGGGGTCGTCGTATCGTGTCTGCGGGGGTCGTCGTATCCTGTATACAGCGGTCATCGTATCGTGTCGGCAGGGCTCGTCGTGTCGTGTCAGCAGGGGTCGTCGTATCGTGTCCGCAGCGGTCGTCGTATCGTGTCAGCAGGGGTCGTCGAATCGTGTCAGCAGGGGTTGTCGTATCGTGTGGGCAGGGGTCGTCGTATCGTGTCGGCAGGGGTTGTCGTATCGTGTGGGCAGGGGTCGTCGTATCGTGTCGGCGGGGGTCGTCGTATCGTGTCGTGTCGGCAGGGGTCGTCGTATCGTGTCGGCAGGGGTCGTCGTATCGTGTCTGCGGGGGTCGTCGTATCGTGTCGGCAGGGGTCGTCGTATCGTGTCAGCAGGGGTCGTCGTATCGTGTCGGCAGGGGTCGTCGTGTCGTGTCTACAGGGGTCGTCGTATCGTGTCAGCAGGGGTCGTCGTATCGTGTCGGCAGGGGTCGTCGTGTCGTGTCAGCAGGGGTCGTCGTATCGTGTGGGCAGGGGTCGTCGTATCGTGTCGGCGGGGGTCGTCGTATCGTGTCGTGTCGGCAGGGGTCGTCGTATCGTGTCGGTAGGGGTCGTCGTATCGTGTCTGCGGGGGTCGTCGTATCGTGTCGGCAGGGTCGTTGTATCGTGTCGGCAGGGGTCGTCGTGTCGTGTCAGCAGGGGTCGTCGTATCGTGTCGGCAGGGGTCGTCGTATCGTGTCGTGTCGGCAGGGGTCGTCGTATCGTGTCAGCGGGGGTCGTCGTATCGTGTCGTGTCGGCAGGGGTCGTCGTATCGTGTCGGCGGGGGTCGTCGTATCGTGTCGTGTCGGCAGGGGTCGTCGTATCGTGTCAGCGGGGGTCGTCGTATCGTGTCAGCAGGGGTCGTTGTATCGTGTCGGCAGGGGTCGTCGTGTCGTGTCAGCAGGGGTCGTCGTATCGTGTCGGCAGGGGTCGTCGTATCGTGTCGGCGGGGGTCGTTGTATCGTGTCGGCAGGGGTCGTCGTGTCGTGTCAGCAGGGGTCGTCGTATCGTGTCGGCAGGGGTCGTCGTATCGTGTCGGCAGGGGTCGTCGTGTCGTGTCAGCAGGGGTCGTCGTATCGTGTCGGCAGGGGTCGTCGTATCGTGTCGGCAGGGGTCGTCGTATCGTGTCAGCGGGGGTCGTCGTATCGTGTCAGCAGGGGTCGTTGTATCGTGTCGGCAGGGGTCGTCGTGTCGTGTCAGCAGGGGTCGTCGTATCGTGTCGGCAGGGGTCGTCGTATCGTGTCGGCAGGGGTCGTCGTATCGTGTCGGCAGGGGTCGTCGTATCGTGTCGGCAGGGGTCAACATTACAACATTAAACAAGCATTAATCAAGCATTGGTTCAATGTGTTGTATTTGCTGGGTTATTGTATACCTCATCCGGAGCAATAGCAGATATGTCAAATTAAAAAAATAGCAAAAAGATCGCAACATCGTTAGAGACTATGGGAATACACTAATAGTGATCACTAAACTAGAATCCTCGTCTAAAAGGGTTATTAGGTAAATATGAGTTGTCTAGAGTGGTCTAGATGGATTCGCTTATCACCAAACTATATGAAATGATGTATTACAAATGAAAATTAAGCTAAAATTGGCCACTTTACAAATACAATTAATTATAAATCTCACTCTGTGCCAGCGGCCATATTAGACGCCATCCTGAATAGCTCCTAAAACTAAAAGATACCAGGTGTGCATCATTCCAATTCTCATTGGCTTCCACCACCAAGATCATGAATAACCAGATTGGGGATATTCTCGCATGGTTGGTCCCGTGGCTGCTGGTGTAGATGTTTGATGATGTTTGAGCACCCATTTCATTCCCAATAACTGTGCTTTAACCTGCTAATAAAAGAGCTTAAGGAGTAACCAAGCATTAGATCAATGTATCGTATTTGCTGTGACCCCGGACTTTATGACGAAATGAAAGCATACTAGTTGACCACGATGATAGCATTATTTGGCAATCGGGTAATCTAGGCCTATTGCAAAATTAGTCGCAATTTCTAAAGCTGGTACTTATTTTGAACTGACGCGACTCAAAAACTGAATGAAACTCGGAGTAACCTTTTCACTCCTAGCGCATTGCCAAGCCTGCCCATTGCCCCACGCTACTACATTGCTCCGAGTGTCCAATGCAGCACTTTACTAATGTCTAATCTAGTATAAAAGCAAACCTAAATCATATCTATAAGTACTATGTTACATCATATAAAGTGCACCGGACACCTCCCAATACCATTAAATGAGAATACAAAGGCTATGTCATCGACAGCTAATTATTTGCGTTGTTACACCCATTATTCAGACGTCTTTATCTATGAAGTGTTGCCAGTTGGGCAATGCCTTGTGCCACACTGCCGTGTATACCCAAAAGGCAGAATCTGCTTATTTTGCTAGTAAGCAGATACTGCTTTTTCATTCCAGCAGTAGGCTACACGGGAATCCTATTATTCATTTCCGCGGGTCCTTATTACATTTGTGCCGCGGGCTCCTGCTCTCTATAGTCAATAATTAAGACAATGGCGAGAGTGCAGATTGGTGTATTTTGTAAAAGCGTTAAGTTTTGATAGCTGAATTGTCGGTTTGATGCTGAAATTGCTGACACAATTCCCTGCAACCAACATAATGAAAATAAATTGAAAATAACTCAAATAATCATTGCTCGATCACCAAGTTTGCTTTTATTTCACACGTTCCTTGTGATTTGTGATCAAATACATGGCAGGCCTATGGTAGGCCTATGGTAGGCCTATGGTACTATAATCAGTCAGGTGTGACCGAGTTGTTGATTATGAGGGATCTTCATTATGGTCGGATGTGTTTTAAGTCAGTTAAAACCCTCGGAGTTCTACATTGTTAGCTGTGGAAAAAGCCTCGGCCTCGGCCTTTTCCACAGCTATAAATGTAGAGCTCCTCGGGCTTTATCATATACATGACTGTGATCGGGTAATATTTTTCACCCATTTGAAGTTGTAGGCCGCGTTCTGTGTGGAGTAGAAGATGAGCCCATTTGTTTGATAACTTGTGAAAATTACGATATATTTGTATGTTTGGTGATTTATTCAGGATCACAGGCAGTACGGAGAGGCGGACGGGTTCCTGTTGGTGTATTCTATCACGGACCGGGACTCCTTCTACTTCGTACAAACCATGCTTCAGGACATCAGGCATCACGATCGAGATCATGCCGCCATCATAGTGGTCGCCAATAAGAGTGACCTGGTCAGAACCAGGCAAATCTCCATGGATGGTAAGCCAAGGTGTAAATTATTTATTTATTTAAATCATTTTTCATTCATTCGTTCTTTCGTTCATGTATTTATGTATTGATTTAATCAATCAATCAATCAACCAATCAATCAATCAATCAATCAATCAATCAATCAATCAATCAATCAATCAATCAATCAATCAATCAATCAATCAATCAATCAATCAATCAATCAATCAATCAATCAATCAATCAATCAATCAATCAATCAATCAATCAATCAATCAATCAATCAATCAATCAATCAATCAATCAATCAATCAATCAATCAATCAATTAATTAATTAATTAATTAATTATTTATTTGTGTAATCAATCATTCATTCATTCATTTATTTATTCTTTGCATTTTTACTGTTTAATAATGCATCATGTATTTTTTATTGGTTAAGTATATACGTATTGTTTATATTATTTTGGCTATTGGCATACATTTTGTCATAGTCAATTAATTTTCTCACTTATTTATATGATGAATTTTATACAGTATTTATATGTCGCTCCACATCGGAAACATGCGAACAAGTAATAACAAACATTTGTCATGAATGATAGTAATAATTTATTTTATTTTAATATAATAGCAAAGATAGGTTTATACACAGACAAAAACTGGTAATCATGGTAATTTGTGACGTTTCTCGACGTTAAACAATGCAAATATATTGCAATATGGTGTTTAGATAGCGTTATATCGGCAAATGTTGTAATATTGTTGTGACGATGTTGTTGACAGATGCCAAGGAGTCGTGTATGAGGAGCGACAGTAAGTATGTGGAGGTATCAGCCGCCCTGAACCACAAGGTGGACGAGCTGCTCGTGGGGCTCGTCAGACAGATCCGGCTGAATCCCGAACGCCGCGACAAGCACACGAGGATCGCTGAGGACCCCGTGTTTGTGAGCACTGGGAGCTACGCCAGCCACACGACAAACGGCAATAGCTCCAGCACCACGGGAGGCGGTGGAGGAGCTGCAGCTGCTGTCGGCTCCAAGGACGCTCACTGCCCCACCATGGCTAAGGGTCTTCTCCACAAGCTCTTCAAAAAACACACGCTCTCTTCAAAGTCCTGTGACAACTTGCTGGTCTTATGAAAGACCCGGTGCTCGCTACGCACTTCCAAATAACCCCTGTTGCGTCCATCTCCGTTGGATGCCTTTGTAGTGGATGGGTCCCTGTGTCCATACAGCAATGTAATGGCAAACAACAGTAACTGTTTACTTGAAAGTAAGCAGTTACTGTTGTTGTCATTTGCACACCAGACTACAGTGACACTTAAACCCATTGACTACAAAGTCTTCCATTTCCCACACAGCTCAAGCGATAACCTTCCATCAATGATTTGTTCAACAGATTGACACTTCTCCTGTGACGATAGAACCGCAATTGTGTCAAACAGAACGAATTCACTTCTACATTCATTTGGGTATTTTTCTAAGATACAATGGGATAGACATACATACATGCTAAAGTCAGCATTAAGGAATCAAACACTACAAAATCAGTAACCGTATAGACCTAATTAAAACTATACAATGATATGGTCCCTGTGAATGTCTGAAGTAGGCCTAGTCTGAACAGCTCATCCTTCTGTTCACGTTACGCATTCCATTATACGGTGTAATGTTACTAGTGAAAAGGAACTTCGCTGAATTCTCGATGAATGCTCAACTAATTTTCATAAATTTTACACACACTATTTTCTAGTAGGTATTTTAGTTTTTTCTAGAAAGCTTTATCACTAGTTTTAGTAGATATTTCAGGAGTTTGACATTCTACCATTTGACATGCAATGAAATTTTCAGATAAAATTAATGTGCGTTTATAGAGGGGCGGCATTTAGGCCTACAACAGTTTATAGAGACAGACTTTCAAACTATGCCATATCGTAGTCGCCGCATCACTGGGAAATAATGTGTTTAAAATTCCATGACCATTAGATGAGAATTGACCGTGAAGTCAGCGAGATTCATTCACCATCAATGTGAATCGTGGTGTAGACATGTCATTCGAAGTGTTTCACAGGCCACCGTTCATGGTGTAGTTATCTGGATGTTACAGAGTGAACTGTCGTATCTGACACTTCACAAAGTGACAGATACGACAGTTTAATACACAGTAAGCATGGGAAGGCTGTATCCCAATTCACCTTTTTCCCGCTTATCTGCCACTTGAACTAGGTACGATCGGTGACATTATAGTTTGACCCGTGGTCAGAGTCTAGGTGTGACCGGTGACATTATAGTTTGACCCGTGGTCAGAGTCTGGGTGTGACCGGTGACATTATAGTTTGACCCGTGGTCAGAGTCTGGGTGTGACCGGTGACATCATAGTTTAACCCGTGGCCAGAGTCTGGGTGTGACTGGTGGCATTATCGTTTGACCCATGGTCAGAGTCTATGTGTAGCCGGTGACATTATAGTTTGACCAGTGTTCAGGGTCTATGTGTGACCGGTGACAATATAGTTTGACCCGTGGTCAGAGTCTAGGTGTGACCGGTGACATTATAGTTTGACCCGTGGTCAGAGTCTAGGTGTGACCGGTGACATTATAGTTTGATTCGTGGTCAGAGTCTATGTGTGACCGGAGACATTATAGATTGACCCGTGGTCAGAGTCTATGTGTGACCGATGGTATTATAGTTTGACTCATGGTCAGAGTCTATGTGTGACCGGTGGTATTATAGTTAAGTGTGATAATGCAATCAACTCGACGAAAACGAGTTTATGATAAAATGTAAGATCAATGTTCGGCGTTGTAGACGTTGGCCCAAAATCGATACAAATTGTATTTGCTCGGAATTGTTTATAATCGCGTACAGTTTTTTTTGGGGGGGAAGGCTCAGAGTGGTAAAAGTTCCTGCCTTAATCTGCTCAAGCTACAACATACCATCATACCATACACATATACATCCTCTGTAAGTGCGTGTCGAGCCAAATGATGACGATTTTCTAAAATAAATCTAGAGATTAAAGGGTCATATTATTCGAATACGACCTTTTAATAAGGATATCATGTGTATATAATAATCAATCTATTCTTGTAGTGGGTGAATATCGGACTATATCATATATTGTAAATAGTTCATATCGTATAGTGACTATTTTGTTCTTCCCTTGGTTGATGTATTGTAGCTGACGAGGTCGCCGTCACAGCCTGGTGTCAGACAAGTGCCCCGTCTTGATGTATTGTACCTTTTTGCTGTCGTCTTGAGGTCTGTATAACTCCTTCACGTGGAGATGAAAGGGTGCATCTGCCCAGCCAACACTACACGCTTATCTATTGCTGGCTTAATGCTGGTCTATCGTCGGCGACGTTGGCATAACATTAAGCCAGCATTGGTTCAACGTATGTGTGCTGGGACTGTGTAGGTGGCAGCCCCAAAAACACGACACATTGGAACAATGTTGGTTTAATGTTGGGCCAGCGTCGCAGACGGTGGGCCAACGGTAAACCAACATTGTTTCAATGTGACGTGTTTGCTGGGAGATCATTTCCAACTGGCTGATCGATGTACCTAACATGCATGTGTCGTGGTGTTGTCCTATTTAAGATATCATTACTTCTATTTATGCTTTGATAAAAGGGGAAATGTTTAGTTTCAGGTGGACCCGTATATAGACCTACTCAGGCCTACACGGTGGACCCGTATATAGGTTTACACATTGATCCACCGGTTCTGCTTTTATTTTCACAGAATTGATCCAGCATAGATAATAATATACATGATAACTAAAAACTCGCACCATCAACTTGGGTTAACAAAATATCATGATTGTGGACATATAAATCATATCGAGTTAAACTAGGTGACACAAAATACTTTATCATGATTATAAATAGGGTAATCAGTTTAGTGTTGTGGGTGTGTCGTATATTAATATAATTGTATTAATTATTTATCGTAATGTTCATTGTCATGATTGCGTATAATTTTGACAATAATAATTAAGACCACAGTCATTACTCTACGTCGCCTTATAACTTCCAATTTCTGGTGATTATTGCTTTTGTGAATGTTTCCTTTGTGTTGTATTTCGGTTATATTGTAATCACATGATTAAGTTGTTTTGATGTTGAGTGTAAAATGGACAGAGTCCGGCGTGTTTTGTGCTGAAAACCCCACATATAATCCAGATGACTGTGTATATATATGTTACCAGGTAACCCCAAACTGTGAAATAAAGTACCCACATATAACCCAGATGACTGTGTATGTGAGACACATGTGTATGTCAGATACTTGTTACCAGGTGATCCCAGCCCGTGAAATAAAGAGCCCACATATAAGCATGATGACTGTGAGATACATGCAACCCCAACCTGTGAAATAAAGAACCCATATATAACCAAGATAACTGTGTATATGTTACCAGGTAACCTCAAGGTGTGAAATAAAGAACCCACATAATAATAAAGATGACTTTAAGATACATGTTACCAGATAACCCTAAACTGTGAAATAAAGAACCCACATATAAACAAGATGACTGTGTATATGTTACCAGATAACCCCAAACTGTGAAATAAAGAACCCACATATAAACAAGACGACTGTGTATATGTTACCAGATAACCCCAAACTGTGAAATAAAGAACCCACATATAAACAAGATGACTGTGTATCTGCTACCAGGTAACCAGAACCTGTGAAATAAAGAACCCACATATAAACAAGATGACTGTGTATATGTTACCAGGTAACCCCAAACTGTGAAATAAAGATGCCATATATAAACAAGATGACTGTGAGATACATGTAACCCCAAACTGTGAAATAAAGAACCCACATATAAACAAGACGACTGTGTATATGTTACCAGATAACCCCAAACTGTGAAATAAAGAACCCACATATAAACAAGATGACTGTGTATCTGCTACCAGCTAACCAGAACCTGTGAAATAAAGAACCCACATATAAAAAAGAGGACTGTGTATATGTTACCAGGTAACCACAACCTGCGAAACAAAGATGCCATATATAAACAATGTGAGATACATGTAACCCCAACCTGTGAAATAAAGAACCCATATATAACCAAGATAACTGTGTATATGCTACCAGGTAACCTCAAGGTGTGAAATAAAGAACTAATATAATATTAAAGATGACTTTAAGATACATGTTACCAGATAGCCCCAAACTGTGAAATAAAGAACCCACATATAAGCAAGATGACTGTGTATCTGTTACCAGGTAGCCAGAACCTGTGAAATAAAGAACCCACATATAAACAAGACGACTGTGTATCTGTTACCAGATAACCCCAAACTGTGAAATAAAGAACCCACATATAAACAAGACGACTGTGTATCTGTTACCAGATAACCCCAAACTGTGAAATAAAGAACCCACATATAAACAAGACGACTGTGTATCTGTTACCAGATAACCCCAAACTGTGAAATAAAGAACCCACATATAAACAAGACGACTGTGTATCTGTTACCAGATAACCCCAAACTGTGAAATAAAGAACCCACATATAAACAAGACGACTGTGTATATGTTACCAGGTAACCCCAACCTGCGAAACAAAGATGCCATATATAAACAAGATGACTGTGAGATACATGTAACCCAACCTGTGAAATAAAGAGCCCATATAACCTAGATGACTGTGAGATACATGTAACCCCAACCTGTGAAATAAAGAGCCCATATAACCTAGATGACTGTGAGATACATGCTACGAGGTAACTCTAACCTGTAAAGTCACATCTATTGTCGACTGTAAGCTAATCCTCAAAGTGATAATCACTTCTACAGCCATTGCAGCCTTTTTGTTTGTGCTTAAAAGAAGAACATTTTGATCGAATGAAAAATGAGCTTTATATTGCAAGATCAGCGTATGTTTTTATTCAAATTTTACAAAAATAATGTGAGTAAATTTCTCCTATTTGGAGTTGTGGGTCGAGATAGCGAGACAGAACTTTAAAACGGGTGAAATGTGAATTCTATACCTGAGCGCTTCAGGGGTTAATGTGTAAGACCTGGCTGTGGAATACTTAGATTGTAATATTACAACACAGACTAGTTAACACTTTAAGCCCTAACCATGCATTAAAGCATCATTTCACATCACTATAAGCAGATTTAATTTCCCTGCAACTAAAGGTTTTATGATGACAATTTCCTTGAAACTGATTTACCAATACATGGCAATTTTCTTTAATTTTCACCCACTTCAAGTCATCTTCACCCACTACAAGTCGAGAATTGCGGCAGCAATTCGCGGCTTGTAGTGGATAAGATGACAATGGTAAATTCAGGCTCGAAAGGGTTAACACAGAAAGTCAATCCAAACAAAAAGTTCGCCCATTTTGCTAGCCGGCTCCCCCTTTTACTGGACAGATACTGTGAGACTTATTGCCCTCCTGTTGTGAGTCAGTTGCAGAGACGGACACATCTGGTATAATGACAGCACTGGTACTCCCGACCCACGCAACGTCAACATGCACAGAACTGACTATTAGCAAATCGTGCAAGAACTTGTATCAATTCAATTTCAATTTAATCAAAATGTCACAGTACATGGTTTATCAGCGTATGCCTAATATTACTGATAATACACTGTAATAACATACATTGTGGTGTAATATCGACCTGCTGACTGCCAGTCGGATTGTACGTAGTCTAATCCAGTTTCTGAGCTAATTAACATGCCATCGATTCAAAAGTTCTCTATCGTTTCAGAAGTGTATTCTCTTTCTTGACTAAGTATCTTTTGATCAATCTTAATAATAAGACTAACAAGCCATACGTGCCACTTTTCCAAGTGGTACTTATGACCTGCTAGTTCCGAGGTTAATATTCCCATCATATATGATCCTAGTAACATTCCACGAAAAATGACAGAGCAACGACGACTTCCTGTTTATAAATACTGTGGTATCTTGAGCTTCGACAACGTGGCATAACATTGTATGTACAATCCGTCACCTAATAATTAAAACGTAGTATCTGCCCCTTTAACAAGTGTCAGACGATCATTTTAATTCTTAATTGAGGATACAGTAGCAATGATATCTACGTTACTTTGTGTCAAATGGTGGAGTGTTTGGTATAAATAAACGCCAAAAAATGTTTTATTATCAATCATTGTTATTTTAGAGGTAAATGCCATTGTATATTATATGCCAAAATAAAAAGGTGGTGTTACTTGTTTTCATTTTGTTATTCAATGTTCTAAATGAATGAATCAATAAATGAATGAATTAATAATTTTTCATTGATGAATGAATGAATCCAAATTAAAAAAAATCATCACTTTTCGTACATGGACACTACCATCAAAGTTGGAATTTTTCGGTATAGACCCACGCAATTTTGACACAGGCCTTATGATAAGCATTGTGATATTTTTTGGCGGGAGTCAAAAACCCTGCTTTTTAAGAATTATGCTTAATTTGCCCATATTTAAAATGATCTCCATATGATTTAACTATTATCACATTATGCCTCATAACTCTGACACAAATAAGGATGTAAAAATGAAAAAGATATCAAAATAATCAGAAAAGAATTGGAAAAACTAAGCAATCACGTATATAATATTAACAAAGCGTCATTTGCATAAATCCAACATGTCCGCCATATGATTTGTCGATTATCACATTATGCATAGTAACTTTTGAACAAATGAAGTCAGGAACAATTTATTACTATAATCAGGATTAAGATTTCAAAACCGTGTACGCATATGGTAATAGCAAAAGTATATTAATGTCTCATAAATAAAAGATGGCCGCCACCTTATTGGTCAATCATAACATAGCGCAATGATCACATTTTATATCGCTATCTTTGGTAAAAACATATATGACAGGGTACATTACCACTTCTAGCTTTTTAAAAGCGCCTGTTCCTGTGTACATATTTTGTTGTGAAATATGGCGTATCCGGGGGTGGTAAGCAGTATTTTTGCCAATTTGCAGACCATTTGGGGTGTGTATGGGTGATCTACACCTAGTTTTTCTTACTAAGAATTTAGATCATTGCTAACCAAATAAAATTTGATGAATGTAGACTATTGCATTTTAAAGAAACATGCACAAAAAAAAAATTTATATGTAAATACAACTATAAAAACACTTAAAGTTGTGATTGGATTTTATACGTCACTCTTTTGACGACAAATGACAAAATATTTGATTCATTCATTCTGCATTGAAAGACTCAATTGGGGGCAAAGTACATATTACTGTACCTTATTCATCAATATATCACAGAGAATCGTTTCTTAATGCATTTTATTGGTTTTAACTTCAATTGTTTATATTACACATCATCAAAGTAATGCACAATATTATTAAACAATTGCTATGCTACTTTTTCAAGATGGTGGCGTATTTTGCTTGTGATACAGCTATATTGTTAAAAAAAATTCTTAAGTATGTTTTTTTGTGCCCTCTATTTCCATAACAACTGATTGTCTGTGATTACTAGCTGAACCATCCGGTGACAGATTGATCCTCTCTTCTAGTTATTACAAATGTAAAGGGTACAGTACTATGATATATCATATGCTTAAAGTGAATATAAGAGCCTCTTGTGGTGGGAACCCATTAGATTTAGCCGCAAATTCCGTAAACATAAACATTGTCTCGTACCTATCAACATACACACGACACTAAAAACTGTGGAGGCTCAATATTGGGACACGAATATTGGTATATGACTATAATGTCAGGGGTAGTATTATGGGGCTTAGTCTCTTGTGTGAGAAGATAGAAAGTGTGAAAGGATGGCGATGGCGATGACGGGGAATGTCACAGGATGGCGGTGACGGAGAAATGTCACAGGATGGCGGTGACGGAGAAATGTCACAGGATGGCGGTGACGGGGGAATGTCACAGGATGGCGGTGACGGGGGAATGTCACAGGATGGCGGTGACGGGGAATGTCACAGGATGGCAGTTACCTGGGAATGTCACAGGATGGTGGTGACGGGGGAATGTCACAGGATGGCGGTGACGGGGAATGTCACAGGATGGCGGTGACGGGGAATGTCACAGGATGGTGGTGATGGGGAATGACACAGGATGGCGGTGACGGGGTAATGTCACAGGATGGCGGTTACCTGGGAATGTCACAGGATGGCGGTGACGGGGGAATGTCACAGGATGGCGGTGATGGGGAAATGTCACAGAATGGCGGTGACGGGGAATGGCACAGGATGGCGGTGACGGGGAAATGTCACAGGATGGCGGTGATGGGGAATGTCACAGGATGGTGGTGATGGGGAATGACACAGGATGGCGGTGACGGGGTAATGTCACAGGATAGCGGTTACCTGGGAATATCACAGGATGGCGGTGACGGGGGAATGTCACAGGATGGCGGTGACGGGGAAATGTCACAGGATGGCGGTGACAAGGAATGACACAGGATGGCGGTGACGGGGTAATGTCACAGGATGGCGGTTAGCTAGGAATGTCACAGGATGGCGGTGACGGGGGAATGTCACAGGATGGCGGTGACGGGGAAATGTCACAGAATGGCGGTGACGGGGAATGGCACAGGATGGCGGTGACGGGGGAATGTCACAGGATGGCGGTGACGGGGAATGTCACAGGATGGCAGTTACCTGGGAATGTCACAGGATGGTGGTGACGGGGGAATGTCACAGGATGGCGGTGACGGGGAATGTCACAGGATGGCAGTTACCTGGGAATGTCACAGGATGGCGGTGACGGGGGAATGTCACAGGATGGCAGTTACCTGGGAATGTCACAGGATGGCGGTGATGAGGTAATGTCACAGTATGGAGGTGACAAGGGAATGTCACAGGATTGCGGTGATGGGGGAATGTCACAAGATGGCGGTGACGGGGAATGTCACAGGATGGCGGTGACGAGGGAATGTCACAGGATGGCGGTGACGGGGGGAATGTCACAGGATGGCGGTGACGGGAATGTCACAGGATGACGGTGACGGGAATGTCACAGGATGGCGGTGACGGGGAATTTCACAGGATGGCGGTGATGGGGAATGTCACAGGATGGCGGTGACGGGGAATGTCACAGGATGGCGATGACGGGGAATGCAACAGGATGGCGGTGACGGGTAATGTCACAGGATGGTGGTGACAGGGAATGTCACAGGATGGTGGTGACAGGGAATGTCACAGGATGGCGGTGACATGGGAATGTCACAGGATGGCGGTGACGGGGGGGAATGTCACAGGATGACGTGACGGGGGATGTCACAGGATGGCGGTGTCAAGGGAATGTCACAGAATAGCGTAACGGGGGAATGTCACAGGATGGCGGTGTCTTGGGAATGTCACAGGATAGCGGTGACTTGAAATGTCACAGGATGGCGGTGATGGGGAATGTCACAGGATGGCGGTGATGGGGAATGTCACAGGATGGCGGTGACAAGGGAATGTCACATGATGGCGGTGACGGGGAATGTCACAGGATGACGGTGACGGGGGAATGTCACAGCATGGCGTGACGGGGGATGTCACAGGATGGCATGACAGGGGAATGTCACAGGATGACGGTGTCGAGGGAATGTCACAGGATGGCGTGACGAGGGAATGTCACAGGATGGCGTGACGAGGGAATGTCACAGGATGGTGTGACGGGGGAATGTCACAGAATGGCGGTGACGGGGACATGTCCACAGGATGGCAGTGATGGTGGAATGTCACAGGATGACGGTGACGAGGGAATGTCACAGGATGGCGGTGACGAGGGAATGTCACAGGATGGCGGTGACGGGGAATGTCACAGGATGACGGTGACGAGGGAATGTCACAGGATGGCGGTGACGAGGGAATGTCACAGGATGGCGGTGACGGAGGGAATGTCACAGGGTGGCGGTGATGGGGGGAATGTCACAGGATGACGGTGACGAGGGAAAGTCACAGGATGACGGTGACGAGGGAATGTCACAGGATGGCGTGACAAGGGAATGTCACAGGATGGCGGTGACGGGGAATGTCACAGGATGACGGTGACGAGGGAATGTCACAGGATGGCGGTGACGGGGAATGTCACAGGATGACGGAGACGGGGGAATGTCACAGGATGACGGTGACGGGGGAATGTCACAGCATGGCGTGACGGGGGATGTCACAGGATGGCATGACAGGGGAATGTCACAGGATGACGGTGTCGAGGGAATGTCACAGGATGGCGTGACAAGGGAATGTCACAAGATGGCGGTGACGGGGGATGTCACAGGATGGCGGTGACGGGGGATGTCACAGGATGGCGGTGACAGAGGGAATGTCACAGGGTGGCGGTGATGGGGGGAATGTCACAGGATGGCGGTGACGAGGGAATTTCACAGGATGACGGTGACGAGGGAATGTCACAGGATGGCGTGACAAGGGAATGTCACAGGATGGCGGTGACAGGGAATGTCACAGGATGGCGGTGACGGGAATGTCACAGGATGGCGGTGACGGGGAATGTCACAGGATGGCGGTGACGGGGAATGTCACAGGATGGCAGTGACGGGGAATGTCACAGGATGGCGGTGACGGGGAATGTCACAGGATGGCGATGTCGAGGAAATGTCACAGGATGGCAGTGACGGGGAGTGTCACAGGATAGCGGTGACGGGGTAATGTCACAGGATGGCGGTGACGAGGGAATGTCACAGGATGGCGGTGACGGAGGGAATGTCACAGGGTGGCGGTGATGGGGGGAATGTCACAGGATGGCAGTGACGGGGAATTTCACAGGATGGCGGTGACGGGGAATGTCACAGGATGGCGGTGTCGAGGAAATGTCACAGGATGGCAGTGACGGGGAGTGTCACAGGATGGCGGTGACGGGGTAATGTCACAGGATGGCGGTGACAGGGAATGTCACAGGATGGCAGTGATGGGGGGAATGTCACAGGATGGCGGTGACGAGGGAATGTCACAGGATGGCGGTGACGGGGAATGTCACAGGATGGCGGTGATGGGGGGAATGTCACAGGATGGCGGTGACGGAGGGAATGTCACAGGGTGGCGGTGATGGGGGGAATGTCACAGGATGGCGGTGACGAGGGAATGTCACAGGATGACGGTGACGAGGGAAGGTCACAGGATGGCGTGACAAGGGAATGTCACAGGATGGCGGTGACGGGGAATGTCACAGGATGGCAGTGACGGGGAATGTCACAGGATGGCGGTGACGGGGAATGTCACAGGATGGCGTGACAAGGGAATGTCACAGGATGACGGTGAATGTCACAGGATGACGATGACGGGGGAATGTCGCAGGATTACGGTGACGAGGGCATGTCACAGGATGACGTGACGGGGGATGTCACAGGATGGCATGACAGGGGAATGTCACAGGATGACGGTGTCGAGGGAATGTCACAGGATGGCGTGACGAGGGAATGTCACAGGATGGCGTGACGAGGGAATGTCACAGGATGGTGTGACGGGGGAATGTCACAGAATGGCGGTGACGGGGACATGTCCACAGGATGGCAGTGATGGTGGAATGTCACAGGATGACGGTGACGAGGGAATGTCACAGGATGGCGGTGACGAGGGAATGTCACAGGATGGCAGTGATGGGGGGAATGTCACAGGATGGCGGTGACGAGGGAATGTCACAGGATGGCGGTGACGGGGAATGTCACAGGATGACGGTGACGAGGGAATGTCACAGGATGGCGGTGACGAGGGAATGTCACAGGATGGCGGTGACGGAGGGAATGTCACAGGGTGGCGGTGATGGGGGGAATGTCACAGGATGACGGTGACGAGGGAAAGTCACAGGATGACGGTGACGAGGGAATGTCACAGGATGGCGTGACAAGGGAATGTCACAGGATGGCGGTGACGGGGAATGTCACAGGATGACGGTGACGAGGGAATGTCACAGGATGGCGGTGACGGGGAATGTCACAGGATGACGGAGACGGGGGAATGTCACAGGATGACGGTGACGGGGGAATGTCACAGCATGGCGTGACGGGGGATGTCACAGGATGGCATGACAGGGGAATGTCACAGGATGACGGTGTCGAGGGAATGTCACAGGATGGCGTGACAAGGGAATGTCACAAGATGGCGGTGACGGGGGATGTCACAGGATGGCGGTGACGGGGGATGTCACAGGATGGCGGTGACAGAGGGAATGTCACAGGGTGGCGGTGATGGGGGGAATGTCACAGGATGGCGGTGACGAGGGAATTTCACAGGATGACGGTGACGAGGGAATGTCACAGGATGGCGTGACAAGGGAATGTCACAGGATGGCGGTGACAGGGAATGTCACAGGATGGCGGTGACGGGAATGTCACAGGATGGCGGTGACGGGGAATGTCACAGGATGGCGGTGACGGGGAATGTCACAGGATGGCAGTGACGGGGAATGTCACAGGATGGCGGTGACGGGGAATGTCACAGGATGGCGATGTCGAGGAAATGTCACAGGATGGCAGTGACGGGGAGTGTCACAGGATAGCGGTGACGGGGTAATGTCACAGGATGGCGGTGACGAGGGAATGTCACAGGATGGCGGTGACGGAGGGAATGTCACAGGGTGGCGGTGATGGGGGGAATGTCACAGGATGGCAGTGACGGGGAATTTCACAGGATGGCGGTGACGGGGAATGTCACAGGATGGCGGTGTCGAGGAAATGTCACAGGATGGCAGTGACGGGGAGTGTCACAGGATGGCGGTGACGGGGTAATGTCACAGGATGGCGGTGACGAGGGAATGTCACAGGATGGCGGTGACGGGGAATGTCACAGGATGGCGGTGATGGGGGGAATGTCACAGGATGGCGGTGACGGAGGGAATGTCACAGGGTGGCGGTGATGGGGGGAATGTCACAGGATGGCGGTGACGAGGGAATGTCACAGGATGACGGTGACGAGGGAAGGTCACAGGATGGCGTGACAAGGGAATGTCACAGGATGGCGGTGACGGGGAATGTCACAGGATGGCAGTGACGGGGAATGTCACAGGATGGCGGTGACGGGGAATGTCACAGGATGGCGTGACAAGGGAATGTCACAGGATGGCGGTGACGGGGAATGTCACAGGATGGCGGTGACGGGAATGTCACAGGATGGCGGTGACGGGGAATGTCACAGGATGGCGGTGACGAGGGAATGTCACAGGATGGCGGTGACGGAGGGAATGTCACAGGGTGGCGGTGATGGGGGGAATGTCACAGGATGGCGGTGACGAGGGAAAGTCACAGGATGACGGTGACGAGGGAATGTCACAGGATGGCGTGACAAGGGAATGTCACAGGATGGCGGTGACGGGGAATGTCACAGGATGACGGTGACGAGGGAATGTCACAGGATTACGGTGACGAGGGAATGTCACAGGATGGCGTGACAAGGGAATGTCACAGGATGGCGGTGACGGGGAATGTCACAGGATGACGGTGACGAGGGAATGTCACAGGATGGCGGTGACGGGGAATGTCACAGGATGACGGAGACGGGGGAATGTCACAGGATGACGGTGACGGGGGAATGTCACAGCATGGCGTGACGAGGGATGTCACAGGATGGCATGACAGGGGAATGTCACAGGATGACGGTGTCGAGGGAATGTCACAGGATGGCGTGACAAGGGAATGTCACAAGATGGCGGTGACGGGGGATGTCACAGGATGGCGGTGACGGGGGATGTCACAGGATGGCGGTGACAGAGGGAATGTCACAGGGTGTCGGTGATGGGGGGAATGTCACAGGATGGCGGTGACGAGGGAATGTCACAGGATGACGGTGACGAGGGAATGTCACAGGATGGCGTGACAAGGGAATGTCACAGGATGGCGGTGACGGGGAATGTCACAGGATGGCGGTGACGGGAATGTCGCAGGATGGCGGTGACGGGGAATGTCACAGGATGGCGGTGACGGGGAATGTCACAGGATGGCAGTGACGGGGAATGTCACAGGATGGCGGTGACGGGGAATGTCACAGGATGGCGGTGTCGAGGAAATGTCACAGGATGGCAGTGACGGGGAGTGTCACAGGATAGCGGTGACGGGGTAATGTCACAGGATGGCGGTGACGAGGGAATGTCACAGGATGGCGGTGACGGAGGGAATGTCACAGGGTGGCGGTGATGGGGGGAATGTCACAGGATGGCAGTGACGGGGAATTTCACAGGATGGCGGTGACGGGGAATGTCACAGGATGGCGGTGTCGAGGAAATGTCACAGGATGGCAGTGACGGGGAGTGTCACAGGATGGCGGTGACGGGGAATGTCACAGGATGGCGATGACGAGGGATGTCACAGGATGGCAGTGACGGGGAATGTCACAGGATGGCGGTGACGAGGGAATGTCACAGGATGACGGTGACGAGGGAAGGTCACAGGATGGCGTGACAAGGGAATGTCACAGGATGGCGGTGACGGGGAATGTCACAGGATGGCAGTGACGGGGAATGTCACAGGATGGCGGTGACGGGGAATGTCACAGGATGGCGGTGTCGAGGAAATGTCACAGGATGGCAGTGACGGGGAGTGTCACAGGATGGCGGTGACGGGTAATGTCACAGGATGGCAGTGACAGGGAATGTCACAGGATGGCAGTGATGAGGGAATGTCACAGGATGGCAGTGACGGGGAGTGTCACAGGATGGCGGTGACGGGGTAATGTCACAGGATGGCGGTGACGAGGGAATGTCACAGGATGGCAGTGACAGGGAATGTCACAGGATGGCAGTGATGAGGGAATGTCACAGGATGGCGGTGACGGGGGATGTCACAGGATGGCGGTGTCAAGGGAATGTCACAGAATAGCGTAACGGGGGAATGTCACAGGATGGCGGTGCCTAGGGAATTTCACAGGATGGCGGTGACGGGGGAGTGTCACAGGATGGCGGTGACTTGAAATGTCACAGGATGGCGGTGATGGGGAATGTCACAGGATGGCGGTGATGGGGAATGTCACAGGATGGCGGTGACAAGGGAATTTCACATGATGGCGGTGACGGGGAATGTCACAGGATGACGGTGACGGGGGAATGTCACAGGATGACGGTGACGGGGGAATGTCACAGCATGGCGTGACGGGGGATGTCACAGGATGGCATGACAGGGGAATGTCACAGATTGACGGTGACGGGGAATGTCACAGGATGACGATGACGGGGGAATGTCACAGGATTACGGTGACGAGGGCATGTCACAGGATGACGTGACGGGGGATGTCACAGGATGGCGTGACGAGGGAATGTCACAGGATGGTGTGACGGGGGAATGTCACAGAATGGCGGTGACGGGGACATGTCCACAGGATGGCAGTGATGGTGGAGTGTCACAGGATGACGGTGACGAGGGAATGTCACAGGATGGCGGTGACGAGGGAATGTCACAGGATGGCGGTGACGGAGGGAATGTCACAGGGTGGCGGTGATGGGGGGAATGTCACAGGATGGCGGTGACGAGGGAAAGTCACAGGATGACGGTGACGAGGGAATGTCACAGGATGGCGTGACAAGGGAATGTCACAGGATGGCGGTGACGGGGAATGTCACAGGATGACGGTGACGAGGGAATGTCACAGGATGGCGGTGACGGGGAATGTCACAGGATGACGGAGACGGGGGAATGTCACAGGATGACGGTGACAGGGGAATGTCACAGCATGGCGTGACGGGGGATGTCACAGGATGGCATGACAGGGGAATGTCACAGGATGACGGTGTCGAGGGAATGTCATAGGATGGCGTGACAAGGGAATGTCACAAGATGGCGGTGACGGGGGATGTCACAGGATGGCGGTGACGGGGGATGTCACAGGATGGCGGTGACAGAGGGAATGTCACAGGGTGGCGGTGATGGGGTGAATGTCACAGGATGGCGGTGACGAGGGAATGTCACAGGATGACGGTGACGAGGGAATGTCACAGGATGGCGTGACAAGGGAATGTCACAGGATGGCGGTGACGGGGAATGTCACAGGATGGCGGTGACGGGAATGTCACAGGATGGCGGTGACGGGGAATGTCACAGGATGGCGGTGACGGGGAATGTCACAGGATGGCAGTGACGGGGAATGTCACAGGATGGCGGTGACGGGGAATGCCACAGGATGGCGGTGTCGAGGAAATGTCACAGGATGGCAGTGACGGGGAGTGTCACAGGATAGCGGTGACGGGGTAATGTCACAGGATGGCGGTGACGAGGGAATGTCACAGGATGGCGGTGACGGAGGGAATGTCACAGGGTGGCGGTGATGGGGGGAATGTCACAGGATGGCAGTGACGGGGAATTTCACAGGATGGCGGTGACGGGGAATGTCACAGGATGGCGGTGTCGAGGAAATGTCACAGGATGGCAGTGACGGGGAGTGTCACAGGATGGCGGTGACGGGGTAATGTCACAGTATGGCGGTGACGAGGGAATGTCACAGGATGGCGGTGACGGAGGGAATGTCACAGGGTGGCGGTGATGGGGGGAATGTCACAGGATGGCGGTGACGAGGGAATGTCACAGGATGACGGTGACGAGGGAAGGTCACAGGATGGCGTGACAAGGGAATGTCACAGAATGGCGGTGACGGGGAATGTCACAGGATGGCAGTGACGAGGAATGTCACAGGATGGCGGTGACGGGGAATGTCACAGGATGGCGGTGTCGAGGAAATGTCACAGGATGGCAGTGACGGGGAGTGTCACAGGATGGCGGTGACGGGTAATGTCACAGGATGGCAGTGACAGGGAATGGCACAGGATGGCAGTGATGAGGGAATGTCACAGGATGGCAGTGACGGGGAGTGTCACAGGATGGCGGTGACGGGGTAATGTCACAGGATGGCGGTGACGAGGGAATGTCACAGGATGGCAGTGACAAGGAATGTCACAGGATGGCAGTGATGAGGGAATGTCACAGGATGGCGGTGACGGGGAATGTCACAGGATGGCGGTGACGGGGGAATGTCACAGGATGCGGTGACGGGGAATGTCACAGGATGGCAGTGATGAGGGAATGTCACAGGATGGCGGTGACGGGGAATGTCACAGGATGGCGGTGACAGGGAATGTCACAGGATGGCGGTCTCGAGGGAATGTCACATGATGGCGGTGATGAGGGAATGTCACAGGATGGTGGTGACGGGGAAATGTCCACAGGATGGCGGAGACAAGGGAATGTCACAGGATGGCGGTGACGGGGAATGTCACAGGATGGCGGTGACAGGGAATGTCACAGGATGGCAGTGATGAGGGAATGTCACAGGATGGCGGTCTCGAGGGAATGTCACATGATGGCGGTTACGGGGGAATGTCACAGGATGGCGGTGACGGGGAAATGTCCACAGGATGGCGGTGATGAGGGAATGTCACAGGATGGTGGTGACGGGGAAATGTCCACAGGATGGCGGTGATGAGGGAATGTCACAGGATGGTGGTGACGGGGAAATGTCCACAGGATGGCGGAGACAAGGGAATGTCACAGGATGGCGGTGACGGGGAATGTCACATGATGGCGGTTACGAGGGAATGTCACAAGATAGCGGTGACGGGGAATGTCACTGGATGGTGGAGACGGGGAATGTCACAGGATGGCGGTGACGGGGAATGTCAAAGGATGGTGGTGATGAGGGAATGTCACAGGGTGGCGGTGATGGGGGAATGTCACAGGATGGCGTTGATGAGAGAATGTCACAGGATGACGTGACGGGATATGTCACAGGATGGCATTGACGACGGAATGTCACAGGATGGCGGTGACGAGGGAATGTCACAGGATGGCGGAGACGGGGAATGTCACAGGATGACGGTGACGGGGAATGTCACAGGATGGCGTGACGGGGAATGTCACAGGATGGCGGTGACGGGGAATGTCACAGTATGGCGGTGATGAGGGAACGTCACAGGATGGCGGTGATGGGGTAATGTCACAAGATGGCGGTGACGGGGAATGTCGCAGGATGGCGGTGACGGGGAATGTCACAGGATGGCGGTGACGGGGAATGTCACAGGATGGCGGTGACGGGGAATGTCACAGGATGGTGGTGACGGGAAATGTCACAGGATGGCGGTGACGGGGGAAGGTCACAGGATTGCGGTGACGGGGGAATGTCACAGGATGGCGTGACGGGGGATGTCACAGGATGGCGGTGACGGGAAATGTCACAGGATGGCGGTGACGGGGAAATGTCCACAGGATGGCGGTGACGGGGAATGTCACAGAATGACGTGACGGGGGATGTCACAGGATGGCGGTGTCGAGGGAATGTCACAGAATAGCGTAACGGGGGAATATCACAGGATGGCGGTGTCTAGGGAATGTCACAGGATAGCGGTGACTAAAAATGTCACAGGATGGCGGTGACGGGGAATGTCACAGGATGGCGATGATGAGGGAATGTCACAGGATGGCGGTGACGGGGTAATGTCACAGGATGGCGGTGACGGGGAATGTCACAGGATGGCGGTGACGGGGAATGTCACAGGATGGCGGTGACGGGGAATGTCACAGGATGGAGGTGACGGGAATGTCACAGGATGGCGCTGACAGGGAATGTCACAGGATGGCGGTGACGGGGAATGTCTATTTTGTCAGACACTTTACATCACGTCACTCAAGGGAATTATGTCTAATGCGAGGCCATTAGGGCAACACTGCGAAGTGCATCTCACAATTTTTTCTCGGAGGCAGATTTTCTTTCTGTGTCTTTTCGGGGATTGGCTTCTATACCGCTCTCAGAAATCAGTATTCAAGCGACCACTGTTAGGCCAGTGTTGGTCATGTGGGACAGAACCAGCGATAGACTGCTTTTCAAATGAGATTAGTTGATACACTTCCCACTCTATTCTTGCAAATGTCATCTCCGTGAGTTAAAGCTTTGGGGAAATATTACCACGGGAATCTTTCTAAAACCAGCTAGGTCTTAGTTTCTGAGAAGAATGACCTATGTTCGATATGTTTGCCGTACAAAAACCACCGCTTATCACGCCTATGGTCGTTTTTAATATATTTAATTAGCTGATAAAATCACTGATTTTGGGAACGAAATGAGCGATTAAACATCATGATTTGCAAATGTTTGCTTACAAATGAAGCAAATATGAGTATTTATCACCCACTTGACGTTACTTCAAGTGGATGACTTTTTTTAATTTAGCGTTTTATTGTCAATAGTTGTATAAAATTATACAAACTAGCTTGAACCCGTGTACATTTGATTAAAGTAGACCACACCCATATATCACTTATAGCACTGACATTTTCTGTCAAATGTTGGATTTAAAAATAGGCAAACACCACATTGGGAGACAGTAATCTACATTTCAGCGCTATAGTTCACTAGTTTTGTAGAATAACAGTAACACTGGTTGAGGGTATAAGTCCTCTGACGACTACCCTGCAAAATGTCAATTAAAATAGGCTTAAGTGAGACGTTATCGCTTGGTGGGTGAGACTGAGCCTACAGACAGGCTTGCCCTCTCTTAGTCCAGGCTGCTAGGGGCTTCTCTGTACACTTTTGGAAGAAATTACCATTTTGTGGCCAGATGATCAGTAGCATGTACTCTTTCGATCCTGATATAGCGCAGTCAATTATGACACGATTAACACATAATTAACATCTAATTAATATCCATAATTAGCAAAATCCGGATAAAAATCCAGAGAAAATAATATCTCAAGAATTGGTGGGTTGATTTTAATGATTTCAAGTTCTGTTAGTTGTTGATTGATAATTGACACAGCAAAAATAATTTTGAGATCATTCATTGTCAAGGTCACGTGATGTGTCGAGATCAAAGTCAAAATCGTAGAAAGTTGGACAATCTCGTACATTTAATAGCGCATTTAAAATGTTTCAAATTATTCAAAATTATTAGATATAATTTAAAAGAACAACATCATCTATAACCTTAAATTTGAAGGTGTAATAGAGTATTTATCTACTAACCGGGGTCGTAATTGTTTGGACAAGTGGTCCACCCATAAATTGTCTTTTTCACAAATATCTCGTAAATGGATCAACTTCATGATTTTAATTATTTTCTTTTAATACACTGTGCATTTTAATACTCTGCAAAATGTTATGCAGATATATTATTATATATCGCATAAAGGTCAAGGTCAATCAATAACTTTAAGGTCAAAGTCAAGGTAATATTCGAAATATATTTGGAACTTGGTGGTTTTATATTGTAATAGGGCATCTCTGACACGTAAAAAAACAATTTAACGTGTTTAATGCCAATATTATTTACATGATAGGGCTTATTTCGACGTGAAAGTATTTTTTATCTTAGCAATGAAAAAATAGTTTCGATACTTGTAGGGCATACTTGAATGGCAAAATAGCCAATGTGGTGAACTTGTCAATTTAATGATACAATCAATGATGCAAAATATTGCTTGGTTATTTAAGCATGTAACATTACCCTAACTCGAACCTTTAAGGTTTGTCAATATTGTGCATATTTATACTTTTTTGGGGAAACAACACTAGAACTGGAAATGCTATTCAAATTTGTGCAGCGTTTAAATTGAGTCTTTGTGTTTCATTCTTGATAATAATTTATTGTCATTATTCTCAGTGATTCTCGGTTCATAATTTTGATTTCTGATCCAGACCAGCGAGGAGACTCATTATTGTTTTAAATCTTAAAATTTCACTAATAATAAGATCATGCGCATTCGAGGTGAATCCTTGTCTAGGACATCTAGGCTCGGGTGTGAATCCTTGCCCAGGCATTGCGGGCTCGGTAGTGAAACCTTATAATAGGACCCGTAGGCTCAAGTGTGAGTCTTTTCTTAGGACCCTGCGGGCTCGTGTGTAGGTCATTGCCTTGAACCACGCAGGCTCGTGTGTGAGATCTTGTCTGTGACCCTATGAAAAGCTGGAACCAGCTGTCACGGAGCTTTATAAATGAAAATGACTAGGTGTGATTTCAACAGATGGTTGCATGTATCAATGCAGCAGGTCTGCGAAGTGCAGACGCTGATTGGGAACTGGGTACAGTAAGTTCATGTTTCGATGCAGCAGGTATGCGAGGTGCAGACGCTGATTGGGAACTGGGTACAGTAAGTTCATGTTTCGATGCAGCAGGTCTGCGAGGTGCAGACGCTGATTGGGAACTGGGTACAGTGAGTTCTCGAGGGGCAGATGCTGATTGGGAACTTTGTACAGTAAGTTCTCGAAGTGCAGAAGCTGATTGGGAACTGGGTACAGTAAGTTCATGTTTTGATGCAGCAGGTCTGCGAGGTGCAGACGCTGATTGGGAACTGGGTACAGTAAGTTCATGTTTCGATGCAGCAGGTATGCGAGGTGCAGACGCTGATTGGGAACTGGGTACAGTAAGTTCATGTTTTGATGCAGCAGGTCTGCGAGGTGCAGACGCTGATTGGGAACTGGGTACAGTGAGTTCTCGAGGGGCAGATGCTGATTGGGAACTTTGTACAGTAAGTTCTCGAGGTGCAGAAGCTGATTGGGAACTGGGTACAGTAAGTTCATGTTTCGATGCAGCAGGTCTGCGAGGTGCAGAAGCTGAATGGAAACTGGGTACAGTGAGTTCTCGAGGGGCAGATGCTGATTGGGAACTTTGTACAGTAAGTTCTCGAGGTGCAGAAGCTGATTGGGAACTGGGTACAGTAAGTTCATGTTTCGATGCAGCAGGTCTGCGAGGTGCAGACGCTGATTGGGAACTGGGTACAGTAAGTTCATGTTTCGATGCAGCAGGTATGCGAGGTGCAGACGCTGATTGGGAACTGGGTACAGTAAGTTAATGTTTCGATGCAGCAGGTCTGCGAGGTGCAGACGCTGATTGGGAACTGGGTACAGTGAGTTCTCGAGGTGCAGACGCTGATTGGGAACTGGGTACAGTAAGTTCATGTTTCGATGCAGCAGGTATGCGAGGTGCAGACGCTGATTGGGAACTGGGTACAGTAAGTTCATGTTTTGATGCAGCAGGTCTGCGAGGTGCAGACACTGATTGGGAACTGGGTACAGTATGTTCTCGCAAATTATTGAAATTGAGGTTGATGACGAGGAAAAATGGCACAACTCTCTCAGACTAACGTTGTTTTATAGAATTAAAATGATGCTTTGGCTATTGTGTAAGATGAAATAAATACATTACGATGTGAAAGCTACTGCATTTTTTTTTGGATAAAGTTATTTTCCTGTCACCAGTTGATAGATTTAAAAGTGTATGTCTATCTCAAATACGAGAAACAATAAACCTGCTCTGAATAAACCCTCAAGAGGCGGCCATCTTGGATTTATTTTTTAGCCAGACCTTAACAGTTTCCAATATATATTGATTTAAAAATCATGTGAAAATGAGGTATTATATTAAAATATATGTTAACTAGTTCAGGAATTACAAATTTAACATGGCGCTTGGAGGTCATTTTAAATTTTGAAAACAAAAGATGTTTCGCTCAGCAAAAACTTTGGGATTTTTTACCCTGTAATAACTCATATCGATTAAATTAGCAAATCTAACATTCTAAAAACACATTTTGTTCCGAATAGCAATGCTTTAATCAGCTAAAAAAACGGATTAAAAACGATTATAGATTATAAGTGCCTTAAGGGCTACGACAAACCGGCAAAAGAACTGGCTCTAGTTTAATACATTTGCGTCCGGCATGTCCTATGTCCCTCAGCGTACGGATCTGATATTCCATCCTTACAGGAGTAATCCCCCCAGGGATCCCGAGGACGATACACACAAAAAAACAGGATGCCTTGGTACGGAGTACGGATCTGAAATATCATCCTTACAGGCCTAATCCCTCCTGGGAGCTTTCACGCGATACCCTGGAATGAAAGAAATCATTTAAGAATATTTGCTTTGATGCATATAAAATAGAAAATATACATGGTGAGCTTGTATTTATTACATCATGCAGCAAACAAATAACTATTATAATGTGTCAGGGCGATGGACATGCGCTCCAACAGGCTGGTGTGGTGGCTAGCACCGGTCACGCCACAATCATGAGCCAACACGCTGGTGTGGTGGCTAGCACCGGTCACGCCACAGTATGGTTTCACTCCCTGTGGCTAACACCGGTCACGCCACAGTTATGGGCTCACTCCCTGTGGCTAGCACCGGTCACGCCACAGTATGGTTTCACCCCCTGTGGCTAGCACCGGTCACGCCACAGTTATGGGCTCACTCCCTGTGGCTAGCACCGGTCACGCCACAGTATGGTTTCACCCCCTGTGGCTAACACCGGTCACGCCACTGTTATGGGCTCACTCCCTGTGGCTGGCACCGGTCACGCCACAGTATGGTTTCACCCCCTGTGGCTAACACCGGTCACGCCACAGTTATGGGCTCACTCCCTGTGGCTAGCACCGGTCACGCCACAGTATGGTTTCACCCCCTGTGGCTAGCACCGGTCACGCCACAGTTATGGGCACACTCCCTGTTCACCCTATTACACTCTGAAAGTTACTAAGGATTTATCAGCAGTCCTTTCATAAAATATGCCATGCTTTGAGGTATCGCGCTCGGCCTCTGGAGGTTCGAATAGTGTTTCTTTGTTGCAATGTGTCATCAAATTATCATGGCACCATTCATTCATTCATTCATTCAGTAATTACCACATTAGACATGACTGTCACCATAAATAAAAATACATTTTTTTGACGACAAAACACATTTTATTCCCAATAACAGTGATTTAATCTGCTAATTCAAAAGCTTAGCACTTAAAGAGTTTGAATCCGGCAGTTGCTGACACAAATCCTTCAAAAGTAAAAGAAATATAAATTACTTTAATTAATAAGCAGTTTTCATCCTTTTATCGCTAGGAACTACTATATTTTGAGTCCCTTTTATTAGCCAATCAAGCTATAGTTTTTTGATGAAATGAGATAAAATAAAATGTGTGTTTAAACATAAAGATTTGGAAATGTTTGTCCTCAAATTAAATAAATGTGAGCAATGTTCACCCGCTTTAGTTTGTCACGTTAGTGAGATACGACATTTAAATCCGATAGCTTAGCGGCTAAAGAGTTGAAGCAGCTCTTTAGGAAACGTATCGTGATAGGGTGTCCCCGAGCCTTATGTGTGATAGGGCGTCCCCGAGCATCATATGTGATAGGGCGTCCCCGAGCATCATATGTGATAGGGCATCCCCGAGCCTTATGTGTGATAGGGCGTCCCCGAGCATCATATGTGATAGGGTGTCCCCGAGCATCATATGTGATATGGTGTCCCCGAGCATCATATGTGATAGGGTGTCCCCGAGCATCGTATGTGATAGGGTGTCCCCGAGCATCATATGTGATAGGGTGTCCACTAGCATCATATGTGATAGGGTGTCCACTAGCATCATATGTGATAGGGTGTCCACTAGCATCATATGTGATAGGGTGTCCCCGAGCATCATATGTGATAGGGTGTCCCCGAGCATCATATGTAATAGGGTGTCCACTAGCATCATATGTGATAGGGTGTCCACTAGCATCATATGTGATAGGGTGTCCACTAGCATCATATGTGATAGGGTGTCCACTATCATCATATGTGATAGGGTGTCCACTAGCATCATATGTGATAGGGTGTCCCCGAGCATCATATGTGATAGGGTGTCCCCGAGCATCATATGTAATAGGGTGTCCACTAGCATCATATGTGATAGGGTGTCCACTAGCATCATATGTGGTAGGGTGTCCACTAGCATCATATGTGATAGGGTGTCCACTAGCATCATATGTGATAGGGTGTCCACTAGCATCATATGTGATAGGGTGTCCACTAGCATCATATGTGATAGGGTGTCCACTAGCATCATATGTGATAGGGTGTCCACTAGCATCATATGTGATAGGGTGTCCCCGAGCATCATATGTGATAGGGTGTCCCCGAGCATCATATGTGATATGGTGTCCCCGAGCATCATATGTGATAGGGTGTCCCCGAGCATCGTATGTGATAGGGTGTCCCCGAGCATCATATGTGATAGGGTGTCCACTAGCATCATATGTGATAGGGTGTCCCCAAGTATCATATGTGATAGGGTGTCCACTAGCATTATATGTGATAGGGTGTCCCCGTGCCTTATGTGTGATAGGGCATCCCCGAGCATCATATGTGATAGGGTGTCCCCGAGCATCATATGTGATAGGGTGTCCACTAGCATCATATGTGATAGGGTGTCCACTAGCATCATATGTGATAGGGTGTCCACTAGCATCATATGTGATAGGGTGTCCCCGAGCCTTATGTGTGATAAGGCATCCCCGAGCCTAATGTGTGATAGGGTGTCCCCGAGCATCATATGTGATAGGGTGTCCCCGAGCATCATATGTGATAGGGTGTCCCCGAGCATCATATGTGATAGGGTGTCCCCGAGCATCATATGTGATAGGGTGTCCACTAGCATCATATGTGATAGGGTGTCCCCGAGCCTTATGTGTGATAGGGTGTCCCCGAGCATCATATGTGATAGGGTGTCCACTAGCATCATATGTGATAGGGTGTCCACTAGCATCATATGTGATAGGGTGTCCCCGAGCCTTATGTGTGATAGGGTGTCCCCGAGCATCATATGTGATAGGGTGTCCCCGAGCATCATATGTGATAGGGTGTCCCCGAGCATCATATGTGATAGGGTGTCCACGAGCATCATATGTGATAGGGTGTCCACTAGCATCATATGTGATAGGGTGTCCACTAGCATCATATGTGATAGGGTGTCCACTAGCATCATATGTGATAGGGTGTCCACTAGCATCATATGTAATAGGGTGTCCCCGAGCATCGTATGTGATAGGGTGTCCACTAGCATCATATGTGATAGGGTGTCCACTAGCATCATATGTGATAGGGTGTCCTCTAGCATCATATGTGATAGGGTGTCCACTAGCATCATATGTGATAGGGTGTCCACTAGCATCATATGTAATAGGGTGTCCACTAGCATCATATGTAATAGGGTGTCCCCGAGCATCGTATGTGATAGGGTGTCCACTAGCATCATATGTGATAGGGTGTCCCCGAGCATCACATGTGATAGGGTATCCACTAGCATCATATGTGATAGGGTGTCCCCGAGCATCATATGTGATAGGGTGTCCACTAGCATCATATGTGATAGGGTGTCCCCGAGCCTTATGTGTGATAAGGCATCCCCGAGCCTAATGTGTGATAGGGTGTCCCCGAGCATCATATGTGATAGGGTGTCCCCGAGCATCATATGTGATAGGGTGTCCCCGAGCATCACATGTGATAGGGTGTCCCCGAGCATCATATGTGATAGGGTATCCCCGAGCATCATATGTGATAGGGTGTCCCCGAGCTTCATATGTAATAGGGTGTCCCGAGCATCATATGTGATAGGGTGTCCCCGAGCATCATATGTGATAAGGTGTCCACTAGCATCATATGTGATAGGGTGTCCACTAGCATCATATGTGATAGGGTGTCCCCGAGCCTTATGTGTGATAGGGTGTCCCCGAGCATCATATGTGATAGGGTGTCCCCGAGCATCATATGTGATAGGGCGTCCCGAGCATCATATGTGATAGGGTGTCCCCGAGCATCATATGTGATAGGGTGTCCCCGAGCATCATATGTGATAGGGTGTCCCCGAGCATCATATGTGATAGGGTGTCCACGAGCATCATATGTGATAGGGTGTCCACTAGCATCATATGTGATAGGGTGTCCACTAGCATCATATGTGATAGGGTGTCCACTAGCATCATATGTGATAGGGTGTCCCCGAGCATCATATGTGATAGGGTGTCCACTAGCATCATATGTGATAGGGCGTCCCCGAGCATCATATGTGATAGGGTGTCCCCGAGCGTCATATGTGATAGGGTGTCCCCGAGCATCATATGTGATAGGGTGTCCCCGAGCATCATATGTAATAGGGCATCCCCGAGCATCACATGTGATAGGGTGTCCCCGAGCATCATATGTGATAGGGTGTCCCCGAGCATCACATGTGATAGGGTGCCCCCGAGCATCATATGTGATAGGGCGTCCCCGAGCATCATATGTGATAGGGTGTCCACTAGCATCATATGTGATAGGGTGTCCCCGAGCATCATATGTGATAGGGTGTCCACTAGCATCATATGTGATAGGGTGTCCCCGAGCATCATATGTGATAGGGTGTCCACTAGCAATATCTGTGATAGGGTTCCACTAGCATCATATGTGATAGGGTGTCCCCGAGCCTAATGTGTGATAGGGTGTCCCCGAGCATCATATGTGATAGGGTGTCCACTAGCATCATATGTGATAGGGCGTCCCCGAGCATCATATGTGATAGGGTGTCCCCGAGCATCATATGTGATAGGGGGTCCCCGAGCATCATATGTGATAGGGTGTCCCCGAGCATCATATGTGATAGGGTGTCCACTAGCTTCATATGTAATAGGGTGTCCCCGAGCCTTATGTGTGATAGGGTGTCCCCGAGCATCATATGTGATAGGGTGTCCACTAGCATCATATGTGATAGGGCGTCCCCGAGCATCATATGCGATAGGGTGTCCTCGAGCATCATATGTGATAGGGTGTCCCCGAGCATCATATGTGATAGGGTGTCCACTAGCATCATATGTAATAGGGTGTCCCCGAGCCTAATGTGTGATAGGGTGTCCCCGAGCATCATATGTAATAGGGTGTCCCCGAGCATCATATGTGATAGGGTGTCCACTAGCATCATATGTAATAGGGTGTCCCCGAGCATCATATGTGATAGGGTGTCCCCGAGCATCATATGTGATAGGGTGTCCCCGAGCCTTATGTGCGATAGGGCGTCCCCGAGCATCATATGTGATAGGGTGTCCCTGAGCCTTATGTGTGATAGGGTGTCCCCGAGCATCATATGTGATAGGGTGTCCCCGAGCCTTATGTGTGATAGGGTGTCCCCGAGCATCATATGTGATAGGGCGTCCCCGAGCATCATATGTGATAGGGTGTCCACTAGCATCATATGTGATAGGGTGTCCCCGAGTATCATATGTGATAGGGTGTCCTCTAGTATCATATGTGATAGGGTGTCCCCGAGCTTGTCATAGGGTGTCCCCGAGCCATATGTGTGATAGGGCGTCCCCGAGCATCATATGTGATAGGGTGTCCCCGAGCATCGTATGTAATAGGGTGTCCCCGAGCATCATATGTGATAGGGTGTCCCCGAGCATCGTTTGTGATAGGGTGCCCCCGAGCATCATATGTGATAGGGTGTCCCCGAGCATCGTATGTGATAGGGTGTCCCCGAGCATCATATGTGATAAGGTGTCCCCGAGCATCAAATGTGATAGGGTGTCCCCGAGCGTCATATGTGATAGGGTGTCCCCGAGCATCATATGTGATATGGTGTCCCCGAGCATCGTATGTGATAGGGTGTCCCCGAGCATCATATGTGATAGGGTGTCCCCGAGCATCACATGTGATAGGGTGCCCCCGAGCATCATATGTGATATGGTGTCCCCGAGCATCATATGTGATAGGGTGTCCCCGAGCATCAAATGTGATAGGGTGTCCCCGAGCGTCATATGTGATAGGGTGTCCCCGAGCATCATATGTGATATGGTGTCCCGAGCATCATATGTGATAGGGTGTCCCCGAGCATCATATGTGATATGGTGTCCCCGAGCATCGTATGTGATAGGGTGTCCCCGAGCATCATATGTGATATGGTGTCCCCGAGCATCATAAATGATATGGTGTCCCCGAGCATCGTATGTGATAGGGTGTCCTCAAGCATCATATGTGTTAGTTGTCCACTAGCATCATATGTGATAGGGTGTCCACTAGCATCATATGTGATAGGGTGTCCACTAGCATCATATGTGATAGGGTGTCCACTAGCATCATATGTGATAGGGTGTCCCCGAGCATCACATGTGATAGGGTGTCCCCGAGCATCATATGTGATAGGGTTTCCCCGAGCATCATATGTGATAGGGTATCCACGAGCATCATATGTGATAGGGTGTCCACGAGCATCATATGTGATAGGGTGTCCACTAGCATCATATGTGATAGGGTGTCCACTAGCATCATATGTGATAGGGTGTCCACTAGCATCATATGTGATAGGGTGTCCCCGAGCATCATATGTGATAGGGTGTCCACTAGCATTATCTGTGATAGGGTTCCACTAGCATCATATGTGATAGGGTGTCCACTAGCCTAATGTGTGATAGGGTGTCCCCGAGCATCATATGTGATAGGGTGTCCACTAGCATCATATGTGATAGGGCGTCCCCGAGCATCATATGTGATAGGGTGTCCCCGAGCATCATATGTGATAGGGGGTCCCCGAGCATCATATGTGATAGGGTGTCCCCGAGCATCATATGTGATAGGGTGTCCACTAGCTTCATATGTAATAGGGTGTCAACCATTACTGTGATCTTCTAGTCACATTGAGATTTGAGAAACAATGATATTTTTTTGATCAACCCAATAGAATTAGCTGGTTTCGAACATGACTGGCGAAGCACACTGAGACCGACCAATCACGGAACATGGGATGGTTACAACTCTGACATAATGGGCTGACGAATAACATACAGTGAATTTTATAGGTGGGATAATGTGTACTTGGCAGTGTCCCATGGGGTGCTAGTGTTCAGTTATAAAAAGCATAGTCAGTCATTTATTATATTCCAATATCTGACTAAATAATGTTCCACCATTTTTGAATATTTTGTTTAGTATAAATATACTAGTGATTCAATTTTCCTTGTAATAAATGCGCTTTTAAATTCGATTCCTCCATCTTATTTCTACTTTGATAATTAGGATGCCAGCTTGGTGATAGTACATGCACATCTCAGCCTGAGACCTAATAAATCCAATTAAAAAACAAAACAGTCCTCATTAAATGTGCGTGTTTGTTTGTTTGATTGGTCTTCTGTATTTTGTGATGTCACCAGCAAGCATCTGGATTCTGGATACGATTTCATGTTTGACGCATGGTTGTTTAGAGGAACTTGTAAAATGATTATCACTCTTAATTTAGTCATTAAATCACCGAATTACACAACTTTGATCCATTTGGAAATTATGCACATCAGCAAATCAAAGGGCGATTAATTCTAAATCATAACACGTTGATAACACGTTTGATTAAAAAAAGGTTTCTAGAGTGCTAAAGCAACGAGTGAAGTTGTTATTGGAGGATAAATGGTTAACTTTATTCAGGCTATTTTGGCGCACTTATATTTTCACGATCATCAAATGGTGTCTAGCTTCCGCGACTCACAACTTGTAGCCACAGTGTAATCACTCAGGACACTGAGAACACTGGCGTACATTCCCTAGCTAGCGAGGGCGACTTCTAGCAGGTAACAATTACTCTTGACATTGAGAACAATGGCGTACATTCCCCGGCTAACGAGGTTGCTTCTAGCAGGGTCCAGATACAAATAAATTCAACGACAATGGTGAACTGGAAGTATTTGCATTTTATTCAGAAAGGTACACAAAAGGTTCAGTTCTTAGCTGCATAGTACAATCTAAACAACAGTAATTAGCATAATAATACCGTTATTTGTATGTACAAGTGCTATTCTCGGCGGGCTTCAGCTCAAAACTGCTAGCACATCATTGGCCATATTCTATACATTTGAGGCTACAATAGCTGAATCAATTTCATTTTCACTGAATTGTTGTTTTTAACTTAACATATTTCGTGTCGTGGTCATACATATCTATCTATCAAACTTTCCACATTGTTTGATGAAAAGAGAGTTTAAATATGTAAAAAGCACAAAATGGATGGTAAATCATCTGACTATTAGGAGTAGTTTTAACTGTTTAGTACATTTAAAAAAAATGAAGGTTCCTCAATATAACGTTCCATAATATAATTGCATTACGTTGAAATAAAGATAATGCAATTTTATAATAATCATTGGTTGTATTAGCAGTGCATGAATAAGAAAATGCGACCCACAACTTCATTTTGCAGTTTTAAATTTAGAATAGTTATATTTGTACGACCGTAGTGATCAAAGTCCGTTGACATAATATACATATAAACCCTTTACTTTTCAGGGCGTTATATGTATTATCATCAAGCACACTCGCACAGACACATATTCATAACCCGCTACTGTCCGTTATGCTCCATTCTCTGCTTCATATGAATTGGGGGCAAACACCTTATCATCAATCAAACCGAGATGGCCGAGCGTGTGACGTTTACTGGGAGATCTCCTGATCCTATCATTGTATTTTGGAAATAGGGCTAAGTTATGATATAACATCTTAACAGCAACTTCAAATTTGATTTTGATGTATACAAATAGCACAAGGCAATGTGATTAGAGATTCCACTACATAAGTATGCTTGTTCTCGTTCTGTAGTATGCCATTGTGAATTAATGCAATGATGATTATATACAATGATAAAACTTTGCTAAACATTGCTTAATGCACAAATTTGTCATTGGTGCCCTCTCATCTCGCTGCATTTTGTGCTGGTGTTTTTTCCTATTGTATTTTAATTAATTTATCAGCTGTTCATTGGACGATAAAATGGGTTGTACAAGTTCCACATACTATGGACAAGAAACGCTAGCACGCTGGGGCACAATTGTTCCGGTGATGATCACCTTCGCGGTTGTGACTTGAATCTGCAAGCTCAGTCGTACACAGCCGAAAGGCAGTATCTGCTTACTTTATAAGTACCCAAGGCAGCATCTGCTTGCTTTACATGTAAGCAGATACTGCCTGTTGGCTGTGCAGGGCATGTTTGTCTGTCCGTAGACCTATATAATAATAATTTAGATCTGCGCTTGACGTTGACACACCGCTGTATATATTTTTTTATTAAAAAAAAAGTAAAAACAAACAATCGTAACTTTAATTTGGGCTATGAATATCGTTCATAAAACTGTGATATTCCAGTATAAGAGTAGAACAGGATAATTTAGACAAAACAATGTTTACGAACCTCTTCCCACCTTTAATCAGCGGTAATGCCAATGATTACCATGTTTATTCCCAGACACAGCCCTGTAAGTGATTCGTCAGTCATGGTACAAAACATGGCGTAATAGTTTAGATACACCTAGTAATTAATGCTCTTCTACAACGGGTATGTGGCGCAATAAAATCCGTTACCTGAATGTTGAGTAATGCAACGGCAATTAGAAATTCAAGTAGAATTATAGGTCAGTATGTGTATTCTATCCCGAGATTAACACTGGTCAAGGACAGTACAGTAATCATTTAATGTAACTCAGCTCCAGGCAAAATTAAATCAATATATAACATCTTTGTCATTGAACATGTTGAATACATATGGTGGTATCTCACTCCAATAGCACTGAAGATCAATTTGCAAGTAACAACGTTTGGTTGTTATATTAATGTCGACTTCATTTGATATACACAATATTCCAGGTGTATCTTGGCAATATTCCACACGAAAATCTTTTAGTTATCCACAACAAAGTAAAACACTATTACTATGTACAATTTATGCACCAACTTCGCCGCCTATGTCTATCCAGGTTGTATTCTATAGGTACAGGGATCGATATGCATGGTCGCCACGCTTATACATATTTACATTTCAGATAAAAAAAAGATGCTTTGAAATATTTCAATTGCAAGACATTTCATTGAAGGCTTCATCTCTCTTCAACAAAAAGTTGAAATTTGACCAAAACACTGACGATGAACAGACCGATCATGCCGTGCAAAGCCAAACAATAGTAACTGATTATTTAACAAGTGGGCAGTTACTGCTGTTTGCCATTGCAGGGCAGAGTTGTCTGTGGTAATCGACGTGACGTTTGTAACTTCCTTTGCTTGGTGTCACAGGATAAGGAGGTTGTCGCAGGACTTTGAGGCGAGGGTTTTCTTGCGGAACAGCCTGTTGAGGAGCCCCTTGGCCATGCTGGGGCAGGTGGAGTCTTTCTCGGCCACGGATCGTACGTCCGAGGGCTCCGACATGCGCTTGTTGCGTTCCGGATTCAGACGGATCTGACTGACAAGTCCTACCAGGAGCTCATCCACCTTGTGGTTCAGGGCCGCTGACACCTCAATGTACTTACTATCGCTCTTCATGCACGCGTCCTTCCCCTCTGTAACAGAAAAGATCACAGCCATCGAACACATTCTTTAACCCTTTTACCGCCGGTGCCGCATATATTTGTGTTTTAATTTTTTTATTAGCACATTTTGTACCACCTTTTGAACATGTTAAAGATAAAATGCAATATTTGAAAACAGTTGACCTACATTTTGTCAAATCTGAATAATTTTCACTCATTTGAAGTTGTGGATCGCGTCAGCGAGACAAAACTTCAAGTGGGTGAAAATTCAGATTGAATAATTTGCCAGTTACAGGGTTAATGCTATACTAATTCTCTCTAAAGACATCTAGCTTATAAAGCATATATAAATACATCCACCAATTATCAACTATTCTTATCAAGAGAGAACAGTATGCCTACCAATTATGCTTTGGTAACCGTCACTCAATCAGATATAAAACGAGTATCTATATATAGACGTTCTTAACAGTAAGGAGTTAATGTGATTTATATGCATTATACACACAAACACATTTGCATATACTACAGTAAACTAAAGTGTAAATACATTCAGTTTTCATCTCTAATGTCAAGAGTAAACGTAAACATTACTCTGATACATATCTATGAAGTACAACGAAAACGCTCGCATACTGTAACCAAAGTTACAGAAAAAACTAATCTTCCGAGACAAAGAGTTATGACTAAGACCATATCGAAAGTTATTAATCGAAATTACCGTGTAAAACGTTACCTCTGCATAATCTACAATATAATGTCAAACAGTCATGAATGTTGTTTGGAAAGGAAGGCGTCACTGTTCTTTGTATTTGCATACATACAATACACTGCTATACAAACTTAAGTAGTGTTTCGACTTACAGATGGCTGTCTTTTCAAATGAATACTATCTTGCTATACAAAGACAGACACCAGTACATGTTTACTTAACAATTTTTTACAGTGTTTATTTATTTAAATTTTCACCGACTTGAAGTTGTGTATCGCTACCGCGAATGGTTCCTAGCAGTTGATGTGTTAAATGGCCAGATAATACAGTAAACAGTCAAACAGCACCTGTTTACTTGAAGAAAGGATGGGCAAAACGGGGACTATTGCTTGCCTTTGTATATTAATGATCTACAATATTATGCTACAAAATGACAAATGGCAAATGCAAATGTTTGGTCTCCAATTACGAAAATATGAGTGATTTTCACTCCTTGAAGTTGCGGGACCATTTAAATAAGATAAACTTTGGTTTAAGTAACTGTTTACTTGCAAAGCGAGCATGAGTTATTGATATTCGTCTTTACATGATGCCATATGGTGCAATATGAAGACAAACATAAGTAATTGTTAACTTGAATAGCGATCAGTTATTTCTCTCTTCATGTCACCACTCAGTAGTAATCGTCCTGATAGTCGCCTTACCATCCATAGAGACGTGTCTGGTCCGGACCAGGTCACTCTTATTGGCGACCACTATGATGGCGGCATGATCCTGATCGTGATGCCTGATGTCCTGAAGCATGGTCTGCACAAACAGGAAGGAGTCCCTATCCGTGATGCAGTAGACCAGGAGGAACCCGTCCGCACGCCCGTAATGACGGTGATCCTGAAAGCCGAGACAACACGCGTACTCATTGGGGCATTTCATACAAATATATCCGTTCAGTCAGTGTTACGTTATATAACCCTTATATAAGTTACAAAGCTGAATATTTTTGTATAAACCATGGAGGCCAGAGGGTTTTTTTCAATGTGAAAACATCATAAATGTCGTAGTTGGCTCTTTCTGTTTAATTTGAATACCTATGTTATGGATCTACGTCCATTATGCATATTTTCTAATTTCAGAGCGGGGACCGACTTTTGACGTCAGAATCTGAAGTCTATCGACGTCATATTTCGACGTCTAAAGTCGATATCCGCACTGGTAGCTTAAAAATTTGTTTGTGTTTCGAAAATATTTAAGATTTTAAACTCCCACTTTAAAGACGTCACAATCATTCCTTAATATTCAGAGTGTTGTGTGTGTAACTCAATTGAGAGGCACATTTAGGATGATGACTAAGTAAAATAAAATAACTACTTGCCTAATTGTTATCCTATTATCACAAGAAGACCTACAGTAATCAATGAATTTAATGGGACGTTATTATCACATGTGGAAACTTAATATATAATGTATAAAAACGTATGAAAAACTAAAATTACTGTTTTCTCTCGTCGAAAAAAAAATATTTTAAAGAAAATGAAATTGAAGTAGTTGGTCAATATAAATACCTGAGTCTCATATTTAACTATAATAGAAAATTTACGGAGAGAAAAAACAATTGGTTGTCAAGAGTATGTTTATTTTATTACTCAAATGTAGACAGCTCCAGCTACCCGTGGCTTTCAACCGTAAACAATACATTGGACGGTTGTAGTTTTTGGGGATTTGGGATAACCAATTTATCCCAGAGAGCTTATACTTATACCATACTTTTAATTGTCCTAACTTTGAACACGTACGGAAGAAATAATTAAAAAAACGTCAAACATACCCACCCTCATAAGTAAAATTTACAACGTTTATGAATGTAACCAATGTAAAACAATTATACAAAATTATTGTATAAATTATGAAAGCTTATTGAAAAAAACATATAGCTTTTCAAGTGAGAATTGTGATATAAGCAAAATATGTACGTTGTATTATTATGATGTGATAATTAAGCACCTTCAAAATGCTTTCCTGGCATGTATGTATCTTACAATTCTGTATTATATATTATATATTCATGTAGATCTTAAGAATAAAAACTAGTGCCTACAGATACAAAAACAGAAACCAAGCTCGTCTGGCTAATGGGCTTCTACAAACAGATTAATAAATTATACACACTAGTATTAAAATCGCGTGACAAGTGAAATACCGAATTCAACTTTTTTTCAAAAATACAAAGACTGACAAATTTGAATATTCCGCCATATTTTGATAGAAAAACCGAGATGTTTACCAGATATTGGTTTATTAATGGCCACCGTCTGCGACGCTTGTCCACAATAAGCCAGCATCTGGTGCGGGTTAGAATCTATTTACCTGGTGATAAGGCACGTCTACAAAGTGGACCATGGTCTCCTCTCCGTCCAGATGGACCGACACCAGCTTCTCACAAGCGTCGTCTGAAAACACACACAACATGGTTCAGATACAAGTGTCATTAGATGGTCAAACGGTGCTCATTTGATAACAGTGTACATTAGATAGTCAAACGGTGCTCACTTGAGTGCAACATGTGCTGTATTTTCCCATATCGCATGAAAAATGAACAACGTTCACACGATCAAGTCATACATGACATTAACTGCCACCCATTGCAGTTTAAACGACATCGAAAGTGCAATATGGGCTGATTCTAATATAGTCTTATAGTGAAAACCACTACGAAAAGTGGAAACCACTGCACAAAGTGTGAGAATCATGATTGCAACACACAATGTGACAATTACAATGAAATGTATGTTATTTTCAGCCATATACACTTAGATAAGCCTCATCACACAGCCTGAAGTATGTATATGGGTAAAAACGGGTTATACTATATAATACTATATATATATCAAAACGGGTAATACTATATCCAGAAATTTACTTAGGTGTGGTGTCTTGCACTTTTCCTGTTTGTCTTTGAAACGTGGCGTAGATATTGAGAGGCAGAAGTATATGTCCTAGTTCTTACTATGGTTTGCTATGCTCACTATATGGTATCATATAGTTCCACAATTACTTTTGTGGAGCTTCACTCTATTATAACGATCATCAGATTACACCATATAGAAACAAATATTCAACCATTTTGTTGGGATGCATAAATAGCATATTGCTAGTGCATGAAATTGGTAAGGAAGGGCAAATTTATCGTGACGTAGTTTCGGATATCCCGATCTAATAGAGAGAGAACAATGTACTGTAGTGTGAGCGCGGAATACAATAAGAGTTGGTGGGTTTCCAGAAATACCATCGGGTGAGGAATGCCTCCCGGCAAAAACAAAGTGCTGCTGTTTTAATGTTGGTCCACCGTCTGCGACGCTGGACCAACATTAAAACAACATCGGGTCAAAGCTTGGTGTTGACTGGACCCCTGGTTAAATCCGTCTGCTTCCAATGAAGTGCACCCGGTAGTTGTCTAAATGCCGACGGCTTCAAATTACCTTCGTTTACATGAGGAGAAAACTTGGTGGAGTTATTATCAGGGAACTGCTTATATTTTACCTCACCTAATTGCAATGGAATCCAACACCGCTTGCGTATTTTCTATTCTCTGAACGACCAGGCTTTATATACACAAATATATACAATAATCGTACAAATATACAATTGTAAATAAAATTGTGTACATCAGAATGTCAAATTCAAGTGACCAGCACCCTAGCTAAGTTTGACATCCAGGATAAAATTTATATACACGGTAATGACACGTCAGAATAAAAGTGTAAAGATAATATACATAATGTATGTTTCCCGCGCCAAAACTGACGTTGCCTTTATGTCAGATTAGTGGGGTTTTAATTATGTACAAAAATAAGGACAATACAACATCATTCAAAAGAACAATCTATCAAAATTTCAATTATCCGCGATCTCAGGAATGAATAATTGCAAGTCAAATATATGCAAAGACAATATATATTTTGATGACAAAACATGTTGTGCAAAGACAAAGGCAGTAGCTGTGATTATTGCCGTTTTGCTTTACAGAGCAATGCGTACAAACAGTCGAGAATATAACACGTAAATTCTATTTGCTTTATCATTGCTAATATTTCAATAAAGGGTGGGCATTTTAAGGAAATATGTTGAATATTGACGATTTAGATATGGATCTGTCTATACACCTAATGGAAGCGAAATTGTTGACTTTGAAAGCACTGCTGCCACAACACGTTGACAATACATAGGGACAATGTTTCTGTCGTAGCCTCATGAGGCACTGGTGCATCCTGTGTGAGCGCTGCCACAACACGTTGACAATACACAGGGACAATGTTTCTGTCGTAGCCTCATGAGGCTCGGGTGCATCCTGTGTGAGCGCTGCCACAACACGTTGACAATACACAGGGACAATGTTTCTGTCGTAGCCTCATGAGGCTCGGGTGCATCCTGTGTGAGCGCTGCCACAACACGTTGACAATACACAGGGACAATGTTTCTGTCGTAGCCTCATGAGGCTCGGGTGCATCCTGTGTCAGCGCTGCCACAACACGTTGACAATACACAGGGACAATGTTTCCGTAGCCTCACAAGGCTCGGGCGCATCCTGTCTGAGCCTGGAGACGGCTGCCTGCAACCATTTTGTCATCTAGCTCTATGTTGACCTAACGTCATTCCTCATGTGAACTCCCCATAAAGCTGTGACGTACATAACAGCTTCCAGTGACGTAGCTGAGTGGTTCCCACAATCTCCTGTCAGTTTAGATAATTGTCAGAAGTGATTGAAAGGAAGCCAATCATCATGGTCATAGTCACTTTGGCTCACAGTATGCGAAATATATCAGTACGATAAACTAATAATACTGGCTATTTCTGGCTATTGGAGCAATTTTACGTCAATAGTTGGATCGCAAAAGTGATTTACTGCAAACTTACTTTGATGTTGGTTAAATGACACAGGTTTATGACAAAATATAATATATTATACTGAGCTCATCACACACTATAAGGTTAGAGTGGCTAAATGCCCTCGCCTAACTGTAATGTATTATAACAATTGTTGAACGCTCACGCCAGGGTACTCGCTATTCCCAGCCACCCAATATATACCTCCCACACAGCAGTAACATTAGATCTGAAAAACGTGCTATATTACAACCAGCAGCGATACATTTTTGTGCCGTAATTTAGGTTTTATTCGGTCATCACAGCACATCACAGCAACGGCCATGACGTCTGTTAACACATTTACATCTGTAAACACATTTGAAATACAGTAGATCGTATAACCAAAATGAGCTTTTGCACTGTTGTTTTTTGCATTTTCTTTTAACAATTGAATTATTGGAAGTATTTTGAGGGCACACAATACCTGCATTTTTAATTTAATTAAAATCGAACCTCACATTAATAAGTAATATTGCTTTTACTGATCATATCATTTTGTACATTAAAAATGCAGGTACATGGGGATGTTTCCATTTATCAATTTATTGAGGGGATTCAGAAGCTCTCCTACGATCACACCAGACTCATGCCAGTCAGGCGGTATTTGTTCTCTGTCTGTGATAGCGCTGTCTCTTCACCTCCACATATACAGATAAATATAGCTTGCTCGCTGGAACACACTATAAAATTGCCGCAATTACTGTCCGGCTGAATCTGGCCTCCCTATTCATAATGTACCTGAAGTGGGCATGTCTGGCTTTGGTGCATTTCTGATCCGCGTGGTAGTTTAGTGGTCCATAAGCTAGATGTAGACACATTTTGCTGTGTGATTTCGAAAACAATATATTCGGTAAAGCCAGGAAGCAGTAACTTGAAAAGTAAGTAGTTACTGCGTTTTGTCTTTGCATATCAGAATTAATATATACATTAGCGATACCTGGCCCCACACTCTGACACTATACACAGAAAGCTGTGTATAAACCTGGCCCTACACTCTGACACTATACACAGAAAGCTGTGTATAAACCTGGCTCTACACTCTGCCACTATACACAGAAAGCTGTGTATAAACCTGGCCCTACAGTCTGACACTATACACAGAAAGCTGTGTATAAACCTGGCCCTACACTCTGACACTATACACAGAAATCTGTGTATAAACCTGGCCCTACACTCTGACACTATACACAGAAATCTGTGTATAAACCTGGCCCTACACTCTGACACTATACACAGAAAGCTGTGTATAAACCTGGCTCTACACTCTGACACTATACACAGAAAGCTGTGTATTAACCTGCCCCTACACACCGACACTATACACAGAAAGCTGTGTATTAACCTGCCCCCCACCCACACTCTGACAATAAACACAGAAAGCTGTGTATAAACCTGGCCCTACACTCTGACAATAAACGCAGAAAGCTGTGTATAAACCTGGCTCTACACTCTGACACTATACACAGAAAGCTGTGTATTAACCTGCCCCTACACTCTGACACTATACACAGAAAGCTGTGTATTAACCTGCCCCCCACCCACACTCTGACAATAAACACAGAAAGCTGTGTATAAACCTGGCCCTACACTCTGACAATAAACACAGAAAGCTGTGTATAAACCTGGCCCTACACTCTGACACTATACAGAGAAAGCTGTGTATAAACCTGGCCCCACACTCCGACACTATACACAGAAAACTGTGTAGAAACCTGGTCCGACACTCTGACACTATACACAGAAAGCTGTGCAGAAACATGGCCCCACACTCCGAGACTATAAACAGAAAACTGTATAAACCTGGTCCGACACTGGTACGATTTTGTTCATGGGACTCCTGGGAATGATATTAATACTATTACTAATACTATTTATGATATTGATACTATTTCTGAACAAAAACTGCATAATGATCAGAGATGTGAATGTGATATACGTCTCACAGTGTAAGAGGCGCACGAGAAAATACATACTGCATCGCTGGGTACGGCGAGATGGGTACGGCGAGATCTCAGCACTAGTCACAACATCTAGTCCTCGCTTAAAGGCTCGGGCTTGATGTGGTGACTTGTGCTGAGATGAGCCCATCTCGCCTTCCCAACGATGCAGTATGTATTTTCTCGTGCGATTCTCACACTGTGAGACGTATATCAGTAGCAGCTCATATCACACTCTAGCTATAGAGTGCCGTATATATATAGTGTATGTTTCAATGTTTGGTTTGGGTACAACGTGATCACAGCCCACAATCACCGGTATGCTAGTCAATAAATATATTGGGATGGGTTGAGTTTCAGTAGATTATATTACGCACAAAGTCCGCTAATTAATAACGTTATTAAAACTTTATTTAAAATAGAACCGATAAATAGTTTGTGAAGAGCGGTCCTGATGATGCCATCTAGACTGTAGTTAATGAGAAATTACTTATATACGGAATATGGCGTTAGCTCATCGGTGTCGACTCGATCACTGAAGTTAAGCAACGCCGGGCCCGGTCCATAATAGTTCTACCAGGTGCTGTATACATTAGGACATGCGTGCAGCGATGTCGTGTCGTGGGGCTCAGAGAACCACGTAAATCAGATGGCTCGTCTGACTGACCAAGAGTTGGACGTAAAATAACCTCAGTAGGCGTAGGCGCAGTTTCCATCCGGCGAGACCCCAGAATATCCACAATGTGTGAGTACTTGGCACATAAGGCGATTTTGCTTGGAATGAAACATAGCTTGATGCGCCTTCCTGAGTTGGAATTTGAATGATAACAGGCCTTGCTAAGTTACTCTGAATAGCCTCCAGCTGGATACATGCGCTATATAAGATTTCATTCATTCATTCATAATTTGGCTGCTCACTCAAGTTCAGGTAATATCTGTATGAAAATTGGTTGAAAATTGGCTTAGGAATCAGCAGAGGTTTCATTTTGTAAAATCCTCAAACGTGGTCTGATATGTGGTAAGCAGTACCAAGATTCCTTAGCAGTACCTACCAACTGAATACAATCCCCCACGTTGGTCTGATATGTGGTAAGCAGTACCAAGATTGCTTGGCAGTACCTACCAACTGAATACAATCCACTACAGTGGGCTGATCTGTGGTAAGCAGTACCTAGTACCTACTAAGCTGTCAAGTTATGCCGTTATTTTAGTCTGTGTTTGTCCACCACAATGGTATTACAGCTGGTTGCCTCAGCACGGCAATATACATGTGTATTCAGGCCTAATGGAAGGGAATGGATACAAATTGGGGATGAGCAAAAATAGGTCGCTCTGCGAAAAACGACTTGAGCAGTTGGAATGGTTCCCACAACCAACAAACATTAACACAATGATGCCCTTTCAGTGTTGGATCAGCGTCTGCGAAGCTGGCACATCATTGAAGCAGCATCAGGTGACCGTATCCTGATTCCTGGAGCCGATTGGAAAAAGAGGATCTGCGTCAGACTCCCAGTTTCTGAAGTGCCTCTTAGGTCAGTGTCTACTTAACCCTTCGAGCATCTTCGACATCTTTTTAATCGCTCTACAAAAAACATAGGTTTGTTTGCTTTGAAAATGTCATACACGTCTGAGTTTCACTCGTGTCACCAGTGTCTCTCCCCGGTGACTGTGACACTCACTGATAGCTCAGTATAGTAGTCTTAGTTAGCTTTTCCTGCTTTATAATGTCATACACGTCTTAGTTAGCTCTTTATGCTTCATAATGTCATACGCGTCTTAGTTAGCTGTTTATGCTTCATAATGTCATACGCGTCTTAGTTAGCTGTTTATGCTTCATAATGTCATACACGTCTTAGTTAGCTTTTCATGCTTCATAATGTCATACGCGTCTTAGTTAGCTTTTTCTGCTTCATAATGTCATACACGTCTTAGTTAGCTTTTTCTGCTTCATAATGTCATACGCGTCTTAGTTAGCTCTTTATGCTTCACAGTGTCATATACGTCTTAGTTAGCTTTTTCTGCTTCATAATGTCATACGCGTCTTAGTTAGCTGTTTATGCTTCACAGTGTCATATACGTCTTAGTTAGCTTTTTCTGCTTCATAATGTCATACACGTCTTAGTTAGCTGTTTATGCTTCACAGTGTCATATACGTCTTAGTTAGCTTTTTCTGCTTCATAATGTCATACACGTCTTAGTTAGCTGTTTATGCTTCATAATGTCATACGCGTCTTAGTTAGCTGTTTATGCTTCATAATGTCATACACGTCTTAGTTAGCTTTTTCATGCTTCATAATGTCATACGCGTCTTAGTTAGCTTTTTCTGCTTCATAATGTCATACACGTCTTAGTTAGATTTTTCTGCTTTATAATGTCATACGCGTCTTAGTTAGCTGTTTATGCTTCATAATGTCATACGCGTCTTAGTTAGCTGTTTATGCTTCATAATGTCATACACGTCTTAGTTAGCTGTTTATGCTTCATAATGTCATACGCGTCTTAGTTAGCTCTTTATGCTTCATAGTGTCATATACGTCTTAGTTAGCTTTTTCTGCTTTATAATGTCATACGCGTCTTAGTTAGCTGTTTATGCTTCATAATGTCATACGCGTCTTAGTTAGCTGTTTATGCTTCATAATGTCATACACGTCTTAGTTAGCTGTTTATGCTTCATAATGTCATACGCGTCTTAGTTAGCTCTTTATGCTTCATAGTGTCATATACGTCTTAGTTAGCTTTTTCTGCTTTATAATGTCATACGCGTCTTAGTTAGCTGTTTATGCTTCATAATGTCATACGCGTCTTAGTTAGCTTTTTCTGCTTCATAATGTCATACGCGTCTTAGTTAGCTTTTTCTGCTTCATAATGTCATACACGTCTTAGTTAGCTGTTTATGCTTCATAATGTCATACGCGTCTTAGTTAGCTCTTTATGCTTCACAGTGTCATATACGTCTTAGTTAGCTTTTTCTGTTTCATAGTGTTAAAGTCCATATTTCAGTGCGAAGACCGTTATTTGACGTCAGATTGACGTCGGATTTTGACGTCAATGTCTGTCCTCGCGCTGAAAGGGTGGGGCAATACATTGACACATCACTGGCTCAAGGTTGGGCCAGCCTCAGAGACTTCGTCCTAACGTTGAACCAGCGTTCTGTTAGACACATCTTGCCGATCAGGTGGCGCGTCAACTTAAGGATGGCCTAGACTGAAGTACCATGCTAAAGGTTGCACGGATTCCAACCTATTTCCCAGACCGCAGACTGTGGTGGGTAGACGTTAGCTCAATGTCAACGCCGTTATGTTGGCCAAATCTTGCATCAATGTCAAAGCTAAAAATGTGTGCGTAATCATGCTAATGGTAATAATCTCAGCGCTCACGGCCACCGAACATCATACACTTTTATCATTATTTATGGCACTTAAAAACAAACAACACGACATAGGCCTGAATATTATTCATTTATTTTTCATAATATTTTTTTCAGTAATTTTTTGTGTAAAGGTAAAAAACATGACGTGTGTGTGTGTATGAGTGTGACGTGTGTGTGTATGAATGTGACGTGTGTGTGTATGAGTGTGACGTGTGTGTGTATGAGTGTGACGTGTGTGTGTATGAATGTGACGTGTGTGTGTATGAATGTGACGTGTGTGTGTGTATGAGTGTGACGTGTGTGTGTATGAGTGTGACGTGTGTGTGTATGAATGTGACGTGTGTGTATGAGTGTGACGTGTGTGTGTATGAGTGTGACGTGTGTGTGTATGAATGTGACGTGTGTGTGTATGAGTGTGACGTGTGTGTGTATGAATGTGACGTGTGTGTGTATGAATGTGACGTGTGTGTGTATGAATGTGACGTGTGTGAGTATGAGTGTGACGTGTGTGTGTATGAGTGTGACGTGTGTGTGTATGAATGTGACGTGTGTGTGTATGAGTGTGACGTGTGTGTGTATGAATGTGACGTGTGTGTGTATGAATGTGACGTGTGTGAGTATGAGTGTGACGTGTGTGTGTATGAATGTGACGTGTGTGTGTATGAGTGTGACGTGTGTGTGTATGAATGTGACGTGTGTGTGTATGAGTGTGACGTGTGTGTGTATGAGTGTGACGTGTGTGTGTATGACGTGTGTGTGTATGAGTGTGACGTGTGTGTGTATGAGTGTGACGTGTGTGTGTATGAGTGTGACGTGTGTGTGTGTATGAGTGTATGAGTGAAATGAATATTGCCACATAGGGTTAGTATCCGAGTTTAAACATGTTAAATATATATATGCATAATTAAAG